>JAJJWW010018450.1:0-402774 GCA_023531295.1 Papaver armeniacum | reverse complement strand
CCTTACTTTTGTAATCATTTACTTTATAGTGGATATCTCCGGATCCGTGGATGTAGGCCTTAGTGCCGAACCACGTAAACCATCGTCTCCTTTACCTTCAGTACTCGTACGGTTTCATTTATGTGTCCATATCTCAGATCTATCACCTGGGGAATGATGACGAGATCATGACAAACTTGCGGGGTTTGGAATCTATGAATCATCATCTACCTAGGCATACTATGCTTTTTCCGCACTTTAATGCATGTATCTAATTCATGTTAAGATTATTTGTGATTCCACGGATGACACCAGCAATCCGTGCTCACATTGTATATTAAGTGGTGTGACCTGTTGTTTTTATCAGTACTAGGTTAATTCTAAACCGTTGGTAATAAAAATGAGAAATGTGCATAGACGACGACAGAGAGAATAGAAACATGTAGGGGGCCTAAGACAGGAGCGTTAATAAGTGTTGTTGTTGTTATTATGTTTTGGATTAGATGATCGATTTAAATATGATGGATGATGGAAATAATGCCTTCGTTTTTGTTACTCACCAACCCTACCTAGCTCATGCTCCATACTCCTGGCTGATTTATATATTATATATATTCCATTATACTACTTGGGTTAGAGGATTACCCAATAAAGATAGGTTGACTGGGAGAATGTACCGTGCATTCACCCAGGATTAACCCACTTTTGGCCTTCCTGCTCCTTTCTTTTTTCATTTTTGGAAATATTTGTTTGGTAGGGATTTAAAGGGCTCGAGTCGTGAATTTGAAAATGGCACATAACTGAAGGTCGACTATGTTGACCATTAATAAAAAATGAACCGTATTTTAGGGCATACGGAAAAATTTGAGGCACACAAAATAGTTTTCCCATCTAGGGTGACATTATAAGGGGTGTCTAACGGGTAGTTCAATTACCTATATACCCTTGAATGGTTTAAATATTTAAATTTTCTTTAATTTAAAAACCAAAAATCAAAATCATTTTTAAACTTAAACATCTTCTCTTCTTCTCTAAGCCGATTCCCTCTCGCGAAACCGTCGACAAAAAAATTTCATCCTGAAAATTAATCATTGATTCATGAAAATTTGATTGTTGATAAAAAAAACAACTATATAATAAGTCGCACAAAGAAACCGACAGTCGGTAATCACTCTAAATTTTCTTCTAATCCGTTAATTGAAGAACAAGAATAAGTTGAAGGATTTGAAACATAAATTGAAGCAGAAAATTCAACCGAACGAAGAACCAACTCCTAAAATGAGGATTATAATCTATTTTCTATAAACACGTCTCTTATTTTATTATTTTTGGTTGATTGGAAAGGATTATTTCAGAAAAAACTAAAGTTTTCTGTGGTTACAGAATGAAGTTCGGCTGATAAGTGAGACGAATTATCAGCCGAACTGTTTATTGTTCTTCGTTCTGAAAGTGCTTATGAACAGTTCGGCTGATAATTCATTTCTAAACGACAGCCGAACTTTCTAGGTGGTTTTCAGGTTCCAGGTTCGGCTTACTCAATAAGATTACTTTCAAGCTGAACCTCACAAGTGAAATTTACCTCAGGTGGTTGTCTGGTTCGGCTAACTCGATTAGATTACTTTCAAGCCGAACCTGACGAGTGAAATTTACCCCAGGTGGTTGTTAGGTTCGGCTGTCTCGATTATATTACTTTCAAGCCGGACATCTCTCTATAAACACTTCGAAAACCTTGATTTGTAGGCTCCAAGTTCGGCTAATGAGTTATCAGCCGAAATTCTCTCTGTAGACTCAAGTTTTTGGATCTTGTTTTGGCCATAACTTCTTCGTACGATGTCGGAATGACCTCTTTCTTTTTGCGTTGTTTTCGTCTTTTTATTCTCTTGAGGATGACGACAAGATATCCTTGATTTTAATGAGTTAAATTTGGACCTTGGTATTCTCCATTAGTTTTATAGCCAGTTCCACTTCTTTTGGTTGATTCATCCTAACAAATGTTGCACAATAGAAAACAAACATAATAAAATGTACTATGCAAGAATATATCTAAAGAAAGTATTGAATTGACACTCCAAACATGTATATTATGCACCTATCAAAATTCAGAAACATGTTCGGCCGATTATGAAAACACACTCATTAGCCGAACTTCTAACTTGTAAGTTGGCACGAAATTTACAAAGTAGAAGTTCGGCTAACAAGTATTGTGTTTCGTATGAGCCGAACTGTTCATCTTTCTATCATACCAGTTAGGTTCGGCTAGTAACTAATAGCCGAACTGTTCATCACAAGTAGGTTCGGCTGATAATTGTAAGCCGAACCCAACACCGGACAATCGAACTTCTCGTAAAAATTCATTTTTTGAATAATTCAACCACAAAATGGACATTAAACATCATCTAGAAGTGTACATATGTACTATTAGCATAAGGTTCCTCATCAACTTATTCATTTTGGGGATTTAGATCATAAAAATCATCATTTTGTGTTTGAGGTTGAGTATGAGATCGAGTTTGTGTAAAATCATATCTGGACGATTATCGTAATTGATGTGTATTTTTTTGAGCTTTACGAGATGAAGATTGACCTTCTTCATTCATTTTCATAACTTGAATCACAATAATCTCAAGAAACTTGTTTTTTTGTTTAACTTCTCCTTCTCCAAAAACCAAGTTCTTCTTCTCTCAAAATTTCACAGAAACTTTTATAATTTGATATACATTAACCACTAATTATTAATATTAACCATTAATATTAATCACTAATGAGTATTATTAACAACTAATCATTAATATTAACCATTAATACTAAAAGGATAGTTTTGCCATTATCAAAAATATTTGGTTAAGGGGCTTTCGGATTTACTATCTAATGACCCGGTTTTGTCTTTACTTGATATGCCCTAAAAAAAATTCATATGCCCTAAAACAGGGTTCTAAAAAATAACATTTGCCATAATTTGGGCCGACAAGCAGGGACGGAGGGATGTAGGGACAAATGGGGTCCGCCGACCCCACTTGTTTTTGAAATCCCATCAATATAGGCTTATAATTTTTGTAATTTACATGTCTTGTGGGGGCAAATATGCTTGATAAAATTGAAATTTATTTTTAATGGGGTCAAAATTATAAAATTCATGTAAAATTAATACAAATGCATCACATGTATGACGTAAAAACAAAAAAACGATCTAAATTACAATATCTAATTTAAATCCAAAGTTTGATTTGATTTTCACTTAGACTAAGTCTTATGGGATAGATTGGAGGTGCTAGATTAGCACTTAAGTGTTGCAATTCAAAAAAATAGTGTGGCAAAAAAGTTAACACTAGTTCTCTCTCCTACCAGTTGCTAGCATGTGAAGTAGCATGCTAGATAGTTACGCTGAATCATTCAGCGCCAGGAAAAGAAACTTTCGCGGAACCATTCAGCGCCAGGAAGAATATACCAAGCATCTACGCTGAATGGTTCAGCGCCAAGTTAAAGCGGCCCAATGAAAACGCTACATGGGAGCGCTACATAATTCAGCGCTTGACCTTTTTTTTTTTTTTACTTTTCACTCCTTCAGTAATTAAATTTATACTTTATTTTCATTATTTGTTTTCTCACACTCATGTTACACCACCAGATAGTTATGTTTTCATTTTTGAATTTTGAAAAGTTTGACAATTTGTTCCAACGGTTTCAAAATCTTAAAATTTGACAAACTAAGAAATTTTTTGATTACACTGCAAAACAATGTCACAATGTTTTTTGAAATTAAAATTCTACTTCTAAAAATTTAAAAAGTACATTAAAATTAAAATCCTACTTCTAAAAATTTAAAAAGTACATTGAAATTGAAATCCTACTCTAAATTAACTTCTAATTCAAACTTGAAAATGAACTTCTAATAACTAAAATATCACTCATAATTTAGGGATTGGTTCTAAGCCATTACGAACCAAAATCTCGTTCCTCCATTTCTTGTAAAGGGGTATCTCCCATTCTTGTACTTCATTCAAATTTTGGCGTAGGATCTTCAAGTCGGATTCCCGTTGTTGGGTTTGTGCCAAGATTGTATTGTTTTCCAAATCTCTCTTAAGGAACTCTTCTTCGGTTTCATACTTTGCCACCCTTTGTGCTTGTGCATTTTCAAGAAGCTGTATGAGCTTGTCCATTTTATCATCCGCTCTCTCAGATGCTTTAGCGTCACGAGCCTTTTTCTTTGCCTTTTCTCAAGATACCCAGGGATATTGTTCCAGACTTAGTGTTCCAGTTATCAAATCCTTTGAAATCTTGAAAATACAAATCATCCAAAGCAACAACTGTTAGCTCACCTAATACCGGCATAACTACTTGATTTTTCGTAGGGTCACCAATGGGAATTCCCGTTAACATATACCAATCTACAGGAAGGAGGCCAAGCTCAAATTCTCTAAAATGGAAGCTCTTGGTTTTTTTCCGCCATCTTTCAGCTATGGCTTCAACTAAACCTCTATCCGCATTGGAAAAGTTAAACTCAAAGACAGAAGAAAACCCACAATTATCACAGTATCTTTGCGCTATCGGATTATCTTTCACTACAATTTGGTATAACGTTTCAACCTCATTAAAACTGCCTCTAAAGTTTATAGTTCGACTATCACTCAAATTATTAGATACATGCCTATCTCCCTTTGCCAAAACTACTTCCAAAGCATCTAAATGTTCTTCCATGTCATACTATAATCTTCCATATCATACTACAATCAAATAACAAAAGAAAAAAAGAATCAACCACATTTTATCATTTTCATCATAATCATTCAAATTCATAATTCATACAAATTCACAATTTTATCCACCACATTTTATCATTTCATCATAATCATCCGAATTATACAAATTTAGCTTCATCAAAAATACTACAAGTATCATTTTCACCCTCAAAAATACTACAACTATCAAAAATTCATAATTCATAATCCGAATTATATAATCATGTAATCTCTTATACAAATTATCATTCAACTTCATCACAAATAATCAATTTTACATTTAGGTTTTTTAATCTCCAATATCAATTTTCATTCACAAAAATTCAAATTAAATCATACAATACTAGAAATATCATCTAAATAACAAATACCAATCATCTAAACATATCAATTTCATCAACAAATCATGATAATCGGAAAACAAACAAACAAATAAAAAAAAGTTTCAAAATCTTACCCAAATCGATTTCGTGGACGGATTCGGTCCAAACCGATCTCAAATGATTCCAATGATGTTGTTGATCAAACCCACGGAGCGATTTGTGACGAAAATCCCTGGAAATCTTGATCTAGGACATGCATTTTCGGATGGTTTTGGGGTGAGGAAGAAATGAAATGAGGAAGAAGAAGAAGATCGACCTTCTGTTGGGTTAGATCGATTTTTGTAACGCTGAATGGTTCAGCGCCAGGCGCGGAATTATTCTGCGCTCTGACCGTGTTGACTGGTCAAGCGCGGGATGGTTCAGCGAAAGTTTGTAACGCTGAATGGTTCACCGCTTGGCGATTTTTTGTTTCAGCGACTAGCATGCTAGACTAGCAACCCCATAAGACTTAGGTGATTTTACTAGCTGACGTGGACTGCTAATCTAGGTGCTAGACTAGCACACCATAAGACTTAGTCTTAGTTAATACTAAAAACTAAAAAGTCAATAAAATATCCAAAAAAAAATCGTCCGGCCTTCGGCAGCATACCAGCTAGTATATACAGACTTTTATCATATGAATTTGCCCCCACTTGGGAAAAAGTTTGGCTCCGTCACCGCCGACAAGAGTCACTCCTAGTAGTAGTTGATATATACCACTCCTCCAAGCCTACACAATTTCAACTGGAAAGAGATGGAGTGCAAAAACGTTCCATTCTATAGCGGCATATATAGCCCTTGGTCTGAGAAAGTCGATTCGCACATGGAGACAAATGGCCATGCAACGTCGTTTACCAAAAGCGCAGTGGAATGACATATATGGCTAACTACATCATGAAGTACGTCGAATGCATACCTATCGTACGTGAATAATTAAATTTGCCGACTAAAAGAATTTACTCTTCTAAATCATATGAAACTGACTCGCGGACCGAAATATACTAATAGTAGAACAAAAACTACGACATACTTTGAGATCCATCACTTTCGTTTGACTTATCCTATCTAGATTCTATCTTACAGTTGTAGATAATTCTAATCCTCTTCGATAGCTAGGTAGATTGAAATTGACCTAATGGATTATATATTCGTATCATCATGGATTACTAATCAAATCGTCTCGGGAAAGAATGAAATGTAACAATAAAAAAGCTAGTCATATCTGATCCCAAGCGATAACAGGTTGGTTCTAATTTGGGTACAAAACAAACTAACCCCACAATTACCAAAAGCCAACTTCGACCACAATTCATATCGCCTACTTTTTTTTTTTATTAGTATATCATCTTCTTTCTTTCCCGAATATTTTTTTATTTTATTTTATTTTTTTTGAACAAAGGAAATTCATGAATAGACACAAACTAGATAAAAGCTACGGGCAATTACAAACTTAGGAACTTAAACTATTCTCCCTAAGACTAAGTCCTATGGGCTAGATTTGGCTGCTATATTAGACAAAAAACGTTGAAGATTACACAAAAAGCGTTGCCTATTCTTTAACATTACTTCTCTTTCCAGGTATATCTCGCATTCCAACTAGTAGCGAGATAGATTCGTCGAATGGTTCAGTGCAGAGAAAATCAATTTTTCGCTGAATGGCTCAGCGCAGATTGATTTATTTTTTGATCCGACGGCTGAGATAGTTGCGTTGTTCCATTCAGCGCAACCTAATTCTACATTTCGATGTTCCATTCAGCGTGTCTACATTTCGATGTTCCATTTAGCGCATCTGATGCTAGATTAGAACTACCATATGACTTAGGGGGTTATTCTAGCTAGCTTCCAATCTAGATGCTAGAATAGAAGACCATATGACTTAGCCTAAGGAGAACTTCACTGATAACATTTGGTGGATCATTCCACCAGACTTGACTATTGATACTTCATCTATCATGTTTTGCCGGCAAATATGCCGCATGGTTGCAACCCATTCTTTTAAAAGAAACAACACACTGACTCAAACTACTAAGGACTCTCTGACACTCAAAAAAAAAACTTTGATCTTCCATGGGAAGAACATATGCAATATCATTACAACTTTTATCTACAGCTTCATTATCGCCTTCTATGATGACTCTTTGAAGATTTAGATCTTTAATCCATTCCAAAGTTTTAAGCAAAATCATAGCTTCAGCCTGCAACACATCTTTAGCTAATGTTGAGGAGGTCATTACTCCCAACGAATCCTCATGTACAATCACGAATAATTAGAGCAAATCTTGCTTTAAAATAATATGAAATCATAGAGGCATCAATATTTATTTTTAACCAGTCACTAGGAGGTTTAAGCCAAGTTTATGTTTTTCTAATTTTATTCCTTCCTATGTTTTGATTTGCAGTCATCGTGGAGGTTATATAGTTTGTGATACTTTGCATATTACTTCTAGGATGACATGTCTGTTATCAAAAATTTTTTACATCTGACTTTCCACAATGCTCAGGATTGTGAGCTACTAATAAGTTGTTATCAGAGAACCATGACTTAATCCATTTTTGAAGAGAGCTGCTAGCTTCTTTGGAATGATGTAGAGCTGCGGAGATGCCTGTTGATACATGAAAATAATCAATCCTAAAATAGGTAGCCCCTTAACCTATAAAGGGTCCCCCTCTATGATAGAGAGACTTGGGGACTAGGCCTAACCCATAAGGATGAGATAGTTCTAGTCCATTCAAGAGTATATTAAGCCAGTTGGGCTATGGCCCAAGAAGAAAGCCTCTTAGCTAGGGTTTGATAATAACTTAAGGAAAGGGAAATGGTAGTTTAGTAATTTGTTAATCTTATGCGTATTTATCCATAAGAAGGTGATTATAAAATGGGAAAGAAGGAACACTTATGGGACATCATTAATCCATCATTACTTCTAATAAACCTCTATACTCCTTGGGAGTACTTTCTGTGATTAGGGCTAGTTCTTCCTTCCCACGTTTTACCCTATCAACATTGTGACCACAGTGGGAGGTTCTTAGCTTTTTTTCCAGCATGATACTCCCAAGTGCGAGCTAGGAAGTACCAGCGGGCGGAACACCCCCAAACTTGGATAATGTTTCTATTGAAGACGTACATGGAGAGAGTGACAAGGAGATAAGTTTCCGAGCAGTAGTTACCACACCCATTGTGCAAGGAGCAGGAGCATCCCAGGGCGCAAAAACGTCCCAGAAGAAATGAGAGACTCTTAAAGAAAAAGCCGCAGCTGAAACAAGCGAGCGAGAAATGTCCGAGATATAAGAGGAGTTAGACGCGTCTATTAAAAGGCAGCAGGAACTGCGCGAACTTCTGAAGCGAGCAAGGGAGCAAACGTGACAACGTCCAGGACGGTCAGCGCAAAAAACACTATTCAGGGTATGACGGAAGACGCGATCGCAAAGTACTTGGAAACTATTTACCGAGTGACAAAGCATGATGCCTATGACTCGCTAGAACCACCATACTCCGTGGAGGTTGCCGACTACTTATATCCTGAGGATTATACATCGTCAAAGTTCAAAACATATGGAGGAAAAGGGAATGCACGAGAACATGTTAGCCGCTTTATATCAGCAATGAACGCATATGCTCAGGACGAAAGCCTTTGCATGTGAGAATTCCCAAAGTCACTGACAGACAATGCCTTTACCTGGTATGACAACTTAAAACCCGGAAGTATCAGCTCATGGTCCGCCATGGTGCAACTTTTCTTGAAGAAATTTTACTCCGCCCCAAGAAGGGTCACATCAATATATTTGGGAAGGTGTACCCAACGGGTAGGAGAAGAGATCGTAAAATACATTACTTCCGAGATTTCACGTTAGAATGCCATGAGGATATTCCGGAGGAGCTCTTAGTGGAGATCTGCATTAGAGGGATGGATGTTGTTTTCCGGCTAAATCTGACAAACTTCAAATTTCAAACCTTTGTGGAGGTCGAAGAGGCTGAGGCCCGGATATCAGATTGTGCGGACTCTATGCACTCAGGAGTGGGCGGACACACATGGCAACAACACTCTATCAACGATGCATCTGCACCTACTTTTAATGATCAAGTGAACGAAAGAGGAAAAGGTGGAGCTGCTTTTGGTTCCTACCGCGGACATTCTGGAAGAAGAGGAGGAAGAGCGGATTGAGGAAGGTCCAATCCGCCACCACCTTTACCGTGTATTAAAGAACAGATAATAGGACTTCTGTAACAATGGGTATCGAACAAGGAGGAGACTCTACCACCAGTATCCGCGGAACCCACCGCAGCGGATAAGATGCACGAGAGATACTTCCATTACCATATGAGAGTCCACCATCCGACCGTGGAGTGTTACTCCCTTCGGTATATTGTGCAAAGGAAACGAGCCAGAGGCGAGCTGGAGATAGGGGATCAAAGCATCAAGTACAATCCGCTTCCTCAGTATCAAGTTATGATGATCTCACATAACCCCGCCGAGGGAGAATCTTGGAGGCCTTGGGAAGATGTGGGAGAAGAAGAAGCGTGTGAAGCTTCTGAGATAACAGTCTTTCCGGATATGAATGGAGTTGCTAGTAAGTTTGCTCAAACTATTTTGGCTCAACAGTTCTTCGAATCTCTGGGTTTTAGTGAAAACCAAGTCCGCGAGGCGTCCAAGGCTATAACTGCGATTGCATCTGGAAAGGCGTACAATCTGATACCTAAAGAAGCCATTACCTTTACAGATGAAGATATATTTTACCCAGGAGATCACCTTCGCCCCTTATACCTGACGGCTTTTATTAACAAACAACCTCTCAAGCGAGCTTTCGTAGATGGCGGGGCTTCGCTTAACCTAATTTCAATATACACGTTGGAATCCTTGGGAGTGTCACGGACAACAATTAAGATGTGCGCGACAACTGTGAGAGGATTTGGAGGACATACCCAGACGACAATTGGGATAGTACATTTGATGATGAAGATCGGACCCATCAGAGCGCTCACTCCCTTTTACGTGCTTGAGGATGATACCAAATTCCACGTGCTGCTAGGGCGAGGATGTCTCCTGAATTACAAGTTAGTAGCATCAACATATCATCAGTGTGTTAAGACTAATATTGGAGGAAAGCAGTTCCGGATTTCATCTACGAGCAACCCATTCGGACCCGAAGAAGCCTACATGGCTGACGCGGTCTTCTACACGCAACCTGTCCTAACATAGGAAGAGCAGCCGGAGCATCTAACACCACTTCCGAAATGGGAAGAATTCCATCCATAAGAGCAAACAAAGGGAAAGCTAAGTCAGTGTTCAGCCCGTCACGGATGGGACCTGTCACGGGAAGTAAGAGAGCAGTAACCGAAACAAAGAACATTCATTTCAAACGCTTCTCACGGCCGGAAGGTGGACACGTCTACAACTTATAACAATTATCCGAGAAAGTCTCTCAGCGCTAACACGATTGTGCTATGTCATCAGTAGATGAGGAAATGACGGAGACAACCCCAATAGTGAAAGACTCACAAGAAGAGGTGTAAGTTCCTATCTCAGAGGAAGAAATGATAGAAAACTTGCCCGAGGAAAAGATAAAAGTCGATCCAACACTTGATGCGTTAGAAGAAATAAACCTCGGCTTGGAGAACAACCCTCGTTGCGTACGCATCAACAAACATTTACAAGGAGAAGAAAACGCACAGATGATTAAGTTGCTCCGTGAATATCAAGATGTGTTCGCGTTTACGTATGATGAAATGCCTGACCTGTATAGTAGTTTAGTCGCGCATAACCTGTAACACCCCGTGTTTTTAGCATGGCGCATGCTAAAAGATGCGCCATTTGCTTGTGATGAAGCTTCATCCAATTCTTCCTTTGCATGGTGAGATGCATTTGGCCCTGGGCCATATTTGGTGCCAAGTAAGGCACATCGCATATGCATATTGGCTAAGGCCAATATGGCATTGGTTGGAAGCTACATTGGCCAAGAGCCAATCTTGCATCAAATTATGCATTAGGTGAGTTGGGTAGATGACCTTGAAAATTTCAACCAACATGGTTGGACATCGAGTTGGATATGTACAGCCAATATGGCTGGACATCGGGTTGGCAGTGGACAGCCAACATGGCTGGAGATCGGGTTGGTAATGAACAACCATCATGGCTGGACATTGGTGTGGCATATCGGCCAAAGTCGGAAATACAGCCATCATGGTCCTTCATCGGGTTTGGCTCGAGAAATGTACAACCATCTTGGCCGGTCATTCAGGAAAATACATGGAAACGGCCATGAATAGTAAACGGGGAGCTGATGAAAGATTTTTGGTCCCCTTTCCATACTTGTAGAAATTCCATTAAGACATATATAGGGGGGGGGGGGTAGTTGGTTGAAGGTGCATATACGGACTATGTACCAAGTAAGCTTCATAGCTTGGTCGAAACGGTATGAATGATGCTCAGGCCTCATTCTTAGTCGCGCAGCCTTACGAATGGATCATATGATGCTGACGCATCACTATGCCATTCCACGGACTCGATGATGCATCACTTGGATGTATTTGACGGAACGGCCTATACGGACTAGGCCATTACCACTGTTGCTTGGCCACGGCCTAGCAAACGAGTTGGAATAAGTTGCTTGTCCCTTCGAGGATGAACTACGGTATGTGCTTGATCCCTTTAGAGTAGGTAAGGGTACGTAGGCAGCCGCAACGAGTTGCAGCATTGCCGGTCCAGCACGTTGGCCCCTCATATCATCTAAGCTCGGTAGCTCGACGCAAGAGATGATTGTGGCCAGACTTTATGAGGCTTAGTTACATGCCAGTAAGTGGATGCTCATACTTCCTATCAAGTTATAAAGAGTTGGTAAGCGAGGTAACGTAGGAAGAGGCAAGGGCTTGGTGCGGCCTACGCCAAAGTCCAAGGCTTATGCCTGGACAAGACACGGTAGTATGACGGTTGCTCAGCTAGCTAGGAAATTCAGTGATGAATATCCTACGTAAAGGCAAAGCCAGAGATGCATGTAAAATGCATTGGCATTGGCCTTATGGCCTTAAACCCTTTTGCGGGACAATGGTAAGTTGGAACAGTGTGGAAGCTAAGTTAGCTGAGTCATGCTCCACGAGCATGCTTGCAAGGGCAAATGGAAGTGCATTTGCCTAGCCCTAAGGCCCGGATCGTAGCTTCATCATGGCGCATCGGGGGAGTTACAGCCTACGGGGCAACGCGCCAAAGGGTAATTTTCCGGTCTGTCACAGTTGGTATCAGAGCAAGTTCTGAGAAAACTCTAGGGACTTGTGCGGGGTGCACTCATTAGTGAGTATTTTCCATCATGGAAACTTAAAGTTGGAGAGTAGGCCAACTTCTGCACGGGAAAAAGAGTTTGTAACTGCTGGGCCAGTTACTTTGCAAATCGAGTTGAGCTTGTATAAGTACTGTGAGTTTGTCAGGCCTCTGTGGCACCCCGCTTACGAGCATCCGGAAGACCGTCTGGGACGGTGGGTAGACAATGGGACTGATCATCCCACACGTTGGCACTGGCCAAGGGTGTGCGTTGTCAGGCCCGGCTAGCATCCCACTTACGAGTGGCAACCCGGTAAATCCGTCAGGGACGGTGCCTTGCATCCAACTGCACTGGCATTAGAGATTGGTCCTCACAGTGTTGCGTTAGGTTTTTCTTTGTCATTTCGATGACATATTCCAACCTTGTGAACTTTAGGGACTTATGAGTGCGTAGTATGGGATGCGCATTCAGGATTCCTGGTCGAGATATCCTCTTGGCACTGGCCAATTGCGATTCTTGGTATTGTTGTGGGCACTTTTGGATTCCTGGGCAGGTGGTATGGGACATGTGCTCAGAAGGTCTAAATTGTTGTTCATGACAACTTGAAGAAACCCTTGATTTCTGAGCATCTAGTATGGGACTTTTGCTCAGGAAATCCAACTCGAAGAGATTGTCTACAATAGTTTTGGTTTTGAATTTCGAGGAAGAAATTCTTTGAAGGGTGTGATAATGTAACACCCCATGTTTTTAGCATGGCGCATGCTAAAAGATGCGCCATTTGCTTGTGATGAAGCTTTATGCAAAGCTTCCTTTGCATGGTGAGATGCATTTGGCCATGGGCCATATTTGGTGCCAAGTAAGGCACATCGCATATGCATATTGGCTAAGGCCAATATGGCATTGGTTGGAAGCTACATTGGCCAAGAGCCAATCTTGCATCAAATGATGCATTAGGTTAGTTGGGTAGATGACCTTGAAAATATACATCCAACATGGCTGGACATCGAGTTGGATATTGTTTATGGGTGAAAACTACTCCTGCAGAATTTGGTAATTTGGGGTGTGGATGAGGAATGAATTTAAACCTTAAACAAATATACTGCGCGGTGAGTGCTTGTAGATTCGAGAGATCAATCATGCAAGTCCGGCCTAAACCAAGAAATGACCGTTCCAGACTTGTTTCTACTCACAAAGTTAAGGAGATGGGGTTGATTTTAGGGAGGGAAGCGAAGAAGGTGTTGATATTGTGAAGGTGTTGGCTTGCTTATGACTTGTAACGAAGGTGAGCGTTTGTGATTGATGCAAGCAAGCTCGGGTGTTAGAATACGTATTTTTGTATTAACACTTGGTTTTACTCGTCTCGTCTGGACTTGTGTTGTTGTTTGAAATAGGGCGGAGAACCTATTTATACAAGTCATTGAGCCTTATTCACGTCTCTCGTGGGAAGTGGAGTGATGGAGTAGTGGAGTTGTGCGTCGGTGCCACCGACCCGGTCTTGCCCACTTCTCCTGTTCATCTCTAACCGTCCATGACTTCCTGACACGCTCTTGTGATGGCGCGTTGCACGCTGTAAACCGCCAGACCAATACCCAATATGTATCCCCCAGTTTGTGACATGATTGATGTCTGGAATGTGTGGATCGTGAATCCACGAAAGATAGCATGTAATGCTGAATTGAATAACTGCGTTATTCGAAAGTCGATACTTGTGAAGTATCGTGTGTATTTTATGCAGTACCTGCATCATGGTGTGGTAAAGTGATGGGTAATGACGCCTCATTGACCAAATAACTCATGACCAGGGTCGTATAACCAAGCTGGTGAAGTTGGACGGATGAGATGATCTTTGAGACACTCATCTGCGACCGTTAATGAATATTAGGGTTTTTAAAGAGGTGCGCAAGCATTACTCTTGACTTGGTCGAAACCGAGCATGGAAAGGGATTTGGAGGAGGGACCGACTGGGCATGTGTGTAGACAACATGCCGGTGTGCACGTCCATACCTCACTGTCCCATGAAGGCGCGATCTAGGCCACTCAATTTGACCTGTAAAGTTGAGTGGTTGAGATCGGTTTTGCGTCAAAATCCATTGCCGCAAAGGAGTTGGAAACCGCATGACATCCCTAGTTTGGGCACGCGTTTCAAGACGACCCATCTTGGTCGGTCTTGGTCGATCATACCAGCGTGTAGGTGGTAGGCTGGTGTTCACACCTATACCTGACTATCCCATGAAAACGTGATCTAAGCCACTCAAATCGTCCGGTGAAGTTGAGTAGTCGAGATCAGTTTGCAATTTGGGAAGTGTAACCACGCAAGTTTAGGTGGACGGTTTGGGATAGCCAGGCATGCTATGCCTTGGCCGAACACATGAGGAGGTAGATGGGCCCACGGTGGTTATGCTGGTATGACCGGCCCTTGCTTAATATAATCTGTGACCCTCCATTCGTGCCGGAAAAGATGGACGCGCGTGATGGCTTGAAACCCTAATTTTGGCTTTCAAAAACCGTGCGCCATCTCTTGTTTGGGTGACAATTTTGTCACGACCAACCATGGTTGGTTTTGACCGATTGGTCAAATGTATAGGCGGGCCCACGGTGATCGTGTTGACATGCTCTGGGCCCTTTGAGTCTACATCTACACCCTCCATCTATACCTGCGAAGATTGATGGTTGAGACTGTTTTGCGACACATGTAATATGCCGCAAACCCTAATTTAGGGTTTTCCATCCATAATGCTTGGTATGAACGGTTTCTTGGCAAGCTAGGCCAATGACCGACCATGCGGGGTCGGCCGTGGGTATTCCATACCTGCTTGGGGGTGATGGAATTGATCTGGGGTCATCCAATCATGCTTATGGAGTTGGATGATCAAGCGATCAGATCATATCCGGACTGATACGGTCAGTCCGGATGCTCAATCGGGCTAGTATAACACACCGAGAGGGGCTCAATCGGGCTAGTATAACACACCGAGAGTCAGCCTGTACGGGTATTTCGTACATGGTTTCATTATAGTGCTTGGAGGTTCATGTTACTCTTACAGAGTAACACTCGATCGTCATGCCACACCGATAATGAGTACTAGAAATACAAGGCCGATATGAAATTCACAGAAGGGATTGTTGCTACATGCTCCAACCTGGAGGAATTTCATGTATTCACAGAATGGGATTGTTGCTACATGCTCCATTCTTGGTGAATTAAGTGATGGAGTATCCAACACTTATAAATGGCTTTATCTTTTACAAGATGTCAGCGCAACATTTTTCTAGTTTTTACAATTTTAACCTCAAATGAAAACCCACCATCAACATTAAGTCCCCTGCCTAGCACACAATGGTTACACTATTGTGGGGTAGGCATAAGATGGTGACAGTTAAAGATAAAACTTTATGAGACAAAGTTAGATGTTATCAGGAGAGACGGGTCATCCTGTCCTTGGAGTATGTCACGTTCAAAAGGCATCTAGGAGAGCATTCCCCTAGTATGATGTCGGTCTTGCCTGCTTCGATCGACCTTGTTATGCCTGCTTCGATCGAGGGCCCGCTCCGTGCTTGCTCCGTTTGAATGTCGGTCTTGCCAGATCGACCTTGCTATGCCTGATTAGGTCGAGGGGTTATTGCGCCTGCTTCGTTCGATCGTGGGATTGTGCCTAATCGACTGACTGTTGCGCCTGCTTCGATCGTGGGGCTACTGTGCCTGCTTGATCGAACGTGGGCTTGTTGTGTCTGCTCCGGTTGAACGTGGGTCCACTATGTACATGTTTCAAACGTCGTCCCTGTGCTTTGACTGAAATCGGCCCTGATGTGTGCGCCTATTATACCGGCCTTATGTCCTGATTAACACCAGCCTTTGCGACTTGAGCAATACCAGCCTTGTGCCCTTGGCCAACACCAGACTTTAAACTTGAGCAATACCGGACTTGAAACTTATACCGGACTTGAAACTTATACCGGACTTGAAACTTGTACCGGACTTGAAACTTGTACCTGACTTGAAACTTGAGTGATACTGGTGTTTGGACCCAATCCCAGCTTTTGTGTATTTCAACGTGGGTTGTATCTTGTCATGTGTGACTACACGCCTCATGTGTTTTTCATACAAGTTCTAACTCCTATTTTCATTGTGGAATGAAGAAAAGAACTCCTGTTGAGATGTCTTCTGGAGATAATGCTGGTGCCAAGTCAGGAAGTGTTGACAGCTTCAAAGATATGCCGAACATTGATGATGAGTTGTTCACCTCGCTTTTCCAATCATTAGAAAACATCCTTCTCATAAGATAGTCCTGCTTTCCGATTCAGAAAATATGGAAGCCGATCCATTTTCTTCTTCAGCACTTGTGATGAGATTTTGTCTCCGGAGAAACGAATATCCGCCTTCTCCTATTGACTTCAAGATTTGCCATACTCCACCGGGGTTCTTACGAAGGATGGATGAGACGTATGTTTGAGCAATGAGTACATCAAAGATAACTTGACCGGAGCGCAGATTATTGATGCGGCTTTGAGTGTTGAAACGGCTCGAGAGGATGTTAAAGTGGTTTACGGTGCAAACGTTGAGGTGGATCCGGAGAGAGTGTTGAAGAAGGATTCTGAAGCGAACGTGGGTCCCGGAGAGAGCGTTGAGGCGGCTCTTGAATAGACCGTTGAAGCAGCTTCTGCTAGAGGGAGCGTTGAAGTGGCTTCCTCTCTAGTTCGATTTACCCTTGCAAATTCCATGCTTCCTGACTGACCATCTCCCTCATGTTGAAGAATTCCTTGACTGACGGTGAAGGAACTTCATGCTGAGCCTCAGTCCCCAAGCGTGGTTTACATGGTTTGTTCGTAGTGGTTGTTGTCGAGCCAGATATGGAACATCTTGGACATTGTTTCATCATTGTGGGAGTCGTGAATGTGGTACTTGGATTTGGAGTTGACGGACGCGCATGATGTTGTATCTCGGTGGTTTTCCTCTTCTTCGCTTTGGGAACTACTTACACAAGGCTGAAGGTTGTATCGCCTGTTGGTGAGATATATGCCCCCGGATCTTGTTCGACCACTGTCTGATAGAGTGACTCGCCCGGATCTTGCTCGATATGACGCGTGGACATCGTTATCTTCTTGAGGCTGCTCCCTTGAGGTATTGGCTCCAGTGGAAGATTGCCGTCATAGAGCGTTGATACGTTGCACCGGTATTCCTTAAACCAAATGGCAGTATGGTATAATAAAAATTTCCGAGAGGAGTTCGAAAAGATATCTTACTTGCATCGTGCTCGTACATTCTTATCTGGTTGTAGCCGCTGCATCCATCCATGGAGGAGAACATGCCGTGTCCGCTGGTTGCATCTACTAACATGTCGATGTCAGGTAGAGGAGGATTGTTTTTGGAGCAGCACCTGTTTAAGTTTCAAGTCTATGCAGCACCTGATCTATCCATTTTCCTCGTGTATGAACTGCAACCGTTTAACCGACTTGGATCCAGGTATGACATGTAGATGATGGATGACCAATTTTCATCTAAATCCGGCATTTCTTCATATCTCCAAGCGAACATGTCCTGATACTCTTTGAGAAGTTCCACGGGCTTCATGCGTTTATCCGTACACAAGGTTGAGCTGATGGAGATAGTCCTAGGAGATTCCTCAACGAATTCAATTTCATCGGTTGTGGAGTTGGTGCCATCTTGCAGCTGTTGTGGAGCATCTAGCACTTGCTCTTGTGGTTCGTTGCTGTTGTAGCATTCCATTAGGTGGAGAGACTGGGTAACAGTCTCCCCTGCTGATAATGGCAGTGTCGGTATACCGTTTTCCCTTTCTAGTCACGACTCGCCATAAAAGTTCGTTCCCTCCTCGTGTGAACGTGGGTCGTGGCTTTACAGGATGGAGAAGAATGCTTCGTCAGCAAAGATGCATCGTGGGTACTAGCCCTCAATGATGGAAGTCGGTCTTCTTCCTGAATTGACGCCCACATGGGGAGTGGGATGCAAAGAACTTGTCTGATTCTTTCCACGGAGCTTCTCCCGTATGTGTTAGTTTGGTTTCCCTCGAAGTCCGTCATTGTGGTAGGCTTCCGTACGACCTTGCCTGGGAGAACCTTGGATGTCCTGAGAGTCTTGAGAGTAATCACATTCGAAGACGCTCTTGTGTCGGTAAGGGCCGTATTGAACTCTGAATCCTTGATGTGTGCGGTGACATGTAGGGCACGGTTGTGACCTTCCTCTGGGTTAATTGCAGCAAAATGTCTCCGTGCGTTGATTCTCCGAGAGGTGTGAAAGTTCGCATAAACTTTCCACTAGAGAAAGCGCTTCCCGATCCACCGGCCTCTGGTTCATAGTGAAACTATTGACTTGAGGAGGATCGTTGTGAGGATCGATCCCAGTGTAGGAGTCTCCATGACAGACTACTCATATCTCGATGTCGCTTCTTTGATCAGGTTCATGTAGGTCCGCGCCGCTGAAGTATCTTTTCCGGTGCGTTGAATGCATTCCTTGTTGGCTCCAGGGGCTGTTGCGTGTCTTGTGGAAATCGATCAGTTAATGTCTTAAGAAAAGTGAGTACCTCTTTCTGAGTTGCGGCCATATCCATTTGAGTCTTAGCAAGAACTTCCTGCTTCTCCATCAAGTCTGCAATGGTAATGGGAGATGTTCCTCCTCTCGTCCCTCCGGCTCCTCGTCCTGATGAAGGAGTGGAAGTTGTTGCTCTGGTGACTACCGGAGGTGTTATACTTAAGGAGATGCCGGGATTTGCGGCTGCTCTGGCTCTGGTGATGGGAGGAGTTACACCTACTGGAATATCTCCTGCTCCGCTAGCGTTGGTGATAGAAGTTACGGCTCCACGAGATGTATTGACCACGGTAGCTCCACTGATAGGTACCTCGACACCGGAGTGTTATCTACACTAGCTCCATCAGAATTGATTGTTGATCCAGACCTGAGTTACATTGCTTTCGAAGCTTGACTTGTATCAACCGAAGTAGCCTCTCTCCAGTCAATTACTTCTTGATCGGTTGGTGGACGCCATACAGGAGGTAGTTCCACCACTCTGTTTCGTACCCACGTCTCCAGCAACTCCAAAATTCTTTCCATTGGGAACGGAAAGTGTAGGTACTTCGAGTATAGCTTTTCCTGCGTTAGTGGGCGTTGTGATGTCTCTACGTGGCTTTGATGTGGAGCACGTTCCGGAGATGAAGTTGGAAGATTTGCGAGTGCCATCATATATGCGGATCGCTTGCCTGGGTAAAGGGATGTGGAAGGTGTCGTAATATCACCGCTTAGTGATCGAATTGAACGCTCTCATCCCCTGTATTCAGGCATTTCCTGATTGATCTCTCCTTCCTCATGCATTTCTTCAGTTGGTTGGAAGGTCGACGCGGATTGGACAGTCTTCCGGACTTCAACAAGAGTCTTGAGATATAAATCCTCTAGCAGGGCTCCGTAGGCTGCAGGCTCTCTTTCTTTATCCGGTAGACGTTGTAGTACTCCGGACAAGTCCTTTCTTCTGTGGAGTTGCCTCGGTTCTTCATTGTTGACTGGACCATGTTGTTCATCTTTCCCGAGTCTCCTGCGGTTACGCGCTCTTTTTGCCTCTCCACCGGTAAAGGTGTGACTCCTGACTAAGGATTCAGCATTTCCTGCACTACTTGAGTAGATGCCTTCCGATCCTTCTTGTAACTGTGCTGCTATATCATTCAAAAGGCGAAGTGTCTCGCTCTGCCTTCTGGTGATACCAGCTTGATTTGCCAAGACATCCTCCAGCATTCTAGCTACACTTCCCATGATATCTCGAACCACCATGGTTTAGGATACATTGCGAGATGGAAACCGAAAAATTGAGAATTCAATTTTGTGTAACCGAGAGATCAACCTCCCACTGTGGTCGCCAATTGTTTATGGGTGAAAACTACTCCTGCAAAATTTGGTAATTTGGGGTGTGGATGAGGAATGAATTTAAACCTTAAACAAATGCACTTCGCGGTGAGTGCTTGTAGATTCGAGAGATCAATCTGTGCAAGTCCGGCCTAAACCAAGAAATGGCCGTTCCAGACTTGTTTCGGTCACAAAGTGAAGGAGATGGGGTTGATCTTAGGTAGGGAAGCGAAGAAGGTGTTGAGATTGTGAAGGTGTTGGCTTGCTTATGACTTGTAACAGAAAGGTGAGCAGGCTTGTGATTGATGCAAGCAAGCTCTGGGTATTGGAATACGTTTTTTTGTATTAACACTTGGTTTTCTGTCTCGTATGGACTTGTGTTGTTGTTTGAAATAGGGCGGAGAACCTATTTATACAAGTCATTGAGCCTTATTCACGTCTCTCGTGGGAAGTGGAGGAAGTGGAGTGATGGAGTAGTGGAGTTGTGCGTCGGTGCCACACGACCAGTCTTGCCCACTTCTCCTGTTCATCTCTAACCGTCCATGACTTCCATGACACGTTCTTGTGATGGCGCGTTGCATGCCGCACGCCGTAAACCGCCATGACCAATACCCCAGTATGTATCCCCAGTTTGTGACATGATTGATGTCTGGAATGTGTGGATCGTGAATCCACGAAAGATTGCATGTAATCTTTGAATTGAATAACTCTGCGTTATTCGAGAAAGTCGATACTTGTGAAGTATCGTGTGTATTTTATGCAGTCTTGCATCATGATGTGGTAAAGTGATGGGTAATGACGCCTCACTGACCAAATAACTCCGACCAGGGTTGTATAACCAAGCTGGTGAAGTTGGACGGATGAGATGATCTTTGAGACACTCATCTGCGACCATTAATGAATATTAGGGTTTTTTGAAGAGGTGCGCAAGCATTACTCTTCAGCTTGGTCGAAACCGAGCATGGAAAGGGATTTGGAGAGGACCGACCGGGCATGTGTGTAGACAGAATGCCGGTGTGCACGTCCATACCTCACTGTCCCATGAAGGCGCGATCTAGGCCACTCAATTTGACCGGTAAAGTTGAGTGGTTGAGATCGGTTTGCGGCAGAAATCCATTGTCGCAAAGGAGTTGGAAACCGCGTGACATCCCTAGTTTGGGCACGCGTTTCAAGACGACCCATCTTGGTCGGTCTTGGTCGATCATACCAGCGTGTAGGTGGTAGGCTGGTGTTCACACCTATACCTGACTATCCCATGAAAACGTGATCTAAGCCACTCAAATCGTCCAGGTGAAGTTGAGTGGTCGAGATCGGTTTGCAATTTGGGAAGTGTAACCACGCAAGTTTAGGTGGATGGTTTGGGATAGCCAGGCATGCTATGCCTTGGCCGAACACATGAGGAGGTAGATGGGCCCACGGTGGTCATGCTGGTATGACCGGCCATTGCTTAATCTAATCTGTGACCCTCCATTCGTGCCAGAAAAGATGGACGCGCGTGATGGTTTGAAACCCTAATTTTGGCTTTCAAAAGCCGTGCGCCATCTCTTGTTTGGGTGACAAATTTTGTCACGACCAACCATGGTTGGTTTTGATCGATTGGTCAAATGTGTAGGCGGGCCCACGGTGATCGTGTTGACATGCTCCGGGCCCTTTGAGTCTACATCTACACCCTCCATCTATACCTGCGAATATGGATGGTTGAGACTGTTTTTCGACACATGTAATATGCCGCAAACCCTAATTTAGGGTTTTCCGTCCATAATGCTTGGTATGAACGGTTTCTTGGCAAGCTAGGCCAATGACCGACCATGCGGGGTCGGCCGTGGGTATTCCATACCTGCTTGGGGGTGATGGAATTGATGCGGGGTCATCCAATCATGCTTATGGAGTTGGATGACTGCGATCGAGATCATATCCTGACCGATCTGGTCAGTCCCGGATGCTCAATCGGGCTAGTATAACACACCGAGAGGGCTCAATCGGGCTAGTATAACACACCGAGAGTCACCATGTACGGGTATTTCGTACATGGTTTCATTATAGTTCTTGGAGGTTCGTGTTACTCGTAAGAGTAACACTCGGTCGTCATGCCACACCGATAATGAGTACTTTGAAATACAAGGCCGATATGAAATTCACGGGGAAGGGATTGTTGCTACATGCTCCAACCTGGAGTAATTTCATGTATTCACGAGAATGGGATTGTTGCTACATGCTCCATCCTTGGTGAATTAAGTGAGGGAGTATCCAACACTTATAAATGACTTTATCTTTTACAAGATGTCAGCGCATCATTTTTCTGGTTTTTACAATTTTAACCTCAAATGAAAACCCACCATCAACAGATATGTACAGCCAACATGGCTGGACATCGGGTTGGCAGTGGACAACCAACATGGCTAGAGATCGGGTTGGTAATGTATATCCATCACGGCTGGACATTGGTGTGGCCTATGGGACAAAGTCGGAAATACAGCCATCACGGCCCTTCATCGGGTTTGGCTCGGGAAATGTACATCCATCTTGGCCGGTCATTCAGGAAAATACATGGCAACGGCCATGAATAGTAAACGGGGGGTTGATGAAAGAATTTTGGTCCCCTTTCCATACTTGTAGAAATTCCATTAAGACATATATAGGGAGGGGTAGTTGGTTGAAGGTGCATATGCGGACTATGTACTATGTAAGCTTCATAATTTGGCCGGAACGGTATGAATGATGCTCATCCCTCATTCTTAGTCGCGCAGCCTTACGAATGGAGCATATGATGCCGAGGCATCACTATGCCATTCCACGGACTCGATGATGCATCACTTGGATGTATTTGACGGAACGGCCTATACGGACAAGGCCATTACCACTGTTGCTTTGCCACGGCCTAGCAAATGAGTTGGAATAAGTTGCTTGTCCCTTCGAGGATGAACTATGGTCTGTGTTTGATCCCTTTAGAGTAGGGAAGGGTACGTAGGCAGCCGCAACGAGTTGCAGCATTGCCGGTCCAGCACGTTGGCCCCTCATATCATTTAAGCTCGGTAGCTCGACGCAAGAGATGATTGTGGCCAGACTTGATGAGGCTTAGTTGCATGCGAGTAAGTGGATGCTCATACTTCCTATCAAGTTATAAAGAGTTGGTAAGCGAGGTGATGTAGGAAATGGCAAGGGCTTGGTGCGGCCTATGCCAAAGTCCAAGGCTTATGCCTGGACAAGACACGACAATATGACGGTTGCTCAGTGTTGATGGTGGATTTTCATTTGAGGTTAAAATTGTAAAATCCGAAAAATTATGCGCTGACATCTTGTAAAAGATAAAGCCATTAATAAGTGTTGGATACTCCCTCACTTAATTCACCAAGAATGGAGCATGTGGCAACAATCCCATTCTGTGAATACATGAAATTCCTCCAGGTTGGAGCATGTGGCAACAATCCCATCCTGTGAATTTCTAATCAGCCTTGTATTTCCAGTACTCATTATCAGTGTGGAATGACGACTAAGTGTTACTCTTACAGAGTAACACGAACCTCAAGCACTATAATGAAACCATGTACGAAATACCCGTACAGGCTGACTCTCGGTGTGTTATACTAGCCCGATTGAGCCCCTCTCGGTATGTTATACTAGCTCGATTGAGCATCCGGATTGACCGTATCAGTCCGGATATGATCGCAGTTATCCAACTCCATAAGCATGATTGGATGACCCAGATCAATTCCATCACCCCCAAGCAGGTATGGAATATCCACTGCCGAACCAATGCGGAACCCGCACGGTCGGCCATTGGCCTAGCTTGCCAAAAAAAACGTTCATACCAAGCATTATGGACGGAAAACCCTAAATTAGGGTTTGCGGCATATTACATGTGTCGCAAAACAGTCTCAACCATCCATCTTCGCAGGTATAGATGGAGGATGTAGATGTAGATTCAAAGGGCCCAGAGCATGTCAACACGATCACGGAGGGCCCGACTACACACTTGACCAATCGGTCAAGACCAACCATGTTTGGTCGTGACAAAATCGTCGCCCAAACAAGAGATGACGCACGGCTTTGAAACCCAAATTAGGGTTTTGAGCATCACGAGCGTCCATCTTCTCCGGCATGAATGGAGGGTCCAGGATTAGATTAAGCAGGTCCGGCCATACCAGCATGACCACCGTGGACCCATCTATTCCCTAACCCGATCGGCCAAGGCATATCATGCCTGGCTAATCCAAAACACACGCTCAAACTAGCGTGGTCACACCTCCCAAACCGCAAACTGATCTCGACCACTCAACTTCGCTGGACGATTTGGATGGCTCAGATCACGTTTTCATGGGATATTCAGGTATAGGCGTAAACACCAGCCTATCACCCTCACACCAGGCCAATCGGCCAAGACCGACCAAGATTGGTCGTCTTGGAACGTGCGCTGAAGAGGGCGTGACGTGCGGCCCTTGCGGCACTAGTTTTTTTGTCGCAAATCGATCTCGACCACTCGATTTCACCGGATGAATTGAGTGACCCAGATCATACTTTCATGAGGTAATGGGGTATAGGCGCCTACACCATCATGCCATCTACACGCATGTATGGTCGGTTAGGCCAAAGTTGTATCCCATGCTTGGTTTCGACCAAGTCAAGAGTGATACTGCGCGCACCTCTTCAAAACCCGATTCCATCAACGGTCGCAGATGAATGTCTCAAAGATCATCTCATCCGTCCAACTTCACCAGCTTGGTTATACATCCCTGGTCGGGAGTTAATTGGTTAGTAAGGTGTCATTACCCATCACTTTACCACACCATGATGCAGTACCTGCATAAAATACACACGATACTTCACAAGTATCGAATCCCTGAATAATGCAGTTAATCAATTCAAGATTACATGCTATCTTTTGTGGATCCACGATCCACACATTCCAGACATCAATAATGTCATAAACTGGGGGGATACATACTGGGGTATTGGTCTGGCGGTTTACAGCGTGCAGCGTGCAACGCGCCATCACAAGAACGTGTTAGGAAGTCATGGACGGTTGGAGATGAACAGGAGAAGTGGGCAAGGCTGGTCGTGTATCACCAACGCACAACTCCACTACTCCATCACTCCACTTCCTCTACTTCCCACGAGAGACGTGAATAAGACTCAATGACTTGTATAAATAGGTTCTCCGCCCTATTTCCAAACAACAGAGAAAAACAACAAGAAAACACCCCGAGCCTGCTTACACCAATCGTAAGCTTGTTCACTTTCCTGTTGCAAGTCACAAGCAAGTCTACACCTTCACAATCTCAACACCTTCTTCACTTCCCTCCCTAAGATCAACCCCATCTCCTTCACTTTGTGATCGAAACAAGTCTGGAACGGCCATTTCTTGGTTTAGGCCGGACTTGCACAGATTGATCTCTCGAATCTACAAGCACTCACCACGCAGTGCATTTGTTTAAGGTTTAAATTCATTCCTCATCCACACCCCAAATTACCAAATTCTGCAGGAGTAGTTTTCACCCATAAACACTCAGCTAGCTAGGAAATTCAGTGATGAATTCCCTATGTAAATGCAAAGCTATAGATGCATGAAAAATGCATTGGCATTGGCCTATGGCCTTAAACCCTTTTGCGGGACAAGGGTAAGTTGGAACGGTGTAGAAGCTAAGTTAGCTGAGTCATGCTCCACGAGCATGCTTGCAAGGGCAAATGAACATGCATTTGCCTATCCCTAAGGCCCGGATCGTAGCTTCATCATGGCGCATCGGGGGAGTTACAGCCTGCGGGGCAACGCGCCAAAGGCGTAATTTTCCGGTCTGTCACAGTTGGTATCAGAGCAAGTTCCGAGAAAACTCTTGGGACTTGTGCGGGGTGGACTCATTAGCGAGTATTTTCCATCATGGAAACTTAAAGTTGTAGAGTAGGCCAACTTCTGCACGGGAAAGAGTTTGTAACTGCTGGGCCAGTTACTTTGCAAATCGAGTTGAGCCTTTATATGTACTGTTTTGCCAGGCCTCTGTGGCACCCCGCTTACGAGCATCCGGAAGACCGTCTGGGACGGTGGGTAGACAATGGGACTGATCATCCCCCACGTTGGCACTGGCCAAGGGTGTGCGTTGTCAGGCCCAACTAGTACCCCACTTACGAGTGGCAACCCGGTAAATCCGTCAGGGACGGTGGCTTGCATCCAACTGCACTGGCATTAGAGATCAGTACTCACAGTGTTGCGTTAGGTTTTGCTTTGTCATTTCGATGACATCTTCCAACCTCGTGAACTTTAGGGACTTCTGAGTGTGTAGTATGGGATGCGCATTCAGGATACCTGGTCGAGATATCCTCTTGGCACTGGACAATTGCGATTCTTGGTATTGTTGTGGGCACTTTTGGATTCCTGGGCAAGTGGTATGGGACATGTGCTCAGAAGGTCTAAATTGTTGTTCATGACAACTTGAAGAAACCCGTGATTTCTGAGCATCTAGTATGGGACTTTTGCTCAGGAAATCCAACTCGAAGAGATTGTCCACAATAGTTTTGGTTTTGAATTTTGGGGATGAAATTCTTTGAAGGGTGTGATAATGTAACACCCCGTGTTTTTATCATGGCGAATGCTAAAAGATGCGCCATTTGCTTGTGATGAATCTTCATGCAAAGCTTCCTTTGCATGGTGACATGCATTTGGCCCTGGTCCATATTTGGTGCCAAGTAAGGCACATCGCATATGCATATTGGCTAAGGCCAATATGGCATTGGTTGGAAGCTACATTGGCCAAGAGCCAATCTTGCATCAAATGATGCATTAGGTTAGTTGGGTAGATGACCTTGAAAATGTACATCCAACATGGCTGGACATCGAGTTGGATATGTACAGCCAACATGGCTGGACATCGGGTTGGCAGTGGACAGCCAACATGGCTAGAGATCGGGTTGGTAATGTACAACCATCACGGCTGGACATTGGTGTGGCCTATGGGACAAAGTCGGAAATACAGCCATCACGGCCCTTCATCGGGTTTGGCTCGGGAAATGTACAGCCATCTTGGACGGTCATTCAGGAAAATACATGGCAACGGCCATGAATAGTACACGGGGAGTTGATGAAATATTTTTGGCCGGAACGGTATGAATGATGCCCACCCCTCATTCTTAGTCGCGCAGCCTTACGAATGGAGCATATGATGCTGAGGCATCACTATGCCATTCCACGGACTCTATGATGCATCACTTGGATGTATTTGACGGAACGACCTATACAGACTAGGCCATTACCACTGTTGCTTGGCCACGGCCTAGCAAACGAGTTGGAATAACTTGTTTGTCCCTTCGAGGATGAACTATGGTCTGTGATTGATCCCTTTTGAGTAGGGAAGGGTACGTAGGCAGCCGCAACGAGTTGCAGCATTTCTGGTCCAGCATGTTGGCCCCTCATATCATCTAAGATCGGTAGCTCGACGCAAGAGATGATTGTGGACAGACTTGATGAGGCTTAGTTGCATGCCAGTAAGTGGATGCTCATACTTCCTATCAAGTTATAAATAGTTGGTAAGCGAGGTAACGTAGGAAATGGCAAGGGCTTGGTGCGGCCTACGCCAAAGTCCAAGGCTTATGCCTGGACAAGACACGACAATATGATGGTTGATCAGCTAGCTAGGTGTTGATGGTGGATTTTAGTTTAGGGCTAAAACTGTAAAACCAAATTTATGCGCTGACATCCTGCAAAGGATAAAGCCACTGATAAGTGATGAATACTTCTTCACTTTACTAATTCACCTAGAATGGAGCATGTGGCAACAATCCCAATATTCTGTGAATTAAATACACAAAATTCATCCAGGTTGGAGCATGTAGCAACAATCCCATATACCCTGTGAATTTATAGCATTATTAATTAGTGCATGACTAGCCTTGTATTTCCTGTGTTGTTCCCGCAGAACTCTCATTATTAGTGCGGCATGACGACTGAGTGTTGCTCTCAGCAGAGTAACACGAACCTCCAAGTGTTAATAGTGAGGCATGAACGAAATACCCGTACAGGCTACATCTCTCGGTGTGTTAAACTAGCCCGATTGAGATACATCTCTCGATGTGTTATACTAGACCGATTGAGCATACATTTCTCGGTGTGTTATACTAGCCCGATTGAGCATATTTGAACCTGGACTGTCCGTATCAGCCTCAGAAACAATCACGACCACGCAAGTTGGCCGCATGATTTAACCAGCCTAGACGATCCTCAGCAGGAGAAGGCTATCACCGCAATGACCACCAGCAGGTCCGTTTATGCCCTGGCCGGTCAAGTGCACATCACGCCCTTCAGATAGCCACCAAACACCAGCCCAGAGCTGGATGACCAAGCTGGTGTAGGAGCAGCTAAAAAAAAATTCGTGTGACAAAAATCGTCCAAGGCAGACTTAAACATGTCACGGCCGTCCAACTTCTCCGGCGCGGTTGGACGGTGAGGATTATTCCAAAGCCGGTCGGACATCTGTTGTGGTACACACCGGCGGGTCCCATTCACTACTGTGTAGTCGAATTTTCCCTGACCTAGCCACATTGCAACATATGCTTGTCCGAAGTTGGGTCAGCGTGAAGAATCGAGGGTCGTAGGAAAAGCCCACTAGAGACTTAAATCGATCACGACCATCCATCTTCACCGGCATGGTTGGATGGATTAGATCAAGCCTGGGTTGGTCGGATATATACCACCACACTCACCGCCGGCCCAACAAGGGTCCCACACGGTCGACCTCCCCGGATGAGGAGTGTAGCTCATAGTTTCGTCTGGCCGAACATGCATGCACGCGACCGGCCAAAAACCCTAATTAGGGTTTGCGGCACATTACATGTGTCGCTAATCGATCACGAACGTCCATCTTCGCAGGGTGTATATGTGGACTTAACAGGTCCTGAACATGTCAACACGATCACCGTGGGCCCGTCTACACGCCTGACCAATCGGTCAATACCGACCACCGCTATACGCCTCGATTCGTGCGCCCAAACTAGGCATGGTCACACGGTCCCCGATTCCTTTGCGGCAACGAATTTCTGCCGCAAACCGATCTCAACCACTCAACTTTGCTAGACAAATTGAGTGGCCTAGATTATATCTTCATGGGGTAATGAGGTATAGACGTGTACACCGGCAAGCTGTCTACACGCATGCCCGGTCGGTCCTCCCTAATACACCTCCCATGCTTGGTTTCGACCAAGCTGAAGAGTGATGCTTGTGCACCTCTTCAAGACCCTAAACTCTATCAACGGTCTGATGCGTGTCGTAGGTGCAATTAAATTAATATCTTATTTCCACTCAATTAAAAATAATATAATGGAAGTCAAGTTCGTTCCCACGAGGATCAAGAGATTCTAGTTGTAAAAAATTGTCACAAAAGGGGGGTGTAAAAAGCAAAAGAAAATAAACAAAGCAATTAAAAGATAAAGTTGAAATCAATAAGAGAGACAAGACCAAGGAATCCTTCTTCGTTGCAAAACAATGATTAAAGTTATGTTCTTTTCTACTTGTTATTAGTCACAGATTATCACCAACCGTAGGTAAAGCAGCTAGATCGAAAACCCCTAAATCCCTTGTATCACGGACACGGAAGTTCTCGACTACCGGATTCTATTTACCAAACCACCTAGTAGTAGATCACTCAAGATGTAATTTAAATAAACGCATTAAGATTTATGAACTTATTAGGTTGATATTAGTAGTTAAACTCTTAGATCAAGGTTTACTTGCTAACGTTGTTTTCACACACAATTGCTCCACGGAATCCCTCCGCAAGGTCTTGTGTTTGCTACTTATGTAAAGAGTCAAGAAACGATTACTTATCCCCTAACTTTCACTAGCTTTAGATCAAATTAACAAATCAATTTAGCGTGCACTCTAAACAACCTATCAATCAATCATGAATGAATAAACATTCCTATTAGTAAAAACAAACGATAATCATGTGAAAAACTTCAAGATAGAATTGAAACAAAACTCAAATCATATATTAAGAACTAAGAATTCATCCTCAATCAATAATAAAATTAGCTACTCATGTTTTTGAAATTCACACAAATAATTAAAGTGAGAATTTTTCAAGTTCACACAAATAATTAAAAAGAAGAATTTTCAAAAGCAAGCAAAAACACAAGTGTTGTGTGTGTAAAGAGGTGTGTAAAGAGATATGTAAAAGTGTGTAGAGAACTTCTCTACTTATAGGCTTCAATGTTCTCCAAATCTTCCAAGGAATAGAATCCCTTTCCTTTAATAATTCAATTTCCAATTTCAAGTCTTTCTCAATCTTCCATCTTCTCTTTCCAAATTTGAGCCAAATTCTCCATCCAATTCCAAGTCCAAGTCTTCACACCCATGAGAAGAATCCACACAAAAATCTGTAATTTTGGTCGCCGAAAAGCTGGTATTATGACCGAATTTGGCTAATCCAAAGACCGGAATCTTCTTCTCTCGTCGACGGAATATTCCGTCACGGCACCGTCGTCGAAATAACGGTCAAATTGGTCAACTTTTAGTCAATTAAGTCAAGGGAACTAGTCAGCCATCTTGAGTCAGCTCCTCAGTCAATCTTACTAAGCTTACTGGTCTGAGTGGCTGCTTGGATCGTTCTGAGTTGGATCGGCTCTGGATCGGTCATCTGAATCATTGAGTTGACTCGCCAGAACCAGAGTCCGTCCGAGTTTCGGCTCTTTATAGGACTTCCTCAGGCCAAGTTCAGGCCGATCTGTCTTCAGTTCCTGTAACAATTCCTAACATACATCTAAGCATTTCATTCCCAGCTATTCATTGCATCAAACACTTCCTCCTGTGTGGAATTATAGCTCAAGAACGAGCTTAATTCATCATTCCCATCTCCCTGTCTTGTCTGCAGCACCACCTGACACCACCTGCATCTGCATTTGTTCATTACACTAACACTACCTCCTGCAAGACCATCTCCATTTTCCATTAATGCAGCTTATTATCACTAACCCTGCAACCTGAGTTTCACTTGTGCAACAACTCAGCTTCCGTCCAGTTCAAGCCATTCCCAGCACCATTAAAAACTGCAACTCTACTAGAACCCAACGCAATACCGCCCTCTCAGCTCACCACATGCTCTTGCAAAACTGCAACTCCAATACCAGCTGCTCAATCATCTCCATCAAATCCCTTTCTGCAACTGACCCAACAATTCTTCCTCCAACACATAGCCCATTTCATACATTTGAGCTTCTTCTTGTCTCAATTTGACAGCAGCAACACAAAATCAATCTTCTCTGCAAAACCCCAGCTTCAATTTCTGCCATTAGCCCTTAACAAAAATTTCTCTTATTCATCTCATAGTGCAACAACAACTCATTCAAGCTCAACCCATTTTTGTTCTTCATCTAACTTAGCCACCGAAACCCATTAACTCATACCAGATCCCCATTAATTCTTCTTATTCCCTGAGTTTCTTCATAACACCAAAAGCGACTCAAGCTCCACTAATAATCATCAGCTCAGCTCTTCTCAGACTCAATCTCAAGTTATAATTCACTCTCTGCCCTTTCCATGTATATTATCACAGCTCAAGAACAAGCTCGATTCCTCCTTCGATTCCCTTCTCTGTCGAACTTAGATTAACCATCACCAATACCAGACGAAACCCATTCTTCCTTTATCTTGTATTACCAACTCGAACTCACCAGATCCATTTCATACTGCGTCTTTTCCTCAATTACAGAGGTGAACCCTAATTCAGTGCTTCTCGATCTAGTCTTGGTAACGATTCCAGCAGCTGGTCTTGCTGATTCCTCTTCTCTATGAGCTATAAACATTACCTCTCCTCTTATTTCCTTCCAATTTCTCTCAATTTCTCGATGTGTTTTTGGTAGGCCTGAAAAGGATGTTTATATTATAGCCTACGAGTGATACCGCAAGTGCACGGCGTCTATCGGAGACGCGGCAAGTACGGGTCGAACCACAGAGACTTGTGGTGCCTAAGATGATCTTATGGCTTCCTAAACTGACTTCAAGTGAGTAACAAAGTAACAACAGATGTTTTGTGCCGATACGGCTAAGATTGTTATGACTCTGAACTAAGGAAAAGAAATAAAAGGTGACAATATGGGAAATACCAGGGTCTTCAAATCCACCTTTAACATACATTATGTTCTCAACTCATGATATTATTCTAGTCTCTATGACAAATAGGGGAGAGGTGTCAACTCTGCTCTATGTCTAGGATGTTTCTCCAATTGATAGATTAATCACAACTAATGTGTCTTTCCCAAGCATTACCTGTCTTTTTAGAGTACAACTAATCTGAGGATTGATAACAATCTAATTAGGCTTGAGTTGCAGCATAATTATCACAGGGGTATTGTAACTACAATGTATCCATGGCATTGGCATACACTGTGAGAGCAATGTGTTGATATGCTAAGATTAGACTCTATCTTGGGAAGTATTCAAGCATTCAAGAATCACATTTAAAGTATGAGAAACACAATAGCAAGTTAGGGTTTCATATCCACCCTAGCAATTTGAACTAAAACATGATTAGAGTAACAGAACTACAAATTAAAACTAAAGTGATGCTGGCTATCCCAGGCATGAACCATTTTTCAAACACATCTCACCCTATTTATACATGCAACAGCAAACCCTAAAACCCTAATTCTCTCAAAAATCGAAATTAAAATTAAAATAAACTCTCACCCATACTCTCTGATTCGCCTCTCCTCTTGTCTATTCGGCTCGCAACTCCATGCATGGTTGTTGAGAAACCCTAGCTTTAGTTATCTCTAGCCTAGCTTCTAGTGGGAGAAGTCTAAGTGATAGAGATGACTCAAGAAAGGGTGGTTGAGCGGCGCTGATGACTCTGTCAGAGGAAGGAGATGGTGGTGTTGAGGTGGAGGTAAGGTCGGGGCAGAGAGGGATGAGGATGTAAGGGTTTTGCAGAGGTCGGTGGAAGAGAGAAGAGAAGAAAGAGAAGAAGAAGAAGAGAAATGAGTTTTTCTCGATAGGTATAGGGTTGGGTCGATAGGGTGTAAGGCGGGCACAGTAAGGTTTGATGAGAGGGCATCAGCGAGCGTTAGATGAAGCGGTGCAATCCGAACGAGCCGAGGAAGACTTGGAGTGATCTGGTGTTGCACGGGAGCAGCGAACTTCGATGCGAATGGAGGCAGCGACCGTTGGATGTAGAAGATAGAAATCTCGACGGCTTGGAGTGGACGGGCTCGGATCCGGGTCGCGGGTCGGGTCTAGCTCAAGCCCATGTCTTGTAGATGAGTTGCTACTTGTTGGGTTGCAACTGTTGCGCGCGGAGCTTTGGCTTTACTGCTCCATGGATGCTCGACTCCAATTCTTCGCTCTTTGGCTCCTCGGTTTCTCCGAACTTTATTTATTACCTAAAAACACAAAATTAATTAATACAAATATTTATTCTTGAAAACAAAGAAAACACGAACTGGGATAATATCGATTTAAAGTACAAAAGATTAGTTAAATGCCAATAAATAGATGTAGAAATATGCAATATTTGGCACTCATCAAATACCCCCAAACCTGAATTTTACTTGTCTTCAAGTGAAACAGAAATAAATAAATCCTAACTATACCCCTGTCGCAGGTCACTCGAATGCATTTAGCGTATGCACTAAGCCTTTAAACCCCTAGGTGTCCCTAGTGGACGAGTTGTAGTCTCGTGAGGGTTTACCAGAGGTGTACCCACAAAACCTTCTCCAACTTCAGAGTGTAAAAGAGTCTCAAGCATCCAAGAAGTTATGAGGACATAGAGTTTCTGCATGCTAGTAACAGAAGTTAGAACTACCAAAGAACGCATTCTCATCCTTAAGAGTTGAGCGAGAAGTAACCATACCATATGAAAGAATTCGGATTCGATTGTGATCATAAGCCTCGACTTCTGCCTCACCATTAGGGTTTTATGATAATTGCACTCAAAAAGATCGCTTTTTTAGTCTCTCATGTGTGCAGGCGGGAATAAAGAGAGAAATCCTGCACACGTTGTAGGTAAGAAGGATAACCTTCCGAAATAAAATCTGGAGACTCCACAGAAATGTGGGCAAAAAGAATCTTTTTCTGATGATCTCTAAGAAAGGAAATCAACCATTAGCAAGGATGGGAGTACTCACTCACTTCTCACCCGATCGGCAATTAATATCACTCTCTCATAGGAACCATAGAAACGTCTTCACTCTTCGGTCTTCGGTCTTCAAATGTTGATGACGAACTTCTAAACTTCACAAAACTTGACAATTTTTAACTTTTCTACTCAATTTCCTTGTTGTTTGGATTTTTCTTCTTGAAATCTCTTTACCATGGTGGTAGCAAAAATAAACTACAATATTTTTTTATTTTATTTTTTTAATTTACAAAAAGTGAAAATAAAAATACAAATAATGAAACAACTAACTCCATGGACAAAGGACTTTATCACTCAATTTTTCCACAACTTGTATTGTCTTGATTTTATAAATTTTATTAATTCTCATCCTATTTTCTTTTCTTTTTCTTTGTTGTACATAAACCTTGGACTATATCAATTTTTCTTTCAATATTCTGATGATGCTCCGCTTGTTGACGATGATGTGTTTCTATGGGTCTTGCTGATTGAGAGAGAGTGATGCTAACTGCAAATCGGTATTTAGAAGAAGTTTTCATCTTTAGACGTCACCCTCATGATTGACAAAAACTAACACTCAAGAGATCAAAAGTAGTGCTGAAATTGGTGCGAAGTTGGGTAGCTCACCATTCCTACCCGGAATTGACGTACGGTGACACACACTCTAACAAACTTTTCTAGAAAGTTGCAAAAAAATTGAAGGTTGGTGCCTCACTTGATGTAAAATGGGTAGTCTCCACTATGGGTGATCACAATTCTACTACCGAATATCTAAACAACACCTAATTCGCTCTCCCAGTATGGTTAAATCCAACTTTAACGCTCTAATCAACTAAGAAACCCGATTGTGTTCTCCTAAGTACTTCTAACTTCGTTATTTCGGTCAGATTCTCTATGTAAACATAGCTAGAAGCATGCTAGTGACTCTAAAATCTCTAAAAGTTGGAGGTTTTTACAAAAAGAGAGTTTTTTTTTTTTTTTTTTTTTTTTTTTAAAATTAAAAGATAAAATAAAAGACTAAAAACTCTAAATGCAAATGCACCCCCAAACCTAAATCAAACATTGTCCTCAATGTGTCGACATATAGAAAAATTTTAAACAGTCACATACCGAGAGAACTATGCTGATAAGAGAAAAGGGAAGAGATTACCGGATGTCGGCGGAGCACGGTTTAGAGCTTCATTCGTTAAGGCTAGAATCCAACATATCATATCGGATTAGCATCATATATGCGCAAGAAGACTCAACCGAATCAAAAAAGAAAAATTAAAAAGTCCTACGGGATTATATACAAAAATTCACCATACACTAACAATCTAAAGAGTTGCGGGTCAACCCAATAGAAAATTACAGAAACATTAACATTCTTACAAATATAACATGAAAATGGGCTTTGGTTTATGTGGAATTTGGTTTATTGGGCTTTGGTTTGTTTGGGATTTGGTTTGTATGGGTTTCAATTTGGTTTATGTGGGTTTTGGTTTAAATGGGCATTTTGGTTTATATGGGCTTTTTTGGTTTGTTGGGAAAGTACAGCCCATTTGATGTTAAACAACCCAACAGAATAGGTTCTAGCCTAGATGGTCTGGCCCAGCTTGGTTGCACAGCCCAGATTAAGTGCGGCCCAGGTTATAATGCAAGCCTAGTGGAACTGTGGGTTTCAATTATGCTCAGCCCAGCTTGATTGCAAAGGAGCAGAGCCCAGTGATTTTGGTGGGTTTAACAGCCAAGGTTTATGTGCACAGCCAAGAGGCTGGTTGGGTTTAGTTCACTGCACAGCTTGTGCTCAGGTTGTTTTTGTGCAGGGATTGGCAAGTTATGTGCAGCCCTAGTCAGGCCAAGCACAAGAAAAACAACAATTTGTTGTGTGCACGGAGCAACACGGGTTGTGTGAGTGCACAAGAGTGTAGAGTGCACAGTCGGATGAACACAAACTCTCAAAATGACACAAAGACACAGTGTAATCACAATATTGCAGCATACAGGGGTGCTTGTTGTTGCTTTTGCAGAGTACACAGCACAAACAATGCAATGTGTGCAGGGCGGGTTTTAAGCTCAGCGTAGTTTATGTGCTCAGAACAGCACAAAGCAACACATCTCACACACAAATTACCAAAGAATTACAGATGCACTAGTTCTCACAGATGTATGCTCAGATATGATTCAGCAGGGTTAAACAAGGCACAGGGTAGCTGAAGTGGCCTGGCCACAGCCTAGCTCTATAGGGTCTGCAGATAGCTCAAAAACTCGTACAAAAATCAACACACCAATTCACAAAGCTTAGCACAAAAATTTCAGGGCAAATTGGGTCAGGTTCAGAGTTGTTGGAGTCAACTGGGATAGTTGATATCAACCAGCCCAGTTGATTCAGCCGACCTGGGTATCTATAGTTCAAACTCACAGCTTCAGAGACTGGAGTTGAGCTCAGGCCTTGTCAAAGTTCAGGCCTCTCAGTGAAAAGATGGCTAGTTCAGCCAAAACCAATGCACAGAACCCACAAACACCAGCTTTCAACTAACACACAATTTTCTCAAGTGTCACTGAATTATGCATACATTTCAGATATTGCAGGGTCGATCAATGCTCAGCAAAATGACTGGCTTATCATGCAAAGGTACCAGGGTTGATGGTTACAGCCAAGCTCAGGGTTTGCTCAAACTTGTAGCTTCAGGGGGCTAGCAAGTTAGCAGGGGGCTAATGCACACCCAAGGTTGAGTCTGACAGCAAGGTTGGAAACTACTCCTTCATGTGAGCATGGCATTCAACACCCAAGGTTCACAGGGTCAGCAGATGCAACAGTGAACCAAGTACAGCATATTTGAAAACACCCAGGTTTGCACAGAGGCACAGTTAATGGCAACAAGTTCAGCTTGGTTTCCACAGGCTATGCTCTTACAATTCAGGTATAGATGGTTCACAGGTCATGCTCATACAACTCAGCACAAAGTCACAAGAAAGCATACATGCTATCAATTATTCATTCATTCAAGGTCTTAGCATGGCGGCTACTCTGTCATGCAAAGCAATACAGATTCAGCAGATATCATGGTTCAGTTACAAGATGCTTGTTGTGGCTCACAAGTGAACAGGCAGAGATGCTCAGCAAATTGTTAGTAAAACACAGCTTAGCAGAATAGCAGAGAGGTGAAGCCCAAAGAACAGGTGATAGATTCATGCAAACTTCCATACAATGCTAAACACAGTCATGGCATACTAGCTAACAGGCGTTTAATTACCAAGGAATCACTCACATGAACCTTATAGATAGCAGGGGATGCTCAGGGTTTACAAAGCACAGGGCACTATGCTATGTTTGTTCTGCTTACCTCAAGTTCTGGGCTTTCCTTGGTTTCCTTGGGTTGGCTCACCACCACAGAGCAAGAAGACAAAGATGTACCATGTTGCTCAACACAGAAGTTTAGTGCCCAGAAAAGTGCAGGTTAAAGCAAAGAAGATGAAAATCAGCACTGGCTATCACCAGCTGAAAAGATCTTGGACTGACACAAGGGAAAAAAATTGATAGTGGTTATACTTGTTTGGACTGAATGGAGTTAAGAGTTACAAGGCAATGATGCTTAAGGCTCAGATTAAAAAGCTAAGATGCAAATGAGCTGCTAGAAATTACATTAACCAATATGCAGCTAGGAATTAAAAGTGAAATTTACTAAGCTCTAGCTACAGATGAGGATGCAAGCTAAGCAAAATCAGCTAAGTTACACTATAATGCAAAGCATGTAATGACACAGAAAAATAAAGATGCACGCTTTGCGAGAATTATAACAAGTTACAACTACAATTTACACTAAAATAAACAAGAACAAAAGGACAACTATAGATGTAGTGATGTAATAACAAATAGAATAACAAGTGCAGAAATGCAAAATAAAGACAGTGGTTAAGCTAAGTTATACTAAGAAGAGACCAAAAGCAATAGTGCAAAGTGAGTATGTACAGGGGAGGACTGGAACTCAGTAAAGGCAGCAATTGATCACAGGGCACACGCCAAGTCCCCGGCAACGGCGCCAAAAACTTGGTAGGCCTGAAAAGGATGTTTATATTATAGCCTACGAGTGATACCGCAAGTGCACGGCGTCTATCGGAGACGCGGCAAGTACGGGTCGAACCACAGAGACTTGTGGTGCCTAAGATGATCTTATGGCTTCCTAAACTGACTTCAAGTGAGTAACAAAGTAACAACAGATGTTTTGTGCCGATACGGCTAAGATTGTTATGACTCTGAACTAAGGAAAAGAAATAAAAGGTGACAATATGGGAAATACCAGGGTCTTCAAATCCACCTTTAACATACATTATGTTCTCAACTCATGATATTATTCTAGTCTCTATGACAAATAGGGAGAGGTGTCAACTCGCTCTATGTCTAGGATGTTTCTCCAATTGATAGATTAATCACAACTAATGTATCTTTCCCAAGCATTACATGTCCATTTTAGAGTACAACTAATCGAGGATTGATAACAATCTAATTAGGCTTGAGTTGTAGCATAATTATCACATGGGTATTCTAACTACAATGTATCCATGGCATTGGCATACACTGTGAGAGCAATGTGTTGATATGCTAAGATTAGACTCTCTTGGGAAGTATTCAAGCATTCAAGAATCACATTTAAAGTATGAGAAACACAATAGCAAGTTAGGGTTTCATATCCACCCTAGCAATTTGAACTAAAACATGATTAGAGTAATAGAACTACAAATTAAAACTAAAGTGATGCTGGCTATCCCAGGCATGAACCATTTTTCAAACACATCTCACCCTATTTATACATGCAACAGCAAACCCTAAAACCCTAATTCTCTCAAAAATCGAAATTAAAATTAAAATAAACTCTCACCCATACTCTCTGATTCGCCTCTCCTCTTGTCTATTCGGCTCTGCAACTCCATGCATGGTTGTTGAGAAACCCTAGCTTTAGTTATCTCTAGCCTAGCTTCTAGTGGGAGAAGCTGTGATAGAGATGACTCAAGAAAGGGTGGTTGAGCGGCGCTGATGACTCTGTCAGAGGAAGGAGATGGTGGTGTTGAGGTGGAGGTAAGGTCGGGGCAGAGAGGGATGAGGAGGTAAGGGTTTTGCAGAGGTCGGGTGGAAGAGAGAAGAGAAGAAAGAGAAGAAGAAGAAGAGAAATGAGTTTTTCTCGATAGGTATAGGGTTGGGTCGATAGGGTGTAAGGCGGGCACAGCAAGGTTTGATGAGAGGGCATCAGCGAGCGTTAGATGAAGCCGGTGCGATCTGAACGGCTGAGGAAGACTTGGAGTGATCTGGTGTTGCACGGGAGCAGCGAACTTCGATGCGAATGGAGGCAGCGACCGTTGGATGTAGAAGATAGAAATCTCGACGGCTTGGAGTGGACGGGCTCGGATCCGGGTCGCGGGTCGGGTCTAACTCAAGCCCATGTCTTGTAGATGAGTTGCTACTTGTTGGGTTGCAACTGTTTCGCGCGCGGCTTTGGCTTCTGCTCCATGGATGCTCGACTCCAATTCTTCGCTCTTTTGGCTCCTCGCCTCCGAACTTTATTTATTACCTAAAAACACAAAATTAATTAATACAAATATTTATTCTTGAAAACAAAGAAAACACGAAATGCTGGATAATATCGATTTACGAGTACAAAAGATGAGTTAAATGCCAATAAATAGATGTAGAAATATGCAATATTTGGCACTCATCAGTTTTCTCTGGTTTCAACAGCAGCCATGACTGCTTTTCTTTCTCACTTTCTGTGTATGAATGAGAGAAAACTCTCTCGATATAGGGTTATAGATTGGGTTGGATTTATCCACCCAGGGATAAGGACCACCCTTTATTAGATAAGGGCCATCTACTGGCAACCCCTTAACCTCTGCGGGCCTGGCTTTAGTACTCCTCCAAAAGAGAGTCGCCCCTTAACCTTGACTGGGCTCCAGATAGTGTTCGCCCATGAAATGACAATTTTTCCCTTTTGCTCTAATTGGGTGATTTCTTCTTCTTTTTGTTCGTGCGACTCCATAGTAGCTATAAAACTCAAAACAAGCGTAAAAATACATAATTTACAAGAAAAATGTCAAAGAAAGCATAACCAATAGATAATAAATAGAATTTATTCTACACCCTATCAAATTCCCCCACACTTAGACTTTGCTAGTCCTCGAGCAAATCAAACTAAAAACTCACAACTTCAAAGCGTTCAAGCGTCACAAGCATCCAAAGAGTTATGAGGACATAGAGTTTCTGCATTCTAGTAATAAGAAGTTAGAAATACTAAAGAACATATTCTCATTCTTAACTGTTGAGTGAGAAATAACCACACCATAATGAGAGAACGCGTGTTTGAGAAACGATCAATAATCATTTCGCCTCGACTTCTGCCTCACCCAAAAGGATTTTATGATAATTGCACTCAAAAAGACAGCTTTTTTATGGGTCTCACATGTGTGCAGGTAGGAATGAAGAGAGAAATCCTGCGACACGTTGAATGGTGGGAAGGACAACTTCCGAAATATTTTTAAAAACCCACATCTTTTAACATTTTGAAAAACCATTTTTCTGACGATCTCTAAGAAAGGAAATCAACCACTATTATCGAGGATGAGATTACTTACTCACCTTCACATTCGATCGCCAATTATGATAACACCACTCTCACGGCATCCAATAGAAATGTCTTCTGCTCCTCGTCTTGATCTTCTTGGTCTTCGTCTTCGGTTGCAACTATTGATGATAAACTCTCGAGTTTCATAGATCCTTGACACTTTGTAACTCTTTTTACCTTAAATCCTTGTCGCTTGAAACTTCCTTATATATTTTCCTTCCCCACAGCTTAAATAAATAAAAACAAAACAATATTTCTCTTTTTTTTTTTCATATCTTTTCTTTTCTTTTTCTTTTTTTTTTATGAAATTTTCAATTCAATTTTTTTTTTTTTTTTTTATAAGAGAAATAAAATACAAAAACAAACCATGGCCGTGGGAGAAGTATTTTACCACTTGATTCTTCACAACTTGTATCGTCTCGAAATCATAAACTTCAACAATTCTTACCTTTTGATTTTCTTCGCTCTTGTGAATAAGTCTTTATACTTGGATATAGAATTACCTCATTGTATTGTAAGTCCTCAACAAATATGTAAAAATCTGTTCTTTTGTATGTTGCTTTACTTGAGTTTGAAATTTGCTCTTTTCCTCATTCCGTTGCTTGTAAACCGTGAACTTTTTCCAACTTTCCTTGTAGATTTTGATGTCGCTCCTTGTTGATGATGATGTTGTTTCTATGGATCCGTTGTTGTGGAGAGAATGGTGCTAACTGCAAATCGAACTACAAGAAGGAGGCTTTCATCTATAGACGTCACCCTCATGATTGACAAAATTAGCACTCAAGAGATCAAAGAGTAGTGCTTCTATTGGTGGGAGGTTGGGTAGCTCACCATTCTACCCGGAATTAACGTACGGTGACACACACTCAAAAGAAAGCTCTTTAGTTAGATGGAAAATTTCTGGTCGGTGCCTCACATGATATGAATATGGGTAGTCTCCACTAATGATTGATCAGCAACTCTAATAATGCATTTCTCCCTGCACCAAATTTGCATCACCGGCATGATTAAATCCATTATTTAACACTCTAACAAGCAAGAAATCCGAACGTAGTTCTCTAACACTTCCAAGTTCAATTATGTCGGTCAAAATCTCTATGTAAACATACCTAGAAGTATGCTAGTGACTCTAAAATCTTTAAAAGTTGGAGGTTTTATGTAAAACTTTTTTTTTTTTTTTTTGAAAACTTTTTAAATTTTTTTGTAAATTTTTTTTTTTAAATACATGCTTGACCACTCCCCAACACTTAAACCTTACATTGTCCTCAATGTAATTGAATCCTCCTAGTAAAGTCAAGGTGGGAAATTTTAACATGATATGGAACAAGAAAAAGAAATAACAAAAAGCAAAAGGATAAGAAATACAAAACCTATGGGTTGCCTCCCATGAAGCGCTTGTTTTAAAGTCGACGACCCGACTTAGCTCTTGCAAGATTCATTAGCCCGGATCAATCTCTTTCACGGGAAAACATGACTTCACATCACTAGGGCATCTCATTGTTCCAAAGATATTGAAGTGGATGAGTGTACCATCAAACTCCATAGTCAAGGTGCCATTTTGGACATCAATTTTTGTTCCGGCGGTGCTTAAGAATGGTCTACCCAATAGCAAAGGTGTAGACTTGGAAGAATTCTCATCATTCATGTCTAAGACATAGAAATCGGCCGGAAATACAAGCTCATTAACCTGCACCAAAACATTCTCAACAATCCCTTTCGGGTAAACATTAGATCGGTTAGCAAGTTCAAGAACTACCCCGGTCTCCTTAAGAGGACCAAGATTCAAAGAATCATAAATCGAGGAAGGCATAACATTAACCGATGCTCCCAAATCTAGTAAAGCTTGAGTAAACCTTATTTTACCAATTGTGCAAGGTATATTGAAACTACCGGGGTCCTTTAATTTAGGTGGGAGTTTCTTGAAAATGAACGCCGAAGCATTCTCCCCCACACTCATGACTTCATTCCCTTTCAAACTTTTCTTCTTCATGCACAACTCCTTTAAGAACTTTGCACAACGAGGAATTTGACGAATAACTTCAATGAGTGGAATATTGACTTGTACTTTCTTAAGGATCTCCCAAATATCCATGTATTCCAATTCTTTCTTTGACTTAGCAAATCGGCTAGGAAATGGGGGTGGAGTTGTGAAAGTAGGAACCGTCTCCTTGGGTAAGTTGATTGGGGATGTATTCTCCTTTGGTGCGGTTTGAATTTCCTCTTTCTCATCATTCACCTCATCTTGTTGATTTGGTTGCTCCACTTGTTTCCCACTCCTCAAAGTAATCGCATTAACACTCTCTCTTGGATTAACAAATGGTTGTGAAGGAAGCTTTGTGGACGCTTGAGATTTCAATAGGTTCACATCGGTCGCTAATTGCCCCACTTGAATTTGTAAATCCTTGATTGCCGAATCGGTCTTTTGTTGTTGTTGTTGAACCAAAGTGGTAATACCTTGCATACCTTGCATCAATGCATTGAGCTTGTCATCAATTGAATAATCACGTTCCTTGACTTGTTATGGTTGAAATTGTTGTTGAGGTTGGAAACGTGATTGTTGGAAACCACCTTGTTGCTCATACGGATTGGGAACCGCCGCTTGATTATTTGCATAGCTAAAATTAGGATGATCCTTCCATCCGGGATTGTAAGTATTCGAGTATGGATCGTACCTTGGCCTTTGATTTGGATATAAAGCATTTACTTGTTCGGTCTCATCATCCGGAATAATAACCGCGACCATCCTTTGAATCATTTTCTCCATGTTACCCATCCTTTGATCAATATGTGATGATGAATCACTAACTTCATGCACTCGCCTAACCATGGGTTCATCTCTTGTGTAGAATTGTTGCGAGTTCGCAGCCATACTTTCAATCAACTCGGTAGCTTGGGTCACCGTCTTGTTCACTAGTGCACCACCACCCGCGACGTCAAGAAGAGACCTATCACTTGGGTTGAGAGCTTCGTAGAAGTATTGGAGTATCATAACGTCACTAAATTGATGGTGTGGATAGCTTGCCACCAACCTCTTGTATCGCTCCCAACATTCATACAACGACTCTCCCACATGTTGCTTCAATCCACAAATCTCCTTGCGAATTTGAGTAGCTTTTGATGCGGGAAAATATCTCTCGAGGAAAAGTTTCTTCATCCCATTCCATGTTGTGATACTTCCGGAAGGCAAATAATATAACCATTCCTTAGCATTACCCGCCAAAGAAAACGGGAAAGCTTTCAACATTGCTCCATCCGCATTAGTCTCCGGTGGAAGCATATCCATAACTATGGCATAGAAGTCCATAAGATGTTTGTTCGGGTCCTCATTCACCATGCCATGGAACTTTGGTAACTCTCTAATCAACCCCGGCTTGATCTCGAAGGTTGAGTTAGTTTGGATACACCATTGTTGTGTATCGAGCCTGTGAGAAGCTAGGTCCTTGAGTGTACGATCAGCCATTGTTTCTTCCTCTTTTTCCGAATCACTTGATGAAGAAGGAGGAAGTGGAGTGTTAACCGCTCGAATGAAATCCTTTAGTTGAGTGCCGGATCGAAGACGTATTGGACTCGGTCTGCCCTTTTTAAGCATTCACCAAAGGTATAACACCTGAAACAAGATTCTCAAAAACTAAGTTAGATACGGTAAAGAATCTAACAAAGCAAGAATAAAGCAAAAAGAAAAATAAAAACAACTAAAATCGTCCGCTGCTCCCCGTGGCGCCAAAATTTGATGCGTGTCGTAGGTGCAATCAAATTAATATCTTATTTCCACTCAATTAAAAATAATATAATGGAAGTCAAGTTCGTTCCCACGAGGAGCAAGAGATTCTAGTTGTAAAAATTGTCACAAAAGGGGGTGTAAAAAGCAAAAGAAAAACAAAGCAATTAAAAGATAAAGTTGAAATCAATAAGAGAGACAAGACCAAGGAATCCTTCTTCGTAGCAAAACAATGATTAAAGTTATGTTCTTTTCTACTTGTTATTAGTCACAGATTATCACCAACCGTAGGTAAAGCAGCTAAATCAGTGCTAAACCCCTAAATCTCTTGTATCACCGGACACGGAAGTTCTCGACTACCGGATTCTATTTACCAAACCACCTAGTAGTAGATCACTCAAGATGTAATTTAAATAAACCCATTAAGATTTATGAACTTATTAGGCTGATATTAGTAGTTAAACTCTTAGATCAAGGTTTACTTGCTAACGTTGTTTTCACACACAATTGCTCCACGGAATCCCTCCGCAAGGTCTTGTGTTTGCTACTTATGTAAAGAGTCAAGAAACGATTACTTATCCCCTAACTTTCACTAGCTTTAGATCAAATTAACAAATCAATTTAGCGTGCACTCTAAACAACCTATCAATCAATCATGAATGAATAAACATTCCTATTAGTAAAAACAAACGATAATCATGTGAAAAACTTCAAGATAGAATTGAAACAAAACTCAAATCATTTATTAAGAACTAAGAATTCATCCTCAATCAATAATAAAATTAGCTACTCATGTTTTTGAAATTCACACAAATAATTAAAGGGAGAATTTTGCAAGTTCACACAAATAATTAAAAAGAAGAATTTTCAAAAGCAAGCAAAAACACAAGTGTTGTGTGTGTAAAGAGGTGTGTAAAGAGATATGTAAAAGTGTGTAGAGAACTTCTCTACTTATAGGCTTCAATGTTCTCCAAATCTTCCAAGGAATAGAATCCCTTTCCTTTAATAATTCAATTTCCAATTTCAAGTCTTTCTCAATCTTCCATCTTCTCTTTCCAAATTTGAGCCAAATTCTCCATCCAATTCCAAGTCCAAGTCTTCACACCCATGAGAAGAATCCACACAAAAATCTGTAATTTTGGTCGCCGGAAAGCTGGTATTATGGACGGAATTTGGTCGGAATCCGGCACCGGAATCTTCTTCTCTGTCGACGGAATATTCCGTCACGGCACCGTCAGAAATAACGATCAAACTGGTCAACTGTTAGTCAATTAAGTCAAGGGAACTAGTCAGCCATCTTGAGTCAGCTCCTCAGTCAATCTTACTAAGCTTACTGGTCTGAGTGGCTGCTTGGATCGTTCTGAGTTGGATCGGCTCTGGATCGGTCATCTGAATCATTGAGTTGACTCGCCAGAACCAGAGTCCGGCCGAGTTTCGGCTCTTTATAGGACTTCCTCAGGCCAAGTTCAGGCCGATCTGTCTTCAGTTCCTGTAACAATTCCTAACATACATCTAAGCATTTCATTCCCAGCTATTCATTGCATCAAACACCTCCTCCTGTGTAGAATTATAGCTCAAGAACGAGCTTAATTCATCATTCCCATCTCCCTGTCTTGTCTGCAGCACCACCTGACACCACCTGCATCTGCATTTGTTCATTACACTAACACTACCTCCTGCAAGACCATCTCCATTTTCCATTAATGCAGCTTATTATCACTAACCCTGCAACCTGAGTTTCACTTGTGCAACAACTCAGCTTCCGTCCAGTTCAAGTCATTCCCAGCACCATTAAAAACTGCAACTCTACCAGAACCCAACGCAATACCGCCCTCTCAGCTCACCACATGCTCTTGCACAACTGCAACTCCAATCCCAGCTGCTCAATCATCTCCATCAAATCCCTTTCTGCAACTGACCCAACAATTCTTCCTCCAACACATAGCCCATTTCATACATTTGAGCTTCTTCTTGTCTCAATTTGACAGCAGCAACACAAAATCAATCTTCTCTGCAAAACCCCAGCTTCAATTTCTGCCATTAGCCCTTAACAACAATTTCTCTTATTCATCTCATAGTGCAACAACAACTCAATCAAGCTCAACCCATTTTTGTTCTTCATCTAACTTAGCCACCGAAACCCATTAACTCATACCAGATCCCCATTAATTCTTCTTATTCCCTGAGTTTCTTCATAACACCAACAGCGACTCAAGATCCACTAATAATCATCAGCTCAGCTCTTCTCAGACTCAATCTCAAGTTATAATTCACTCTCTGCCCTTTCCATGTATATTATCACATCTCAAGAACAAGCTCGATTCCTCCTTCGATTCTCTTCTCTGTCGAACTTAGATTAACCATCACCAATACCAGACGAAACCCATTCTTCCTTTATCCTGTATTACCAACTCGAACTCACCAGATCCATTTCATACTGCGTCTTTTCCTCAATTACAGAGGTGAACCCTAATTCATTGCTTCTCGATCTAGTCTTGGTAACGATTCCAGCAGCTGGTCTTGCTGATTCCTCTTCTCTATGAGCTATAAACATTACCTCTCCTCTTATTTCCTTCCAATTTCTCTCAATTTCTCGATGTGTTTTCTCTGGTTTCAACAGCAGCCATGACTGCTTTTCTTTCTCACTTTCTGTGTATGAATGAGAGAAAACTCTCTCGATATAGGGTTATAGATTGGGTTGGATTTATCCACCCCAGGGATAAGGACCACCCTTTATTAGATAAGGGCCATCTACTGGCAACCCCTTAACCTCTGCGGGCCTGGCTTTAGTACTCCTCCAAAAGAGAGTCGCCCCTTAACCTTGACTGGGCTCCAGATAGTGTTCTCCCATGAAATGACAATTTTGCCCTTTTGCTCTAATTGGGTGATTTCTTCTTCTTTTCGTTCGTGCGACTCCATAGTAGCTATAAAACTCAAAACAAGCGTAAAAATACATAATTTACAAGAAAAATATCAAAGAAAGCATAACCAATAGATAATAAATAGAATGTATTCTACACCCTATCACGGTCGCAGATGAGTGTCATAAAATTATCTCGTCCGTCCAACTCCACCAGCTTGGTTGAACATCCTTGGCTAGGAGTCAAGCGACCAATGAAGCATTCCCATGATCACCGTCCACCACTCTTCCACATAGAGTGATCGGTCAAAGCATGGCTCGCCCATGCATCCTCCAAACGATCACTCGAAGATGGTTGGATGTGATGCTATTTTAAGACGCTTGATCGTGATTTACTCCATTAAGCCTTAAAATAGCGATGCTTCATACGTGCTGAATATATTCGATACATTACATGCATAGAATACACACGATATTTTATAAGTATCGACTTCCCAAATAACTTAGTTATTTAACCTAGCATTACATGTGTTGATGGTGGTTTTAATCGTAAAACCCCGAATAACCTAATGTCACCGGCGACACAATTATTAGAACATTCAATGCACGTAGTCAGTAATTTATAGGGGGTATTTTTTTTTTCAAATTAGGGTTACAACGAACAAAACCCTAATTCCCCTCTGTGCCAATGGCAAATCATGCCAGCCACACCTAGCCCAAGCTAGTCGCGCCATGCCAAACGCACTCTGCCTTGGACCTAGCTATGCTAATCACACCAAACGCGCCAAAGCATGCCAACCATGCTAGCCGCACCTCTGTGCCAATGGCAAATCATGCCAGCCACACCTAGCCCAAGCTAGCCGCGCCATGCCAAACGCACTCTGCCTTGGCCCTAGCCGCACCTCTGTGCCAATGGCAAATCATGCCAACCACACCAAACGCGCCAAAGCATGCCAACCATGCTAGCCGCACCTCCGTGCCAATGGCAAACCATGCCAGCCACACCTAGCCCAAGCTAGCCGCGCCATGCCAAACGCACTCTGCCTTGGCCCTAGTTATGCTAGTCACACCAAACGCGCCAAAGCATGCAAACCATGCTAGCCGCACCTCCGTGCCAATGGCAAATCTTGCCAGCCACACTTAGCCCGAGCTAGCCGCGCCATGCCAAACGCACTCTGCCTTGGCCCTAGCTACGCTAGTTACGCCACGCCAAGCCAAACATCCTCGCCTTGGCCCTAGCCGCACCTCTGTGCCAATGGCAAATCATGCCAGCCACACCAAACGCGCCAAAGCATGCCAACCATGCTAGCCGCACCTCCGTGCCAATGGCAAATCATGCCATCCACACTTAACCCGAGCTAGCCGCGCCACGCCAAACACATTCTGCCATGGACCTAGCTACGCTAGCCACGCCATGCCAAAATGGCGCCCGCGCATAGGCTTGCAAACCATTCAACCTAGGCCAAATTGGCCACGCATGCCATTGGCACATGCCAACACTCTCGCTGATAGCTTTTCCTACCAGGCCGTGACCCAAATTGGCCACGCATGCCATTGGCACATGCCAACACGCTCGATGGTAGCTTTTCCTACTGGCCGTAACACAAATTGGCCACGCATGCCATTGGCACATGCCAACACGCTCGCTGGTAGCTTTTCCTACCAGGCCGTGACCCAAATTGGCCACGCATGCCATTGGCACATGCCAACACGCTCGCTGGTAGCTTTGCTTACCAGGCCTTGGCCCTAATGGCCGAGCATGCCATTGGCACATGCCAACACGCATCACTGGTAGCTTTTCTTACCAGGCCGTGACCCAAATTGGCCATGCATGCCATTGGCACATGCCAACACGCATCACTGGTAGCTTTTCCTACCAGGCCGTGACCCAAATTGGCCACGCATGCCATTGGCACATGCCAACACGCTCGCTGGTAGCTTTTCTTACCATGCCATGGCCCTAATGGCCGAGCATGCCATTGGCACATGCCAACACACATTACTGGTAGCTTTTCTTACCAGGTCGTGACCCAAATTGGCCACGCATGCCATTGGCACATGCCAACACGCATCGCTGGTAGGTTTTCCTACCAGGCCGTGACCCAAATTGGCCACGCATGCCATTGGCACATGCCAACACGCATCGCTGTTAGCTTTTCTTACCAGGCCATGTCCCTAATGGCCGAGCATGCCATTGGCACATGCCAACACGCATCGCTGGTAGCTTTTCCTACCAGGTCATGACCCAAATTGGCCACGCATGCCATTGGCACATGCCAACACGCATCGCTGGTAGCTTTTCTTACCAGGCCATGGCCTTAATGGCCGAGCATGCCATTGGCACATGCCAACACGCATCGCTGGTAGCTTTTCTTACCAGGCCGTGGCCCTAATGGCCGAGCATGCCATTGGCACACGCCAACACTCTTGCTGGTAGCCTAACTTGCAAACCGTGCAACCTACCACCAAGGCATTCCGCACATGCCATTGGCACATGCCACACACGCCACTAGCAGCTCTGGCATTAACACTTGCACTCAAGGTGCAACCCACAACAAAGGCTTTCCGCACATGCCATTGGCACATGCCACACGCGCCACTTGCACTCAAGGTGCAACCAACACTCGAGACATCAACACAAACTGGGGGATGCTTTCTAGGGGTTTGGTTTGGCGGTCACAACATGCAGCGTACACTACGCTCACATTAAGAAAGCGTGAATAGGAATAAAGCGGTCAAATAAATGAGGAAATAATGGTGAAAACGTTTTCACCCATAAACACCATGTGGTTACCACCACCCTCCCATTATTTAACCTAGCATTACATGTGTTGATGGTGGTTTTAATCGTAAAACCCCGAATAACCTAATGTCACCGGCGACACATTTATTAGAACATTCAATGCACGTAGTCAGTAATTAATAGGGGGTATTTTTTTCAAATTAGGGTTACAACGAACAAAACCCTAATTCCCCTCTGTGCCAATGGCAAATCATGCCAGCCACACCTAGCCCAAGCTAGTCGCGCCATGCCAAACGCACTCTGCCTTGGACCTAGCTATGCTAATCACACCAAACGCGCCAAAGCATGCCAACCATGCTTGCCGCACCTCTGTGCCAATGGCAAATCATGCCAGCCACACCTAGCCCAAGCTAGCCGCGCCATGCCAAACGCACTCTGCCTTGGCCCTAGCTACGCTAGTCACACCACGCCAAGCCAAACATCCTTGCCTTGGCCATAGCCGCACCTTTGTGCCAATGGCAAATCATGCCAGCCACACCAAACGCGCCAAAGCATGCCAACCATGCTAGCCGCAACTCCGTGCCAATGGAAAATTATGCCAGCCACACGTAGCCCAAGCTAGCCGCGCCATGCCAAACGCACCCTGCCTTGGCCCTAGCTATGATAGTCACACCAAACACGCCAAAGCATGCCAACCATGCTAGCCGCACCTCCGTGCCAATGGCAAATACTGCCAGCCACACTTAGCCCGAGCTAGCCGCGTCATGCCAAACGTACTCTGCCTTGGCCCTAGCTACGCTAGTCATGCCACGCCAAGCCAAACATCCTCGCCTTCGCCCTAGCCGCACCTCTGTGTCAATGGCAAATCATGCTAGCCACACCAAACGCGCCAAAGCATGCCAACCATGCTAGCCGTACCTCCGTGCCAATGGCAAATCATGCCAGCCACACTTAGCCCGAGCTAGCCGCGCCACGCCAAACGCACTATGCCTTGGCCCTAGCTACGCTAGCCACGCCATGCCAAAATGGCGCCCGCGCCTAGGCTTGCAAACCATGCAACCTAGGCCAAATTGGCCACGCATGCCATTGGAACATGCCAACACTCTCGCTGGTAGCTTTTCCTACCAGGCCGTGACCCAAATTGGCCACGCATGCCATTGGCACATGCCAACACGCTCGCTGGTAGCTTTTCCTACCAGGTCGTGACTCAAATTGGCCACGCATGCCATTGGCACATGCCAACACGCTCGCTGGTAGCTTTTCCTACCAGGCCGTGACCCAAATTGGCCACGCATGCCATTGGCACATGCCAACACGCTCGATGGTAGCTTTTCTTACCAGGCCATGGCCCTAATGGCCGAGCATGCCATTGGCACATGCCAACACGCATCACTGGTAGCTTTTCTTACCAGGCCGTGACCCAAATTGGCCACGCATGCCATTGGCACATGCCAACACGCATCACTGGTAGCTTTTCCTACCAGGCCGTGACCCAAATTGGCCACGCATGCAATTGGCACATGCCAACACGCTCGTTGGTAGCTTTTCTTACCAGGCGATGGCCCTAATGGCCGAGCATGCCATTGGCACATGCCAACACGCATCACTGGTAGCTTTTCTTACCAGGCCGTGACCCAAATTGGCCACGTATGCCATTGGCACATGCCAACACGCATCGCTGGTAGCTTTTCCTACCAGGCCGTGACCTAAATTGTCCACGCATGCCATTGGCACATGACAACACGCATCACTGGTAGCTTTTCTTACCAGGCCGTGACCCAAATTGGCCACGCATGCCATTGGCACATGCCAACACGCAACGCTAGTAGCTTTTCCTACCAGGCCGTGACCCAAATTGGCCACGCATGCCATTGGCACATGCCAACACGCATCGCTGGTAGCTTTTCTTACCAGGCCATGGCCCTAATGGCCGAGCATGCCATTGGCACATGCCAACACGCATCGTTGGTAGCTTTTCCTACCAGGTCGTGACCCAAATTGGCCATGCATGCCATTGGCACATGCCAACACGCATCGCTGGTATCTTTTCTTACCAGGCCATGGACCTAATGGCCGAGCATGCCATTGGCACATGCCAACACGCATCGCTGGTAGCTTTTCTTACCAGGCCGTGGCCCTAATGGCCGAGCATGCCATTGGCACACGCCAACACTCTTGCTGGTAGCCTAACTTGCAAACCGTGCAACCTACCACCAAGGCTTTCCGCACATGCCACACACGCTACTAGCAGCTCTGGCATTACCACTTGCACTCAAGGTGCAACCTGCAACAAAGGCATTCCGCACATGCCATTGGCACATGCCACACGCGCCACTAGCAGCGCCACTTGCACTCAAGGTGCAACCAACACTCGAGACATCAACACAAACTGGGGATGCTTTCTAGGGTTTTGGTTTGGCGGTCACAAAGATGCGCCGTACACTACGCTCACATTAAGAAAGCGTGAATAGGAAAAAAGCGGTCAAATAAATGAGGAAATAATGGTGAAAATGTTTTCACCCATAAACACCATGCGGTTACCACCTCCTCCCATTATTTCACCCGTTACTCTCTTCTTTCATGAGGCCAGGGTACGTTTCAATCTCGACTTGTATAAATAGGTCTTACCTATTTCCACCGGACAACAAGTCTCGGTCAGGAGAAAAACACAACACTCTCAGAAAAGGCAACTTTGCAAGCTCTCCAAAAAATCTTTCATCTCTTGCAAGCTTCCGAAGCTTTCACTTTCTGATACAAGTTGAGACACTACTCTCCCAGAATTATTCTGGTCTCAACACCTTTCTTTGCTTCCCTCCCCAAATCAACCATTCTCCTCCACTTTGTGATCAAAGCAAGTCTGGAACGGCCATTTCTTGGTTTAGGCCGGACTTGTACAGATTGATCTCTCGAATCTATAAAGTGCTCACGTGCAGCACATTTGTTTAGGGTTTAACCCAGTTTCCTCACTCACCTACCAAATTTACCGAAATCGGCGGAAACGATTTTTACCCATAAACAACATGCTACTTCCTGTGGGTCCCACGATCCACATGATCGAGACATCAATCATGTCACAAAATGGGGGATATTTACTGGGGTATTTGTCTGGCGGTTTACAGCGTGCAGCATGCAACGCGCCATCACAAGAACGTGTCAGGAATACATGGACGGTTAGCGATGATGGGAGAAGTGGGCTTAGGCCTGATCGTGTGACAATCACGAGCACGACCCCACTATTCCATCACTCCACTTCCTCCACTTCCTACGAGACGAGGGTTGTGCTTTATGACTTGTATAAATAGGTTCTCCTCCCTATTTCCACAACACGAAGACAAGACAGAAAACCAAGTGTTGATACAATCGTATCCCAACACCAGAACTGATAGCTTACATTCTGCAGGCCAGTTTAGCTTTGTGATACAAGTCGTACACAGCCAACACCTTCACAATCTCAACACCTTCTTCACTTCCCTCCCTAAGATCAACCCCATCTCCTTCACTTTGTGACCGAAGCAAGTCTGGAACGGCCATTTCTTGGTTTAGGCCGAGTTGTACAGTTGATTTCTCGAATCACAAGCACTCCGTGCGGTGCATTTGTTTAGGGTTTAGATTCATTTCTCATCCACACACCCAAATTACCAAAACCGGCAAAATAATTTTCACCCATAAACAATTGGCGACCACAGTGGGAAATTAATCTCTCGGTTGCGATCTCAAGATTTTCAAAAGATGGTTGGCCTCAGGGATGATTCTACCGTGATGGATCTCAGCCAGAATCCTTCAAATGGTAATGTCTCTCACCCTCCTTTGAACAATTCTGTTTATAACGAATTTTCATTTTTCAATACCCCCATTATCTCTGTCACTTCAACCGATGGAGAAATCCCAACTCTGGCTGAACTAGCACGGAGGCAAGAAGCTCTGGCAAGAAATGTGGACCTGATCAAAGAAGCGATAAATGACATACTCGATCTTCTCATCGAGATGACATCAGATACGAGCAGTTCTCCTGTCACAGAGATTTCTACACTGGGGACTGATCCTCGCAGCGATCCTCCTCAAGTCGATAGTTTCACTATGAACCAGAGGCCGGTGGATCAGGAAGCGGCTTCTCTAATGGAAAGTTTATGCAAACTTTTACACCCCTTGAAGAATCAGCGGGCGGAGACGTTTGCTGCAATTAACCAGATAGCCCTGGACGTGAACCTGGATCCTTCACGCCCAGAAGTCTCGAACGCATCAGAAACATCTGTGAATAATGTTACATTTATAGAGGATGGCATGATGGCGGAGGAAGGTCACAACCGGGCCCTATATGTTACTGCACGCATCAAGGATTCAGAGTTCAAGAGGAACTTCATCGACACGGGAGCGTCTTCTAATGTGATTACTCTCAAGACTCTCAGGACAGCCAAGGTTCACCCATGCAAGATCGTACGGCAGCCTACCACAATGACAGACTTTGAAGGAAACCAGACCAGCACATACGGGTATGTCAATCTGAATTTATCAATAGGGCCCGTTTAGTCGAAAGTGAAATTCGAAGTCATCGAGAAGGAGCCGGACTATCATATGATACTAGGGAGACCATGGTTTCATGACAATAGGATCGTCCCTTCAACATATCACCATTGCCTGAAAACTATGCTGAATAAAGAAGTCGTCTGTATTCCTGCATCATTGTCTCCTTATGCACCAATATGCGGAGTGGAACTGTTCGAACTGAGGGAAGCTCCGCGGGAAGGATCAGACAAAGTCCATTGCATTCCACTCCCCACGTGGGCGTCAATCCAGGAGGATGACCAACTTACATCATTGAGAGCTAAGCCCCATGATGCATCTTTGCTTACAAGACATCCTCTTTCATACGGTGAAGCAGCGACCCACGTTCACGCGAAGAAGGAGCGAACTTTTGTGGCAATCCGTGACCAGAAAGGGAAGACCGTATACCCACGCAATTGTTAGCAATTAGCAAGGGAGACTGTTACCCTGTCTCTCCGCCCAACAGAATGCTACAACAACGACGAGCCACAAGAACAAGTACTAGATGCTCCACGACAGATGCAAGATGGCACCAACTCCACAACTGATGAGCTCGACGATGAGGAATCTCCATCAGCTCGACCTTGTGTAAGCATTCATACAATCTCTGATCCAAGCCGGTCAAACAATCTCCGAGGAAATTCAGGCGCGAGATCAGGTGTTGCATGGATTCCAGAGACTTTAATGAATGCTTCCCCAAAGACGATTTTCCCATACCTAACATCGACATGTTGGTAGATGCTACCAGCGGAAACGGCATGTTCTCCTTCATGGATGGATGTAGCGGCTACAACCAGATAAGGATGTATGAGCATGATGCAATCAAATCCAAGACTCAAGCTATCCTCACCATGTCATTGCCGCGAACCGTGAAGGAGATCCAAAGCTTCATGGTCAAGGTGAACTACATTCGACGTTTCATACCTGGTCTAACCTAGCTCGTTGCTTCGTTCACTCCCTTGCTGAATAAAGGAGAAAGTTTCGTCTGGACCGCACTACAGTAGGAAGCGTTTCTGAAGATTCAACGAATATTTTCATCTTCAAATCATCACAAAGGGTTCACCTATTATGTCAGCTCGGACGAGAGCGGGCCCGGGACATCTTCAGATCTATTGGAGCCGACACCTCAAGGTGTAATTGCGCATCAATAGGGCGGTACCTGTCAATCATGCTTTGTTAAAATACCAGCGCTTTCAGACATCCTCTGAACTCCGTGAAGCTGTTAAACGCTGAGTTGCGACAGCACCTGCCCTGCTAGAAACAACAAGCCTGTCAGTAATGAAGAGCCTCACGATGTTCGTGGAAGCATATATTTCACCAACGGGTAATACAACCTTCAGCCTTTTATAAGCAGTTTCAATGAAGCAGTAAGAGGAAAACCACCGAGATACAACATCCTGCGCATCAACTCCAACTCCAGTACCGCATGCACGACCGCTACAATGATGGAACAACGTCCAAGATATTCCATGTCTGGCTTGACGGCAGCAACATCAATAAGAGACGCTTTGAGAATTTCGTCTACCGTAGAAGATGTAGTTGCGTTACCAAACGAGATTTCACCTGGGACTTAAAAGAGAGATGCAGACACGCTATCATTCCAAGATGTCCAAATGCGAGGATATACTCAAGAGTGAATACGTATTGTCAAAGGCCGGTGATATTCCTGGACGTCTATGAAGCGCAACACATGCGTAAAGACGCCCTCATGAACCCAACGTGACAACATCTATCAAGTCGAAGGCTCAATGGATACTCTTGGGCAGGGGACTGTCCCCCTCTTCTTCATTCCATGAGGCAACATCAAGAAGCCATCGTTACATCATTAGCTTCTCCCTCTAATAACGAGACAAGCTCTACCGCTATATGAAGACCGCCAATTCCCGAGCTTCACCATAGCAACAACAACTACGATTAGAGGTAATCCGAACTTCTTTATTATGGTAATCCCACCGACCATACAAGATAGACCATGTAAAATCACGCTTGGGGACTGAGGCTCAGCATGAAGTTCCTTCACCGTCAGTCAAGGACTTCTTCAACACGCGAGAGATGATCAATCAAGAAGCATGTAATTCGCAAGGGTAAATCAAAAGAGGAAGCCGCTTCAACAGAAACTTCTTCAACGATCGCTCTATGAGAAGTCGCTTCAACGCTCTCTCCTGAAGAAGCTTGCTTCAACACTCGATCCAGCAGAAGCCGCTTCAACGCTCTCTCCTGAAGAATCTTGCTTTAACGCTCGCTTTGGAAGCATTATCTCCAGATGACATCTTAACAGGATCCTCTATGTTCATTTTCAAACAACTACAATTAAAGGAAGTGGGAAAAGAGTCATTATTTCGTATGGAGAAATCAGGTGTTAATGGTCAGATCCGGAGTATGTATATGAAAAAGAAAAGGTCTAGCATATGACCACGACCAGTGAAGCATGCTTTTCTGACCGTGGAAGACCATGCACGGCCCCTCGTTTAATCGAAGCAGGCGCAGTAGCCCCACGAATGAAGCAGGCGCAGCAGTCCGTCGATTAGGCACAGCCCCTCGATCGAGCAAAGCATCCACAATAGCCCCACATTCTAGCGGAGCAAGCACGAAGCAGGCTCTCGACCAAAGCAGGCATAGCAAGGTCGATCAAGGCAGGCAAGACCGAAATTCGAGCGGAGCAAGCACAAAGCATGCTCTCGACCGAAGCAGGCATAGCAAGGTCGATCGAAGCAGACAAGACCGACGTCATGCTAAGGGAACGCTCGCCTGGATGCCTCTTGAACATGACATGTTCCAAGGACATGACGATCCGTCTCTCCTGGTAACATCTAACTTGGTCTCATAAGTTTTATCTTTATTTGTCACCGTCTAAAGCCTACCCCACAATAATGTAACCATTATGCGCTACGCAGGGGACTTAATGTTGATGGTGGATTTTATTTTAGGGCTAAAATTGTAAAACCAAATTTATGCGCTAACATCCTGCATAGGATAAAGCCACTGATAAGTGATGAATACTTCTTCACTTTACTAATTCACCTAGAATGGAGCATGTGGCAACAATCCCGATATTCTTTGAATTAAATACACAAAATTCATCCAGGTTGGAGCATGTAGCAACAATCCCATATACCCTGTGAATTTATAGCATTATTAATTAATGCATGACTAGCCTTGTATTTCTTGTGCTGTTCCCGCAGAACTCTCATTATTAGTGCGGCATGACGACTGAGTGTTGCTCTCAGCAGAGTAACACGAACCTCCAAGTGTTAATAGTGAGGCATGCACAAAATACCCGTACAGGCTACATCTCTTGGTGTGTTAAACTAGCCCGATTGAGCATACATCTCTCGGTGTGTTATACTAGCCCGATTAAGCATATTTGAACCTGGATTGTCCGTATCAGTCTCAGAAACAATCACGACCACGCAAGTCGGCCGCATGATTTAACCAGCCTAGACGATCCTCAGTAGGAGCAGGCTATCACCGCAATGACCACCAGCGGTCCCGTTTATGCCCTGGCCGGTCAGGTGCACATCACGCCCTTCAGATAGCCACCAAACACCAGCCCAGAGTTGGATGACCAAGCTGGTGTAGGAGCAACTAAAAAAGAAGTCGTGCGAAAAAAACCGGCCAAGGAAGACTTAAACATGTCACGGCCGTCCAACTTCGCCGGCGTGGTTGGACGGCGAGGATTATTCCAAAGCCGGTCGGACATCTGCCGTGGTACACACCGGCGAGTCCCATTCACTCTTGTGTAGTCGAATTTTTCCTGACCTAGCCATATTGCAACATATGCTTGTCCAAAGTTGGGTCAGCGTGAAGAATCAAGGGTCGTAAGAAAAGTCCACTAGAGACTTAAATCGATCACGACCATCCAACTTCACTGGCATGGTTGGATGGCTTAAATCAAGCCTGGGTTAGTAGGATATATACCACCACACTCACCGCAGGCCCAACAAGGGTCCCACACGGTCGACCTCCCCGGATGAAGAGTGTAGCTCATAGTTTCGGCCGGCCGAACATGCATGCACGCGACCGGCCAAAAACCCTAATTAGGGTTTGCGGAACATTACATGTGTCGCTAATCGATCACGAACGTCCATCTTCGCAGGCTTGGATGGAAGGTGTAGATGTGGACTTAACAGGATCTGAGCATGTCAACACGATCATCGTGGGCCCGTCTACACGCCCGACCAATCGGTCAATACCGACCACGGCTAGACGCCTCGATTCGTGCGCCCAAACTAGGCATGGTCGCGCGGTCCCCGATTCCTTTGCGGCAACGAATTTCTGCCGCAAACCGATCTCAACCACTCAACTTTGCCAGACAAATTGAGTGGCCTAGATTATATCTTCATGGGGTAATGAGGTATGGACGTGTACACCGGCAAGATGTCTACACACATGCCTAGTCAGTCCTTCCTAATACACCTCCCATGCTTGGTTTCGACCAAGCTGAAAAGTGATGCTTGCGCACCTCTTCAAGACCCTAAACTCTATCAACGGTCGCAGATGAGTTTCATAAAATTATCTCGTCCGTCCAACTCCACCAGCTTGGTTGAACAGCCTTGGCTAGGAGTCAAGCGACCAATGAAGCATTCCCATGATCACCGTCCACCACTCTTCCACATAGAGTGATCGGTCAAAGCATGGCTCGCCCATGCAGCCTCCAAACGATCACTCGAAGATGGTTGGATGTGATGCTATTTTAAGACGCTTGATCGTGATTTACTCCATTAAGCCTTAAAATAGCGATGCTTCATACGTCTTTGAATATATTCGATGCATTACATGCATAGAATACACACGATATTTTATAAGTATCGACTTCCCAAATAACTTAGTTATTTAACCTAGCATTACATGCTACTTCCTTTGGGTCCCACGACCCACATGATCGAGACATCAATCATGTCACAAACTGGGGGATATTTATTGGGGTATTGGTCTGGCGGTTTACAGCGTGCAGCGTGCAATGTGCCATCACAAGAACGTGTCAGGAAGACATGGACGGTTAGCGATGATGGGAGAAGTGGGCTTAGTCCTGATCGTGTGACAATCACGAGCACGACCCCACTATTCCATCACTCCACTTCCTCCACTTCCTACGAGACGAGGGTTGTGCTTTATGACTTGTATAAGTAGGTTCTCCTCCCTATTTCCACAACACAGAAGACAAGACAGAAAACCAAGTGTTGATACAATCGTATCCCAACACCAGAACTGATAGCTTACATTTTGCAGGCCAGTTCAACTTTCTGATACAAGTCGTACACAGCCAACACCTTCACAATCTCAACACCTTCTTCGCTTCCCTCCCTAAGATCAACCCCATCTCCTTCACTTTGTGACCGAAGCAAGTCTGGAACGACCATTTCTTGGTTTAGGCCGAGTTGTACAGATTGATTTCTCGAATCACAAGCACTCCCGTGCAGTGCATTTGTTTAGGGTTTAGATTCATTTCTCATCCACACACCCAAATTACCAAAACCGGCAGAAATAGTTTTCACCAATAAATACTAGGAAATTCAGTGATGAATTCCCTACGTAAAGGAAAAGCCAGAGATGCATGAAAAATGCATTGGCATTGGCCTTATGGCCTTAAACCCTTTTGCGGGACAAGGGTAAGTTGAAACGGTGTGGAAGCTAAGTTAGTTGAGTCATGCTCCACGACCATGCTTGCAAGAGAAAATGGACGTGCATTTGCCTAGCCCTAAGGCCCGGATCGTAGCTTCATCATGGCGCATCGGGGTAGTTACGACCTGCGGGGCAACTCGCCAAAGGCGTCATTTTCCGCTCCATCACATAACCTCGAGTGTTTCACCCGAGTACAAGCCCGATTAAACATCGGAGCCGTAATTTTCCGGAAAAGATAGAACTCGCCATCAAGGAAGAAGTGGAGAAGCTACTTAAAGCCAAATTTATCAAACCAATTCAACATCCTGTGTGGTTAGCTAATATCGTACCAGTCGCTAAGAAGAATGGAAAGGTACGATGTTGTGTTGACTATCGAGATTTGAATCGCGCATGTCCTAAAGATGATTTCCTGGTGCCAAATATAGATGTAATGGTGAATAACACTTGCGGTAATGATATGTTTTCTTTTATGGATGGATTCAACAGATACAATCAGGTGAGAATGGTAGCGGAGGATGCTCATATGACAGCTTTTCAGACGCCGTATGGAAATTTTTACTATGTTGTGATGCCTTTCGGACTAAAGAACGCATGCGCAACCTATCAGCGGGCGATGATAGCTATTTTTCACGATATGATGCACCAGATAATGGAGGTATACATAGATGATACTGTGGCGAAATCTAGGGCGCGAGAAGATCACTTGGATCACTTGAAGCTCGTTTTTGATAGATGCGGAAAATATCACCTAAAGATGAACCCTCTCAAATGCGCTTTTGGTGTTACTTCCGAAAAGTTCTTGGGATTCGTTGTTACAAACAAAGGAATACAAATTGATCCGAGCAAGGTAGAAGCGATAACCACTATGACTCCGCCCGCAAATGTTAAAGAGTTACAAACTTTTATAGGAAGAATATCTTACGTCCGGAGATTTATCCCAGGATTGGCACAACTATTGTTCGCCTTCTCACCCTTATTAAAAAAGAATAAGCCGTATGAATGGGGAGATGATCAAGAGAGAGCCTTTCAGAAGCTTAAGGAATGTTTGATTAGCGCACGAGTCTTACGACCACCGGTCAAAGTGAACCTCTTTACCTATACACAGCTTTTACTAGCATGGAAGTCGGAGCATTATTAGCCCAAGACCTCGGCAATGATCAACTATATCCGATCCACTACATCATTAGAGGTTTCAGAGATGCGGAGTTTAGATACTCAAAGGCGGAACAAGCATGCTTGGCGCTCATTTACACCACACAGAAATTGAGATCGTATTTGCTCGCTTTCGAGACCATAGTAGTAGCAACTGCTAATCCAATCGCCTATCTAGCCACCAAACCTGTCTTATCCGGCAGGACAGCCCGATGGTTACTGCAGTTATCTGAATTTGAACTAAAGTACCAGCGGTCCAAAGGAGTGCGCGGACAGTCGTTTGCAGATCTGTTGGTCGCGTTTCCAGGAACAGACATGACAGAAATAATTGAAGAGATACCTAGAGAGGTTGCGGAGGAAGAAGAACGATGGGCAATTTTCTTTGACGGATCATCATGTGGTTCCCATGGAGGAGCCGGTATAGTTTTTGAAACACCTAAGCGAGATTTGTTTTCGTTCGCCTTCAAGTTGGATTTCGAGTGTAGTAATAACGTAGTGGAGTATGAGGCATTAATCCTGAGGCTACGTATGGCGGAAGAACTCAATCTGGGAGCGATAGATATAAAAGGAGACTCAAAGCTGGTTACGAGTCAAATATCAGGAGACTTCCAGGTGAAAGAGGCGCACTTAGCTCCTTATCGAGCAGAAGTCCAAGAGCTGATAGCAAAAAGAGAAAGTACCGTCATCGAGCATACGGGGAAAACCACTAACCGCCATGTCGATGCATTAGCTATTTTAGCCGCAAAGATGCAATTGAATGAAGCGGATGAAGGGACAGTAGTAGTGAAGAAGAGGGCGCTACCAAGCACTTGGAAGGAAGACGCGGCGTTCGAACAAAAGGATGACTGGAGAGCGACTTATATTTAAGATTTAACTAAAGAAGCGGACGAACAGTTGCTACCCACTAAAGTGCTAAAGCAATTCGTAGTAATACAAGGAGCATTATATTATCGAACACCCGGGGGAACCCTATCCCGCTGTGTGGGTAAGATAGAGGCACAAGAGATATTAAGCCGTGTTCACACAGATTCCTGCGGACAGACATGAGGAATCCCATTGTATCGCCGCCTTCATAGAATGGGTGTATATTTGCGGAGCATGGCAGTTCAAGCGGCTATAGTACAAGACAAGTGCAAAGATTGTCAAGCGCCTCCACAACAAACAGAGGTGTGCAGCGCAGAAATAGAAGATTGGAGGCGACCATATATAGATTTTATTCAGCATGAACGTTTGCCGTAAAACAGGCAAGACGTGCTCAAGATTCAGCGGAAAGCCAGTCGATTCTTTATGAACGAAGGAATCCTCTATAGGAGAAGCTATGGGGACACAATACTGCGTTGTTTATCACAAGAAGAAGTGGATGTAGTAATGGCTACATCCCATAACGCGGAGCATCAAGGTATGAGGAAACTATTTCTACAACTATACGAATGAGGATTCTATTGGCCTACGATGGAATTTGATACGGCTGAGCATGTGAAAAAGTGTCAGCAGTGTCAAAGCCACGGACCATTAATCCACGCTCCGCACACGTTGCTGCATAGTGTCGTTACTCCCTGGCCTTTTCATATCTGGGGACTTGATATCATTAGACAGATCAGTCCAACTTCATCCGGACGACATAAGTACATTATCACCGCAACCGAGTATTCCTAAAAATGGGTAGAAGCTATTACGCTCCGTGATTACTCTGGAGCCACTATTGCAGCATTTATCAAGGAGCATATCATATGCCGATTTGGCGCGCCGATGATTATTCGCTCGGATAACGCAACTTCATTTGTCAACCAGACGGTCAAGGAACTGTTAGATCAGTATGGTATTAAATTTCATACTTCGAATGTTTATTACCCTTAGGGTAATGGACAAGCGGAAGCTACCAATAAAACATTGTTGAGAATATTAAGTCGATTGGTACACGATCATCACAAGAGATGGCAGGAGTAGCTGCCGCTTGCACTTTGGGCGTACCGCATTTTCAAAAGAAGATCAACTGGGGCCTCGCCTTATTCCTTAGTATATGGGGAGGATGCAATACTACCAGTAGAAATCGCCATCCCTTCAGCGCGAGTAGCTATGGCTAGTCTCAATACTCCGGACGAGGTTAGTCGATTTGCCCATCTTGACACTTTAGAAGAGCGAAGATCCAAAGCCGAACGGTTTGCGGACAAGTATAGGCAGAGGAAAACGAGATACTATAATCAGAAGGTGAAGGAAAGAATTTTATCCTTAAACGACATAGTCATGAAGATCGCCACGCACGTTCAACGAAACGAAAATGCATGAAAGTTTGTCGCGAACTGGTGTAGATGGTGATTTTCGAAAAGGGCTAAAATCGTAAAACCATAATTATACATGCTCCAAATCCAGCAATCAAAAAAGTATTTAGGCTCATGCCTCTCACCGAAACATAAAATCTCATGCCACAAGAATCTCTGACTGAGAATACTGTCTCTCAGAGTATATGTAGATGTGTAGTCTCTCAGCTGAGGCAATGGCATATCTCATGAATACTGAGCAATTTCAGTAATTACTTCTATATAGAATCGAACGATTGGACGGCTCCTAGACATCTTGCCTGCTAGTATATAGCAATAACGTCTTCAGGATGTAACAATATTTTCCCTGACTATATAAAGGAAATATGACGCTTCAACAAGCTCATATTACTCAATTCTCAGATAATTAATGCTGCTAGACAACATGCCTGCTAGTATAGAGCCATCAATTAATTATCTCTAATTCTTAAATTCATTAACTGAATATTTAGAAATATTCTACGTTCTTCATAATATTTAATTACTTCAATTCATGGTTCTTCCCAGCAGAATTCCATGGGTTAGTAATCAATATTCAACGTACAGGCATCTGAGCCGCTATCGAGTAAGCCTCGACTAAAACGGTGCAAGTGTACTCAGCAATAATACACTAACGAGCACCTGAATGCATGAACGAGCATTCCAAAATACGAAGGAACGATGAACCTATGCAAAATAGGAAGAAAATAATAAATAATAAAATATTAATCAAGGCGCTGGGGGACTGGGCCCACCGGCCGGCCGGTCGTTCCGTGGCCAGTCCCACGCCCAATTTTATGTTTTATCATATTTTTATTATTTTCCTTGATCTCATGAAAATTCCCTCATTTGAACAAAATTCCTTCGTTTCAAGGAAACTCCTCAGTTTCATGGTGTTTCCTTCACATCAAGGAAATAATAAATAATTAGGAAAGGTGTCGTGGGATCAAGCCTACTAGCAGGCCAGTCATGCCCTAGTTGTGGCCGGTCCCACACCTTGCACTCTTTATTATTATCATTTCCTTCATCCCATGAAATTCCTTGATCTCATGATATTTCCTTCAAATCATGAAAATAATACATAAAATTAGGGAAAGCTCACGGGACCGGGCCCTAGACGGCCGACCATGCCCAAGCCGGTCCACACGCCCTTATTTTATTATTATTAATATTATTTGTTTCCTTCATCTCATGGAAACTCCTTCACTTCAAGGAAAACTCCTTTATTTCAACAAACTCCTTGATTTCATGGTATTTCCCTAAAATCATGAAAAATAATATAAAATTAGGAAAAGTGACATGGGACGGGCTTATTGGCCGGCCGGCCATGCCTTGGCCATAGCCGGTCCCACACTTCATGATTCCTTCATTTTATTATTATTATTTCCTTCATCTTATGAAGTTTCCTCAGTTTGAGCAAAAACCTTGATTTCTTTATATTTTCTCAAATGATTGCTCAAATGCACGCTAGAAAATATCAAAATTCTCAGGACTGAGACACCAACACTTTGGTGACATGGGCATATTACCTTGACCGACCATGGTTGTCCCTTTGGATTGCAAGAGGCCGGTCCCACATACTTTCATCATTTGACCTAATTTGGTCATATTAGGTTCAAACTCTTCCAAACAATTTTTGAACTTCATAAAACAATCATCATACGATCCCATGACCAACTAGGGCCGGTTTCATGACCCCTTGGTCGATCCCTTATCTCTTCATAATTGATTAGGTTTTATCACCTAAGGCTCAGACGATTATTTTTAATAAATGATTAAACCAGCATTTAATCATCCTCTCAGCAACTGGTCTTCAAGAGACTTTGGAATTTGCTCACTCGAGCATCTGGGCGCTACATGGTCGATCCATCATCCCATGTAGCAGGTCCTTCCTTCACTCCGTGGTTGATTTTCAATAAATCATCAATTGATCAGCAAATGATCGAAATTAGGGTTTTCGAGTCCAAGGTTCATAATTCCAGATTCAAACGCTAATAATTTTACCTTGATCCCATGATCAACATTTTTATTTATTATACTCGGTTCAGTTGCCAGTATTTGAAATTATTTATTTTATTTGGTCATGCTACCAATAATTCATCAAACGAGCAGAATACACAACACACCTACAATCTCGATCACCATTGATCTCACACATTTCTCAGCTTCCCTCCTACAGATCGACCCATCCTCTATTGTGACCGAATTGACTCTGGAACGGCCATTGTCTTGGTTTAGGCCGGAGTCCTACAGATTGATCTCTCGAATTCAAAGCACTCCCTTCTTGAAGTGAATCTATGTGAGGTTTGGCAGTTCGCTCGGTTCAAGGAGTTTCCTCCGCACGGTCGTCTCCTCAATTCCGTAAAAACCAGCGACTCATTTTGCCCCATCTACAGATTGGCGACCACAGTGGGAGATCATTCTCTCGGTTGCAATCTCACTTATCACAAAGATGGTCATTCTTAGGTCTGGTTCAGTTACCAATCCGGGTTCAACACCTGACCCTAACATCGCAAGCTCTAGTGGTACTGCTAATACCACTCCTCCGGCGCCACCTGTCAATGCTACTCCTCCAAGCACTGGTGCTCCAGTGATCACCCCTGCAAACGACGGCACTGGCACCATCAACAATCCACTCTTCGGTCGGTCTCCTGAAGAAATCAGAGAAAATCCGCCTATCATAGGCGATCTCATGAAGGTGCAAGAAAGCATTGCCAAGAATCAGACTGACGTAGATGCCACTCAGAATGAATTATGCAATTATCTCAAGACTCTTACAGACAAGAAGTCAGAGAAAACTCAGGAGAAAGGAAAGGCTAAGGAAACATCTTCAGACGCTGATCCTGAGGTCACTCCAATCTATGTCGTAGATCCTAAAGCTAAAGCTGCAGATGATCTGCCAGCGAAGGAACAATCCAGTTTCATCACCCGTGAAGACCTGGAACGACTTTTGGAGGATCGTGGAAAAGACAAGACGCCTTCTGTCCATCGTCACCAACATCCATACCCTGCTGCTACGCAAAGGATTCCTCTGCCAAAAGGTTACACCTCTCCAACATTCACCCTTTATGATGGAACGAGCAATGCTCGAGAACATGTTTCTCGATTTCTGGAAGCATTGGGTGAACATGAGCACAACTCTATTGTTTGTCTGAAGGAATTTTCAAAGTCTCTGAAAGGCAGGGCATATACCTGTACAACAACATTGCACCATGAAGTATCAAAAGTTTGGGAGAAATGGTTAATGCTTTCTACAAAAAGTATTTCTTCGTTTCAGAGCAAATCACCCTCTCTGATCTCGGAAGGATGTTTCAAAGGAGCAACGAACATCCTAACGATTATGTGAAAAGGTTCAGAGTTCAAGTTTTGGACTGCCATGATCCAAACGTCACATAGCAACAACTCGTGGACTTGTGCATCAATGGAATGATTCCAGTCTACAGAGATTTATTGGAAAATCTCAGGTTCCAGACTTTCTCAGAACTTCATGAAGTGGCTAAGAGATCAGCAACTACTGCACCTGCTTTATTGGAGAGAGCTAAGACTACAAAAGCCGAAGAACCACGAGAAACTCAAGATAGCAGATGTTTAATCAACAAACAGTACAACCTCCAACCTTCCACAAATGTTGTTGCAGAAGGGAGCAAACGAAAAGCCGAGCCGCAGCGCAAGCATACTTCTCCGACCCCTTCGAAAGCACAAAGGAAGGATAATCAAACTCGAGATGCACAAGCTCCTACCCAACGCGCAGGAGCTGATCAAGAAGCACCTGATTTCCCTTTTCCCATCGAAGAGGTGATTGAATTATTAGATGTCTGGGTTCAAGACGTTGCAATCAAGTTAGCATATGTCAAGAAAGAACCAACTGAAGAAGACATGAAAAATCCTCGTTACTGCCGCTTTCATAGATTCGTCAATCATCCCACAAGGGACTGCAGGACCTTGTAGCGCATCTTCCAAGAGAAAGTCGAATCAGGGGAACTTAGCTTGGGGACTGAAGGAGTGCACAGAGACCCTCTCCCGGTCAGGACTTTCACTTTCTCTGAACCACCCGTCAAGGAAGCAGTTCAATCCTTAATCGAGCATGTCTGCGAATTGATGTACTTATCAAGGGATCAAAGGAAAGACATGTTTGCTACATTGAATCACATCGTGTCAGGGAAGCGTTTATTGATTCAGAAGACACCTCCTGAGCCTTCAGCAGACAAAGAAATGTATTACTGGGGACTTCTCACCACAGTACATCTCAGAGGAACTGAATTCGGAAGAATTTTGATCAATGCTGACACCTCCATCAACATCATTCCACTAAAAACCACCCACAGATCCGCAGGCATCATTCGAAAAGAAGCTACTCATGGTCTCATCTCAATCAGAAACCATGAAGGAACGCAGAGATACTTGTGGCTACATTACTCTCAAAGTGAACATAAGTTCAACCTGGACGGAAACCAAGTTTCACATAATCAGGAAGATCCGGGATATGACATGGCCTTCAGATGAGCGTGGATTCATGCTAAAAAGATGGCACTGACAAAGCGCCTTTGGTTGCACATCTCTCCAATGAGGAAAGTTCTGATCCAGAAGATTCGGTGGACATTCCATCATCAGAGCACCTGGAGGAATTTCGAACTTTGACGAGGTTGAAGCAAGAACCTGCAAAAGATGCATAGACATTCATCAAGAGGTTTCACTTAGGAAAGTCTCATTCCTCCCATGTCTGTGTCATTTATTTCCTCACATGTTATCCTAGCATGGGGACTCAATTCTGCTATCAACGTTATGAAAGCATAGATTCACCACATTTTATTAAGTGGTTGAATCTGACACTTCTCTGAATCGAGCATCACACTGAGACATTCATTACTGATATGATGTCCAAGCATGGCAAAGAACACTTTGGGCGTTTGTCCATAGCATTACTGGAGTGTCCATGTGTGCCACAAAATCAGAAAGCTCTGATGTCTGCACAAGTGTTGAATCCCACTACCGCAACGAAGGAATGCTGAAAATCAATAGAAGATAGTCAGGGCCGAGGCGATCAAACCTAAGACATTCGGCGCTCAAGGTATATGACGCTTCAACGCTCAAGAATCTAAGAAGCCTTCAAATTTTACTCCCAATCAAAGAGTACACCTTCGATAATGGCGCCTCTAGATTCAGCAAAAATATCTCGACGATGATTCAATACCAGCACGATCAAAGTGTAACTAAACTACAATCGATAAGTCTTCATTATCCCATGATAAGACTTCTGAAGCAGATGCAACATCATTCATACATGAATGGCACTAACTCCTTCAGCATACACTGGGCAACCTGAGGTGATTCCGTGAAACTTCATCAACGGAATTTCTCTACATCACAAGCCCATGCACGATTGAGGAACTTCCTCTCTTCACCAATCACATCCAGTATGAAAACTGCTGCTGCTATCTACCGCAACAACGTCGACTCACTGACGAAGCCAGTTCATGGTAAAGTTATGCTTTTAGGAGCATTTAGGTTGAACTCTCAGTACACCTTCATCTTAGGGACGCTTAACTCATCAACTAGTTCGTGAATGTAAAAGACTCACTGGATGGAGGAGCAAAGATTATATCTATAATCATGGTTCTAGCCTTTTCAGTCTTTGGAGCAACTTCAACCATGGTATAAGCATCAACAATAATCTCTAGAGGAACACCATCCATGATTTCAGCATCGACAAGGATCTCTGGAGCGTAATCATTTGTGATCTTAGCATCTACAACGGTTTTATGAGCAACATCCCGCTTCATCAACTATCTATCCTCTGAAGCATTACTCAATGGATCATATTTCTTCAAGCCCTAACGATTCATATCAAGATGTGTAGACATGAAAACATGTTAACATGAACGTCTTTCCAAAGCTTGCACGACAGACGGGCACAAGCCAAAGTCTTCTACAAGATGTTCTCATCACCTCTACAAAGGAGATACAACACATTTCAGACCATGGGTTTACAAAAACGTACCAATGGGTGAGGAATGGGACAATGATTCCTCAACGAAATATGTTCGGGTATGTCTCTTCTACAACATACCAAAAGGGCACATCAATCGGACATACGAGATGAAAGATATGGCCTTTATTGCCAGGTCTATGAAATCTGAAAATTCTGTACGGGATTACAAATTACAAATGTGCATGCTTGGTTGGGTGACCTACATAACTCCAAATTGAGTGATTCTTTTCTCATATGATAACTCAGTCTTTTAGCTTCAAAATTTGGGGTCAAGCGCCGAATTCCGACGTCGTATGAGGTTCCTACAACTTCCAGAGCATACAACATGCAAGCAGAAATTCGTGGACGGGATTCATAACCTTACAGTTTCCATCGATGTCCACCAGGTATTTTCGATAAGTCCTTCATTAAGGTACTTCCAACTTCGACCACCTAGGTCTTTACATCAAGTCTTTGTACCTGGGTCCTCTATCTAGGTCCTGCCAGAAGAAGGGAACACGAAAAAGGAGATTCAACTAAATACTGGGGACTGACGATCCACTGATCATGACGGTCAGTTTCACAGTCCAAGGCTCATGAATGAAACCAAGCTCGCTTATTCTAATCATTCATTATAAAACGAATGCTACAACCGAGACGTACAACCATGGTCATTATATCATCCCCTCTTGAGAGCAGTTATGGTCCCGTGACCAAGGTTTCAGAAGTGATGTTTCTACAACTGACAAAAACAAAAAAATGGTACTACAAGCACCAGGATCATGTATCAACCAAGGGTTTCATATTTCAAATTAATCAATGACATTGAAATCCTTCATCAAGCGTTTGAGACACAAGCAAATGGTCTAAAGACACAACAAGGTCGTTTTACAACAAGACAACTTTACTTTGTCATGCACAAAGAAGCAAGCTGGGAGCAATTAGTGAGGAATCTAAGGTTGAGTAATATGTCATTCTCTTCGTATGGATGTCCTCTACAACATATCCAAAATTCACAGCAATTGGATGAACGAGGAAAAAGATGAGGCCAAAACCTTGGACTACATGACAGCTAAAAATTTTTTGAAAACCTTCTGGAAGTTTACTGTTTCATCAATTTCGGCCCTTAAACGTACTCAAAAGCTGAAAATCTTCTTTGAGAAAATCTTGGAAATTTTCCGAGGATGAAGAAACATGGGTAGATCACAAAAATCCGGCATCGGACGAAGATTCTACAACAATTTCAATGAAGACCTAACTTCTGAATTTTCTGATGACGAATTATGACGAAATTCTTCATTCATCCACGTCTGAATCTGGAGCTACACAGTCAACATAAGACCGAACTTCATCTTCAGCCGATAGTCTCACTTGCAAGTCAGCGATGCTTCTGCTGATGAGATATGAGCTTTTCATCTTCAGCTCTTTTCTTCTGTGATATTTCATCATGCTTTCCCTCCGCATCTGCTAAGACCAAGAAGTCACCATTATCTGAGGTGAAATACATGGACTCATGGATATACCAATAACAAACACGCAACAAAAACAGTAACAATCCAACTCTTATCTATTTACGATTTCACTAGCTGTAGTGATTATAACGTCAGAATTTCGAAAACTTGCTAGTTCCTTCAAACCTGCAAAGACGAGCAAAATTCATTATTCAAAATCATGACTTGATGTTCATAAAACCGTGAACAACTCACGTGAGTTTTCCACTGGTTTTTCAAAAATTGGACTGACGTTCATTCTACAATTGTGAAAACTTACATACGGACATTATTTCACCATGTATAATCGTCTACTTTCAACAATTGTTTAAAATCAAAACATTGGTTTTACAAAAATATATATATTTAACGTGAAACTCACGTAAGTTTGAAATATATATATATATATATATATTTGCTCCCTCGCACGAGCATCTGTCTTTGAAGCGAGAGTATATTTTCAAAGATTTCTAAAGCTCGAAGATAAAAAATTTCATGAAAGCTCATAAACAAAATTTACTACTAACAGACGCACGTCTGTTCCAAAAAAAAATTTCTCTCGTATGAGCATCCACCTTTGGAACGAGAGTTTATTCTACTTTGTGAAATCTCACATATTTAAAACATAAATTATTTTTTTTCGTGAAAGCTCATAGACAAAAATTTTATCATTAGACTTAGGTATATTTTGTTTATTTCTTAAACTAACGAACGAACGAACGTCCGCGCTAAAACGGATTTCCTTTCTTGGGCATGGACCCGTGAATCCTAAATCGACCAAGGTTTCATCACCAAATCTGCGGTGCTACACCAATTTATGCTCGTTAAATGATGCTCTATCATGCCATTGGGATCTTCGTTCAAGCTGTGGTTTGCTCGTGATCCAGAAAAATCGTAAAACCATTGGGATTTTCGACAAGGGATAAAATCGTAAAACCATAATTATACATGCTCCTGATCCACCAATCAGATGTGTATTGAGGCTCATTCCTCTCACCGAAGCATGAAAGCTCATGCCACAAGAATCTCTGATTGAGAATACCGTCTCTCAGATTATATGTAGATGTGTAGTCTCTCAGCTGAGGCAACGGCATATCTCATTAAAACTGGGAAATTTCAGTAATTACTTCTATATAGAATCGAACGATTGGACGGCTCCTAGACAGCTTGCCTGCTAGTATAGAGCAATAACGTCTTCAGGATGTAACAATGTTTTCCCTGACTATATAAAGGAAATATGATGCTTCAACAAGCTCATATTACTCAATTCTCAGATAATTAATGCTCCTAGACAGCATGCCTGCTAGTATAGAGCCATCAATTAATTATCTCTAATCCTTAAATTCATTAACTGAATATTCGGAAATATTCTACGTTCTTCATAATATTTCATTACTTCAATTCATGGTTCTTCCCAGCAGAATTCCATGGGTTAGTAATAAATATTCAACGTACGGGCATCTGAGCCGCTATCGAGTAAGCCCCGATTAAAACGGTACAAGTGTATTCAGCAATAATATACTAACGAGCACCTAAATGCACGAACGAGCATTCCAAAATACGAAGGAACGATGAACCTATGCAAAATAGGAAAAAAATAAAAATAAAATAAAATATTAATCAAGGCGCTTGGGGACTGGGACCACTGGCCGGCCGGTCGTGCCGTGGCTAGTCCCACGCCCAATTTTATATTTTATCATATTTTTATTATTTTCCTTGATCTGATGAAAATTCCCTCATTTGAACAAAATTCCTTCGTTTCAAGGAAACTCCTCAGTTTCATGGTGTTTCCTTCACATCAAGGAAATAATAAATAATTAGGAAAGGTGTCGTGGGATCAAGCCTACTAGCAGGCCGGTCATGCCCTAATGTTGGCCGGTCCCACACCTTGCTCTCTTTATTATTATTATTTCCTTCATCCCATGAAATTCCTTGATCTCATGATATTTCCTTCAAATCATGAAAATAATACATAAAATTAGGGAAAGCTCACGGGATCGGGCCCTAGCCGGCCGACCATGCCCAAGCCGGTCCCACACACCCTTATTTTATTATTATTATTATTATTTGTTTCCTTCATCTCATGGAAACTCCTTCACTTCAAGGAAAACTCCTTTATTTCAACAAACTCCTTGATTTCATGGTATTTCCCTAAAATCATGAAAAATAATATAAAATTAGGAAAAGTGTCATGGGACGGGCTTATTGGCCGGACGGCCATGCCTTGGCCATAGCCGGTCCCACACTTCATGATTCCTTCATTTTATTATTATTATTTCCTTCATCTTATGAAGTTTCCTCAGTTTGAGCAAAAACCTTGATTTCTTCATATTTTCTCAAATGATTGCTCAAATGCACGCCAGAAAATATCAAAATTCTCAGGACTGAGACACCAACACTTTGGTGACATGGGAATATTACCTTGACCGACCAGGGTTGTCCCTTTGGCTTGCAAGAGGCCGGTCCCACATACTTTCATCATTTGACCTAATTTGGTCATATTAGGTTCAAACTCTTCCAACAATTTTGGAACTTCATAAAACGATCATCATACGATCCCGTGACCAACCAGGGCCTGTGTCATGACCCCTTGGTCGATCCCTCATCTCTTCATAATTGATTAGGTTTTATCACCCAAGGCTCAGACGAGCATTATTTTTAATAAATGATTAAACCAGCATTTAATCATCCTCTCAGCAACTGGTCTTTAAGAGACTTTGGAATTTGCTCACTCAAGCATCTGGGCGCTACATGGTCGATCCATCATCCCATGTAGCCGGTCCCTCCTTCACTCTGTGGTTGATTTTCAATAAATCATCAATTGATCAGCAAATGATCGAAATTAGGGTTTTCGAGTCCAAGGTTCATAATTCCAGATTCAAACGCTAATAATTTTACGTTGATCACATGATCAATATTTTTATTTATTATACTCGGTTCACTGGCCAGTAAATTAAGACGATTAGCCATGAAACAAAAGATAAACACTTAAGAACTATTTACTTTGATAAATCAAGACGATTCTTATATATATATACCAAATAACACAAAACCCAAGAAAGCATTTACGAACCCCTAAAAAAAGGGGGAATGATGGCCGCAATCCTCTTAGCAACGTTCAACTATAAGCAAGCAGCAATGAGCAATGTCTTGATACAAGTCCTGCATCATCAAAAGCACTTCACCATACTGAGTAGTGGAGTCGGTATAAGCATTACGCACCTCTTCAAACACTTGATGAACCTTGTACATAACATCGCTGGAAGCATGGGCTTCTCGAGCCATGTTTAGCGTTTCCTTATTCTCCTCATAAGCCTTGCGTGCTTTATCTAGAGCAATTAATCGATGAGTTTGCACAATCCCCACTTCATCCTTTAACACCAACAAACGAGATAATTCTGCCTTCTTATTGGTAGGGTGAATAAGAGCGGACACAAGACATAAAGTCAAAACACATCCGCGAAGATTAGGACCCGCTTGTTGAGTGATAAAGGCATGACAGTCAGCTATGGCTTGCTCAATATCAGTCATCATAATTATCGACTTGGAATAACCGATCAGCCTTGTTTCGAGTGGAAATAGTATCGTATAGAACGCGATGTACTTCTAGAGGCAATCGCCCGGATGCCCGCATCCTCTGAGCCATTGAATACATCTCGCACTGCTCATCGAACTGCGCGCGTGTGGCCACTCTGTTCGCCATTCGGACTTCTCTGAGCATTTCTACTTCATTCTTTACTAACAGCAAGCGAGCTGATTCATGATTTTTCTCGTAAGGAATGACCATCGTCGGCACATGAGCCAGGGCCAAAGCATAGCCATGTCAACCATAATAATAAATGCATGATAATCGGATAATAAAACACCCCACCAAAATAAATAGAATAAAAACCAAATCATCAAAGTTTCCGGTCTAAACCAAATTAAGAGAAGAAAATAAGAAACCATTGTTCAAAACCCACTCATAGAACAGTTAAATAATTAATTAATATCCAAGGCAGCTAGCTCTGCCCTCTTCTTTATAAGACGAGCATTGACTTCCTCAGCAGCAGTCCGGGCGGTCCTTAGCTCCTCGGTAGCTCGCCCAACATCTGCCATCAGCTGATCATATGCTTCCTTTTTGATGTTAACAACATTGAGCAAGCACCTATACTCTTGGTCCAATTCGTCAATCTCACGAGGCAGTACATTGCGCGCGTTGTGATTCTTCCTCGTCACGTCCAGCAAATCTTTTAGCCACTTAATTGGAAATTGAAGAAGCAGATATGTCTGGATAAGAGTATCCCACTTCTTCAGCATAACCGAGTCGATAGGAGTCTCATCCGCATGAGCAAGGCCATCCGCTATGTCCAACAGATCCTCATTAGTCACAACCAAAGCACTAGCAAGCATCCCTTCATGGATATACATGTTACCAAATCTTTCCACTATGCGCCGATAATTAGCGACTTTAGTAGAAGAGACCCAGAATCCGTGCACTAGCTCGAAGCGACCGTCAACACCAGCTTCCTACACTTCGATAACACGAGGGTACTTGAACTGGGGATCTTCCGGAGTAGCCATTAACGCAGCATCAGCATCCACGCCACGAGAAACTTTAGAATCTGTTTTGGAAGGCCTTGGACGCTTTTCACTAGCGCTTCCGGACTCGCCGACCTTGACTTGCAAATCCGAGCCACTCCATTTACCATGAGCATCATATCGCTTCCCCATGTTCTAAAAAAATATATAACAATATATAATAATAATAATGAAATAAATATAATAATAATAATAATATAAAAGAAAGAATAAGCAAACACTCTAAGTTAACAACAAAGTGGTGATAATGATAAAAGTGCGCACACACATACTAGATCGGGAGTAGAAGGAAAGTTAGGAGGAGAATGAGCCGATCGATGTGAGGAAGAAGAAGAGCTTGACGCGGCTGGTTGTGAGTGACCTAGTAAACAATGGAAGGAAGAAAGAAGGAAGGAAATAGTTTATCAAAAGACATAAGGAATGAAGACATATATATATAGATCACAAGGCGCATTTAATAATTACAACAGAATATTTTGACTGGCACGTGTCAATGTCAAGACCGATCACGGACGCAGTATGGTATACTCACGAGATTTAGAGGGAGAAGAACTCTGATTCTCAGCGCCACCTTTAGTACCACTATCCTCCTGAGAATAGTCATGAACAAAACGGTCTGACTCGGACTCACTCACCGCGCCTAGTATATCAGATGGAGTATGAAGAGGATGATCAGGATCCGGAATCGTCTTTACAATAAGGGGACGAGTGAAGTGCAGATTCATGCGAGGAGAAAGCACTTCAGGACCGCTTTTATTAACTGACCGGCCTAACTGGCGTTCAACACGGTAAATAAATGAACTAGAGGAAGACGACCCCACTTTCAGATCCTGCGGAGAAAACGTAGGGGAAGTATTAGCAGAGCGGATGGAAGGTAATCGCGGAATAGGTATCACTCCGGCGTCTCGTTTCATCTTTTTAGCTACCCGATCATCCCTCCACTCGTGAAGAGGTTGATTAATATATTCTTCGATAAAAGCGCCTCTAGGTTTCCAGCCAACGAGTGGGGAGTTCCAAAAGAACATGACACAAACTAATATAAAAATAAACCAAGGCGAAATGTTGGCCAGATGCAAAGACGAAGATAAAGAAAGATTACCTTTGCGGGCAGAGACTTAGTAGAAAGAACTTCCAAAGGTTTTATCGCTGGAGGACGTCTTCTCTTCCTAGAAACGTTTTTCTTATCCTTTTGAGGAGATTCATCGCTTGGAAGAGGGTCCCAGCTGGTAACAAGCGGCTGAAGAGGACGACCTTTGTTGCTTGAAGAAAGTTTATATCGCTTGGAAACTTCATCGCTCACTTCACGTGACCTGATGCATGCAATTCCCGGAAATCTTCTCTAGTTAGGGCTGGAGGAGCATACGGATCTTTGATGAGAGGGTTTAACACATTCCTATTAACACCCTCACGATACACAAGCCACTCGCTGGTGACACCTACTGTTCGCTGAGATAAGGGTTGAAAGAAATTGAAGTAGTACTTGCGATCATTCATTCAAAGACCCTCTTTAAAAACTAAACGATTGAAACTCATTCGGACCTCCGCTTCATCAGACGAAGAAGAACCGGGAGGATTATAAGGAACCCCCTGATCAAAACCAAGATGGCGAGCAACGCGGATAGTTTTGTATGCCTCAGATGAAAATCTCCTACCATGAAACCCAGGAAGGCGCCTTGGCAAAGTAGACACAATAATGTCAAAATCCTCGGATGAAGGTACGTCCGCAGAAGACATCATTCGCTGGGACTGGATCACAAAGTTGTAATGAAGAGAGCCAGTACGACCATCTTGATAGGAAATAGGATTGAACTCGCCGCCCTTGTCCATAGAATCCTTGAGTTTATCTTTAATTGGATAACCCTTTTTGTGGTAAATAGCCATCCGAGGGTAAGACTGAGGCACTCTCACTAGCCGTTTGGAACCGTCTTCCTGAGTGACTTCCTCCTGCTTCGAAAGTGCGAGAGAATTTAGCTGAGAAGGCTTGTACAAGGGAAATCGCTCCCAAGCCCATGCTTGGATAAAGTTGGCGGGCAAGAAAGTTTCCACTTCATAAGATCCATCCACACGACGAATGTCACGCGCCAACAAATCTAGATGATGATACAGACCACCTAGGAACATGGGGGCAAGCGGGAATGATACACCGCGGGACATCAATACTTCCATGGGAATGAGCTCGTTCTTGATAGTATCTCGGGGACTGTATTCAAAAATATCATGGCACAACCAAAAGAGAAGAAAAGACGCTAACTCCGCTTGATCCGACTCCCCTTCACGAGGAGGTACACCAGCTCGTTTGCCGGAAAGCAAAGGGGCCCAATGCTTAATCCAACAAGAAAAAGAGGCGCGGCGCTGCCCGGACTTGTATTTTTGGCCACTCTTTGCAGCCTCCACTTCGTCGGGTTCCTCAACAGCTGCTGATTTTGAAGCTTTGATACCAGATGCCATAAGCTTTGGAGAAGACGAAACATTGGCTGAAGGACTGTGCACGACGGACGCGACAGAGTTACCTTTCCTCCTATTCCTGGAACCTTCCTCCTCATCCGGAGCCTCGGTCCTGATTTCTCCCCGATACTGAAATGTTATGAATTTCGCTTTGGCCTCAATCAAATGATCACAGAGAGCTTTATCGTCTGAATGTAAGGCCTTAAAAACAAAACAGTTATCGAAGGTTGCCCCACCATAGACGGGTAGGCCAGTAAGAGCTACCACGTCTTCCAGAATCGGAGTTGCCTCACCCCAGGAGAATAATAATGTATGAGGATCGATTCTCCATCGCGTGCATAAGCGGAACAAGATATTCTGATCCCACCGGACATGCCTATACATTGAAGCCTCTATAGCAGCTTTTATGCCTAAGGATTGGATAATCCTCTTATGATCCGGATTGGAAAGAATGTACTTTACCCATGGATCCCAGGCGGTAGGAGATTCAGAGGATGAACGTAAGATAATCTAAGGAAAAGTGTAGTATCCCTTATGAACAGCTAAGCGAGGCATACCCTTTGAAGTGGCTATTGGAGGTACTTCCGCTTGAGGACGTATGAGCCAGGTCGCAGACGAATACAAAGGAAACGGGTGAGGGTTTAACATGCGCGAAATCCAGTTGTCATCAGTCGGAAATAGAGTCTGTTAGAGCATTGCTCGGTCGAACTCGCATGTGTTGCTATCTCAAGCATGTTAGTCAATGTTAGTGATCAAAACTATAAGTCTTGATTTCTAGCCTATGTAGCTAAATTTCTCGGACTAGGATAGAAAGTGTAGTTGAGCTCAAGAACTCCATGGCAATCATCATACAAGACGAAGGACTACTCAAGGAACCGGTAAAACTTAATCGACTAAAAGGTATGTGGAGACTTGAACTTATCTATCACTCAAAAGTCTATTTACTCTATCTCCTACTCTTAAGACAAAAGTCGTTTAGACGTATAGACTTTCATTATACACATTTGCTATTTCGAGCCGAGTTTAACTCGCCTATCTATTTCTCAAAATATGTGTTGGTAAGCTTTCGCTTTAATCGAATTTATCTTTACCTAGTGACAAAAGTCATGTTATGTTTCAATCACTTTGGAAATTTCTCTGACGAAAAATGTTCTTTGAATAACGGCTATATAACGTTCTATGAGAATGTTTCAATGATTGAAATGAGAGTTTAGATTACATAACCATTGGTAGTATATAAACATTGTTGTGGAAACACATATATGTATAAGTCCTTATTCCTTGAACCAAAGTTTGCGAACTTTGTTGATCAAGAGAAATGGAAGTGGCCCAAGCCAAGTCCCCGAATTGGCGGAAGTTCTCACCCGAGAATTTCTGCTGGAGTTTGTGTACTCCTTCCATGAGCTTAAGTCCGCGAACCTAGTCCGCGAACTTGAGTAGGTTATATCTAAAACTGGTTGTTCTTGAACTAATGTTTATATAAACTAAGGAATGCTTTTGCAAACCGTGGCTATAAAGTTCATGAACCGATTCGAGTGAATCAAACCGTTTTTGCTTCGATTGTATCTTGTGTAGTTACATAATATCTAAGCAATTGAACAACTCTCTAACTAGTTCATTTGAGTCATTTGAACTAGTTATGGTGAAGAAGAATATGGTTGATATGAGAGTGATCATATGTCTAACCATTGACTATTGTTGAACCAACAAATGTTAGTGTTTGGGTACTGATAGGTGTATAATACACCGTATTTACTATCTAGTAGTTACGCTTTCTTTGCTATTTTTCTTGTGAATTATGTACTTTACGTGTGAATTTGAGTTATTAGGTACTCTGGAGTCGCACGGAGGAAAAGAAGTGGAAATCATTCATTTGGAGCGAAAATGGCGAAAGAGACCAATTCACAGGCTAATAATACTTGGAACCAGACTAAGGCACGCGAAAAGGAGGTGAAGAATGATCTGTCAGTCTCCTTGAACTGAGAATTAGGCTGTCGGTACTCTGAAACTGACAATCCAAACAACTTCATGATGGCCCATATCGTAAGTGGGGTGCCTATATCAATTTTGGTTCTTAACCTAGCCCCTAGACCAGATCGGGACTATCATTCTCCATTACAATCCATTTACGATTCGAGTGAGGGAAACATGACGGCATTTGTCTGAGAGTTAGAGACACAGAAATTGTTCAGAGAATGAAGAGAAGAGATCAGATTGCTACCATGATTTGAAGGTTTGGCAGCAAGATGGTTCGATTTGTGAAGATGAATTCAAGCACAGAAGAAATCGAGAGAATGGAATTTAAGATCTAGAGAGGTACTCTGATTGAAGAGTTGGGGTTTTTCCTTGAATATGTGTTTGAACCAAGAATAAAAGAAGATATCTTTGAGTTAGAAGCGATGGAGTTGACGGCGTTGATGGTGATGGAAGCTCGGTGGTAAAATGAGAGATTATGGTGTTGTTGGAATTGTGGTTGGTTATATTAGGCTGAATGGAGGTTTAAGAGGGAAGAAATTGGGCAGAGTTTGAGTATTAGTTGGTGAATTTTCTGCCAATTGAATCTAGGGGTTGATGTTGAACAGAAGAGAATGGGTTTTGATGGAGATTTTGTAATGGGTTTTGCTGCCATGGGAGTTACAAGGCTGTGCTGATGTTACAGGCATAGTTGGTGCTGTTGGAGCTGGCAGGAAATGGGGGTTTGCTGTTGGTTGCCATGGCTGCTACTGTGGAGGTCAATGGAATTGTGGAGCTAAGCAAGTTGAAGGAAAGGCTGAGTATTAGTTGGTGAATTTTCTGCCAATTGAATCTAGGGGTTGATGTTGAACAGAAGAGAATGGGTTTTGATGGAGATTTTGTAATGGGTTTTGCTGCCATGGGAGTTACAAGGTCTGTCTTGATGTTACGAGGCATAGTTGGTCTTTGTTGGAGCCGGCGAGAAATGGGGGTTTCTTTGTTGGTTGCCATGGTCTGCTCTTTGTGGAGGTCAATGGAATTACGGAGCTAAGCAAGTTGAAGGAAAGGTGAAGTGTTAGTGGTGATGTTGTTGTTGCACTGGAGTTACAAAGATGAGAAGAAGAAGCTGTGGTCATTGAGCGGGGAAGATGCATTGCAGATCTGGTGTGTGTAAGAAGCCGGGTTGGTGAATGAAGTGATGCCTTGGTAAATGTTTGGTGCGAGAAGGAAGCAATTGTAGTGCGAGCAAGACTCAAACAGATGAGTGCTGGTGGTAAAGAGTTTAATGTGTCGCAGAATGACACGGATGGATATTGATTGTGGAATCGAAGTTCCAGTTAACAAGGAAGCATTGCAGGTGGTTTGTGCTTGGTTCCATGTTACAGGAGTTACAAGGATTACTGTGGTGCTATTAACTGGAGAATTGAAGGCAGTCGACAGGTGGGTTGCGGCCATTGATTGTTGACAATGAAGGTGGCTCATGATTGGCTGGTCCCGAGAAGGCGGGTCTTCTTGGATATGGTGGATTGAGATGGGCTGAACTACGGGGTACTAGTTGTTGCAAATGCAATGTGAATGGGAAGTTGAAGTATGGAGCCGAGTAATGGCCCGAGATGATGGTGGTCTTGTTGAATTGAAGGGTTTTGAGCTGTAATGCTATGGCTTAATGAAATGCAGTGCAAGATGGAGATGAGAAGGGGATCTGGTACTTGAGCCTTGGGCTGATTGCAGCTGGAAGTGGATTTGCAGCTACACTGGCAGTTGGCCGCGAGAATGAAGAGAAAAGGCTGTGACAGTGCCATGGCAAGATATGGTTTGATTGAAGCTGCAGATTTGAAGGCATAGCCCTAATGGTGGATAGGCGACTATGGTGCACAAGGATGGTGCTTCACGATTAATCTTTGGCCAAGTTAATTCGACCTTGTCACCCGGTGACTCATCCCGACTCTCTCCCGACTCGGTACTTGACCGAGTTAACCCGTAATCTGGACTGAGTTGACCCGCCGGTCTGACTCGTTGACCGGTGGCGGGTGGACTTTGCCGGCCACGAGATATATTTTCCGGCCAAGTTCCGGCCACAATCCCGTTTTCGACCACTTTTGGGGCGTATTTTCTACACTGTTTCTCCTTCTTGTGGGCTTGATGGATTCTCATCTAATGGACTTTGAAGACTAGACCTAATTTTAGAAGTTGGAGAAAAGCTATAAAAGGGAAGGTCTTCTACAACTTATATCATATCTTTTCTTGGAATTTTGGAGAGCCGTTTTGTTTACGCTTCTAGGGTTTGGTTTTGTTCTTCTTCTTCCTTGTTTTATTATTGAATATTGATGATGATGAATTCCATAGCTATGAGTAGCTAAACATCTTATTGGTTATGGGATAAAGTTGATTTCTCAACATGCTTTTGATTCAATGAATTAGTTTTGTCTCGAATTAATTATTGTTTGTGATTCACAATTAATAATGTTATAAGATTTGAAAACTTGTTAGGTTGAGTCCGGAATCAATCCGATTTGTGTTCATCTCTAGAGCTATATTAGGGTTTTCAATACGAAAAAGTTGTTTATCCTCGATTCTAAGTAGCATAATTGTGGTTAGTGCTTGTAGTGATACATCCTACTAGTCACAAGTGAATCATAACTTTTGTTAAAACGTTTAGTGCTTTTACACATTCGTTTGCATTGATGAGTCTTATTCCATAAAACTTAATGCTTTTAGGGGTTAAACTTAATTGTGCTTTTACACTTTAGGTTGCTTTCTAAGAAGAATTCACATATGCATCTTTTAATGTGGTTGTGATGAAAACGAGGAATTAACGGGTTATACTTGCGATCAAGATATCCTAGGACTTTTAATAAATACGAGATTAAAATACCAATTCTAATCATTGATGAAAATACATGTTTGTGAATGATACTATCTCGTGACCAATATCTTCTCCTTATTGATAATTCCAATTATTTACTTTGCTTTCAATTACTTTTATTTGCTTAAATACAACAAACATACCTTGGGTTACTTTAGAAACTGAAATTTTATAACAACGAAAGCCTCTCTGTGGATACGAACTCTTTCTTATCGCTTACTACTATTTTATATCTAGTTGATTGAGAAAGTGAAATTATATTTGACGGATTGACAACCGACCAAATTTTGGCGCCGTTCTTGGGAGGCATACGGCTTGTTATTGAGTTTTTAGTTTCTTTTTACAATTTCTGCTTTTATCTTTGCTTTTCGGTTCTTGTCTTGTTTCTCACTTGTTTTGGAGAATTGTTTGCAGGTACCTAATCTCTGGCTTCTAAGGATTGGAATTATCCAAGGTGCGGGATAGCTACTCGAAAAGGCACAATACTCCAACCAAGGCGAAACACAACGGACGAGCACGAGTTGGAAGTAGGAGAAGAGATTTTCCAACAACAAGAAGAAGAAGCAATGGGTGATGCAAATCGTTCACTCAAGGATTTAGCTTCTCATAGGCTTGATACACAACAGGGGTGTATTCTAACGGACTCTACTTTTGAGATTAAGCCGGGGTTGCTTAGAGAATTACCAAAATTCCATGGCATGGTGAATGAAGACCCAAACAAACATCTTATGGACTTCCACACCACTGTCATGGCTATGCTTCCAGTGGATGTAGAGGCGGATGGTGCAATGTTGAAAGTTTTCCGTTTCTCTTTGATGGATAGTGCTAAGGATTGGTTATACTACTTACCTCCCGGAAGTGTCACAACATGGAATGGGCTGAAGAAACTCTTTTTGGAGAGATATTTTCCTGCATCCAAGGCTACTCAAATTCGCAAGGAGATTTGCGGGATGAAGCAAAACGTGGGAGAATCCTTATATGAATGTTGGGAACGATACAAGAGATTGGTTGGAAGCTGTCCTCACCACCAATTCAGTGACGCGATGATTATCCAATACTTCTATGAAGGACTCCAATCAAGTGATAGGAATCTTCTTGACGCCGCGGGTGGTGGTGCACTAGTGAACAAGACGGTGGCACAAGCTAGAGAGTTGATTGAAAACATGGCAGCGAACTCACAACAATTCTTAAGTCGTGGTTCGGATGTGATTCTAAGAAGGGTGAGTGAAGTGAGCGAGGTGGAGGAACTTCGTCAACAAATGGGTAACATGACAGCAATGTTGCAACAAGTTACATCCGCGGTTATACCAACTTCTCCTCAATCTTATGAAGACGAGCAAGCTAATGCGATCTTTCCGAATCAACCAAGACGGTATGACCCCTACTCCAACACTTACAATCCGGGATGGAGAGATCACCCCAATTTTAGCTATGCTAACAAGCAAGGTGCCATTCAACAACCTACTTTCAACCGTCCGAGTGGATTTCAACCACAACAACAACAATTTCAGCAACCTCAAGCACAACAATCAATGCAAAATCAAGGTGCTGATATTGATTCAAAGCTTCAAATAATGATGCAAGGTATTTCCACCATGTTCAAAGAAAGTCAACAAGAGACTAAGAGTGCTATTAAGGAGTTGCAAACATAAATAGGCTCCATGGCTATTGAGTTGAACCAATTGAAGGCGCAAAATAGTGGGAAACTCCCTTCTCAACCTATTAACCCAAAAGAGGGTGTCAATGCTATTACGTTGAGAAGTGGTACACAACTTGTGCAACCCGAAGTTGCTGATTCGGGCAAGGTGGAGCCACCAAAGAAACCTGTTTTGGAGGAGAATAATGAGGATTCTCCCCAAACTTCTGAGGTACCTATTCCTAACTCTAAAACTCCGGTTTCTACTTATGTTCCTCCTCTACCTTTTCCTCGCAGATTTGCAAGTTCTAAGAAGGTGGAACTAGAAAAGGAGATTTTAGACGTTCTTAAAAGATCCATGTGAACATACCACTCATTGATGCTATCAAGCAAGTTCCAAAGTATGCAAAGGTGTTGAAGGACTTGTGTACCAACAAACAAAGGCTCAAAGGTAATGAAGTGCTTAGTGTGGGGGAGAATGCTTCGGTAATCTTACAACACAAACTCCCACTTAAGTGCAAGGATCCGGTAGTTTTGACATTCCCGTCACAATTGGTAACACAACTTTTAACAAAGCTATGTTGGACTTAGGTGCTTCCGTTAATGTTATGCTCGTCAATGTATAATTCACTTGATCTTGGTCCTCTTAAAAAGGCTGAAATTGTATTGCAATTAGACGATCGCTCTAATGTCTACCCAATGGGTATTTTTGAGGATGTTCTTGTGCAGGTTAATCAACTTGTATTTCCAGCGGACTTTTGTGTGTTAGAGATGGATGAAGGTGCACCGGACTCGTCTCTTCCATTGCTTCTTGGGCGTCCCTTCATGAAAACGTCGAAAACCATAATTGATGTGGATAAGGGAACGCTAACTATGGAGTTTGATGGAGAAATAATACGTTTCAACATTTTCGAGACGATGAGATATCCTAGCGATGTCCACTCTTGTTTCTCCATTGATGTGATGGATACATTGGCACAACAAATGTTTGAATTAAACGGTGATGATGCTTTGGAAGCCGTGTTAACTACATCCATGGATAATGGTGTAGAGTGTGGTAATGAAGTCAAGGAAGCTCTTGGTGATCTTAATTCACTACAAGAATGCCCGAAAACTCATAATATCTCTTTTATTTCTTTACCATGCAGTGATGAAAAGCTTGTACCTTCAATTATTAAATCTCCGATTTTAGAATTGAAACCTCTTCCCGACCACCTTAAGTACTTGTACTTGGGTGATAATGAAGAGTTACCGGTGATTGTTTCTAACAAGCTTAGTGATTTACGGAGCAAAAACTTCTAAGGGTGCTAAGGAAATACAAGACGGCCATAGGATGGACAATTGCCGATATCAAGGGTATTAGCCCTGCCGTTTGTATGCACAAAATTCGTTTGGAGGATGATGCAAAGCCTAAAAGGGACGCGCAACGTCGTTTGAATCCTCCCATGATGGAAGTTGTGAAAAAGAAGATACTCAAGCTTTTGGAAGTGGGTGTTATCTACCCCATATCCGATAGCAAGTGGGTAAGCCCGATACAAGTAGTACCAAAGAAATCAGGTGTGACGGTGGTGGAGAATGATAAGAATGAACTTGTCCCAACTCGTGTGCAAACCGGTTGGAGGGTTTGTATTGATTATAGAAAATTGAATGCCACCACTAGAAAAGATCACTTTCCATTACCTTTTATTGATCAAATGCTTGAACGTTTAGCTGACACTCTTACTATTGCTTTCTTGATGGCTATTCGAAGTTATAATCGATTGTGATAGCACCGGAGGACCAAGAGAAAACCACTTTCACTTGTCCTTTCGGTACTTTTGCTTATAGAAGGATGCCTTTTGGCTTATGCAATGCTCCAGCTACTTTTCAAAGGTGTATGGTAAGTATCTTTTCGGAATATGTTGAAAACATAATCGAAGTGTTCATGGATGACTTTAGTGTCTTTGGTGATTCTTTTGACCTTTGCTTGAACAATTTGTCTCTAATCCTTGAACGATGTGTTGAAACAAATCTTGTGCTAAATTGGGAGAAGTGCCATTTCATGGTAACTCATGGCATAGTTTTAGGCCATATAATATCTTCTAAAGGCTTGGAAGTCGATAAATCTAAGATAGACCTTATTCGTGCTCTAACCCCTCCCACTACGGTGAGGGAGATTCGTTCTTTTCTTGGTCATGCAGGTTTTTATCGTAGGTTCATCAAGGATTTTTCCAAGATAGCATCACCACTTTGTAACTTATTGCAAAAAGATGTGGTTTTTAACTTTGATGAGAAATGTATGGCGGCATTCAATCGTTTGAAAGAACTTTTGATTTCAGCCCCTATCATTAAACCACCGGATTGGAGTAAGCCGTTTGAACTCATGTGTGATGCTAGTGATTATGCGGTTGGTGCGGTGCTTGGGCAACGTGTGGGGAAGCTTCCTCATGCTATCTATTATGCTTCTAGAACGTTAAATGAGGCTCAACAAAACTACACAACCACTGAAAAGGAGTTATTAGCCATTATTTTTGCTTTAGAAAAGTTTCGCTCTTATCTAATTGGTACAAAAGTTGTTGTTTTTCCGATCATGCAAAGCACTTAGATACTTGCTTACAAAGAAAGAGGCGAAACCGAGGCTCATACGATGGATATTACTCTTGCAAGAGTTTGATATTGAAATCAAAGACAAGAAAGGAATTGAGAACACCGTTACGGATCACTTGAGCCGACTTGTCGTGGACAAGGAGACTATCCCGTTGCGTGAAAGTTTCCCGACGAGCAACTATTCTCGATTGCCCTTGGAGAACCATGGTATGCCGATATTGTCAATTACTTAGTTTCTAAACAAATCCCAAAGAACTTGTCTCGTCTTTGAGAGGGACAAACTTAAGAGGTTAGGGAACCAATACATATGGGATGATCCATACTTATGGAAACATGGTAGTGACCAAGTAATACGAAGGTGCGTGCTCCGAATCCGAATTTAACTCTATCTTGTCTTTTTGTCACTCTTATGCTTGCGGAGGACATTTTGGGAGTAAGAGAACCGCGCACAAGGTACTTGAAAGTGGTTTTTATTGGCCAACTTTGTTTAAGGATGCACATATATTTTGTACAACTTGTGATAGGTGCCAAAGAACCGGCAATCTAGGTGCCCGAAATCAAATGCCACAAACTTATATTCAATTTATTGAAGTTTTTTGATGTATGGGGTATTGATTTTATGGGGCCTTTTGTCAACTCCCATGGGAATTTTTATATCTTACTTGCGGTTGATTATGTCTCGAAATGGGTGGAAGCTAAAGCCACCCCTACTAATGATTCTAAAGTGGTTTCAGATTTTGTGCAAGCTAATATTTTTGCAAGGTTTGAAATTCCAAGAGCCATAATTAGCGATGGGGGTTCTCACTTCAAAAACAGGATTTTACAAAGCTTGTTGACGAAGTACAATGTGTCGCATAAGATTGCAACACCTTATCATCCCCAAACCAATGGACAAGCCGAGGTGTCTAATCGTGAGGTGAAATCAATTCTAGAAAAGACGGTGAACCCAACAAGGAAGGATTGGAGCATGTGACTTAATGATGCTTTGTGGGCGTATAGAACCGCATATAAAACACCTATTGGAATGTCTCCTTTTAGGCTTATGTATGGTAAACCTTGTCACTTACCCGTGGAAATTGAGCATAAAGCGTTTTGGGCTATTAAACAATGCAACATGGAGATAGATGGGGCTGGAAAGCAAAGGAAGTTACAACTCCAAGAGCTAGAGGAGCTTCGCAATGATGCATTTGAAAGCTCACGGATTTACAAAGAAAAGACGAAAGCATTCCATGATAACATAATTTCTAGGCAACAATTTTGCATTGGGCAGAAAGTGCTTTTGTTTAATTCTCGCTTGCAATTATTTCCGGGTAAACTAAGGTCACGATGGATCGGACCTTTTATTGTTACTAATGTGTTTTCTCATGGTGCGGCGGAAATTCGTAGCATAGCTACGGGAAAGAACTTAAAGTTAATGGGCACCGGTTGAAACCATATTATGAGAATTTCACTTCCGAAGTGGTGGAAGGAGTTAACTTTGTGGATGTACTCCCTCTGGAGGAGTCATAGAACGCAAGGAGATAGTCGGGCTGACGACTTTAAACCAAGCGCTAATTGGGAGGCAACCCAAAGGATGAGTATTTCTTGTTTATAGTTTTTCTTGTTTTGTTTTTACTTTGTTTTTTCTGATTTCTTGTTAGGATTTCCCACCTTGACTTACTTTGGACGATTCAATTTACATTGAGGACAATGTAAAGTTTAAGTGTGGGGGAGTGGTTTATGTTGTAAGTCTTTGCAATTTTTCAACTTTTTTTGTGAACTAGTGAATAAGTAAAACTCCAACTTGTAGTTAGTTTAGAGTCACATAGTATACATGTCGCTAAGATTACATCGAGAATCTCACAATAGTGACTGAACTTAGAGATGACAGAGAACATGATCGGGTTTCTTAATTATATGAGAGTTAAAGTTGGATTTAACCATGCCGGTGGCAAATAAGGTGCAAACCGAATTCGGTATTAGAACAATGATCCCCTATAGTGGAGACTACCCATGTTACATAATGTGAGGCACCAACCTTCAATTCTTTGTACCTGTCTAAATTTGTGCTTTTTGAGTGTGTGTCACCGTATGTAAATTCCGGGCAGAATGGTGAGCTGTCCAATTTCCCACCATAGAAGCACTATTTTGATCTCTTGAGTGCTATTTTTATCAACCATGTTGGTGACATCGAATTGCTAACTTACATACCACTTGTGATCTTGTTCATGCAGTTAGCACCATCCACCTTATCTCTCTCTACACCAACATGTCCATAGAAACACCATCATCATCAACAAGAGGAGCATCACAAATTCGAAGGAAAGTTGAATACGTTCGAGGTTTACAAGCAACGGTGATGAAATGGGCAGATTTCAGATTTGAGTAAAGCAACAAAAACAAAGGGCGAAATTTTATAAGTTGAAGACTATAGTACAAGAGCGGAAATTATCAAGGATGAAAGTTCGAGAAGTTTATGATATCAAGACATATAAGTTGTGAAGATTCAAGCGGTAAAGTACTTACACCATGGCAGTGTACTTACATCTTTATTTTATTTTATTTGTATTTTATTTTCTTTTGTCTCAGTAAAAAAAAAAAAAAAAATGAAAAAGAGACAAGAGAAAAATGTTTAGGTTTGTTAATAGTTTTTATTTTGTTTTATTTTGTATTTGTTTTATTTCTTATTCAAAAAAAAAAAAAAAAACGAAAATTAAAAAAAAGAAGAAGAATTATTTTGGGTTTGTATAGTTTGTTTTTGTATTTGTATTCTTTCAATAAAGCCTATGGAAAGAAGGAATATCTATAATGAAGTTTCAAGCGATAAGAAATTTGAGGGAAAGAATCATATTGTCAAGATTCTACGAAGTTCGAAAGTTATCATCAAGAGTTGAAGACCGAAGACGAAGATGAAGACACCGATAGAAGACCGAAGACGTTTCTATGGATGTTGTGAGAGTGGTGCTAGCTGCACGCCGAACGGATTCACCGTAAGTAAGCATATTCCCACCTTCGTTAAATGGTTGATTTCCTTTCAAGAGATCGTCGAAAAATGGGTTTTCAAAAATATATAAAAGATGTGGGTTTTCAAAATACTTCGGAGGGTTTTTGCCTTCCTACCATTCAACGTGTCGCAGATTCTCTCTTCATTCCAACCTGGACACATGTGTGACCCATAAAAAGTTGTTTATTATTGAGAGCAATATCATAAAACCCTTTCTTGTGAGGCGTAGTCGAGACTTTTGATCACTCCGAACCCGAATTTTAGTCGAGAAGGGATGGTTATCTCTCTCTCAACTTTTAAGAATGAGATTGTGTTCATTTATGTGTCTAACTTCTTATGACTAGTGTGCAGAAATTTCTATGTCTTCTTAGCGCGTTGGATACTATCATTACGGAGAACTAGTAAGTTGGAAAAATAGGTTTTGTGGGTATATCTCTAGTAAACCCTCACGAGACTATAACTCGTCCACTAGGGACACCTAGGGGTTTAAAGGCTTGTTATTTATGCTAAAAGTGACCGTAGCCTCGACGACACGGAGTTGTTGTATTTTATTTTGTTTGATTTGCTCGAGGACTAGCAAAGTCTAAGTGTGGGGGAATCTGATAGGTGTAGAATACACCGTATTTACTATCTAGTAGTTACGCTTTCTTTGCTATTTTTCTTGTGAATTATGTACTTTACGTGTGAATTTGAGTTATTAGGTACTCTGGAGTCGCACGGAGGAAAAGAAGCGGAAATCATTCATTTGGAGCGAAAATGGCGAAAGAGACCAATTCACGGGCTAATAATACTTGGAACCCGAGACTAAGGCACGCGAAAAGGAGGTGAAGAATGAACTGTCAGTCTCCTTGAACCGAGAATTAGGTCAAGTTTCGGTACTCTAAAAACCGACAAGCCAAACAACTTCATGATGGCCCATATCGTAAGTGGGGTGCCTATATCAATTTTGGTTCTTAACCTAGCCCCTAGACCAGATCGGGACTATCATTCTCCATTACAATCCATTTACAGTTCAGAGCTGAGGGAAACATGGCGGCATTTGTCTGAGAGTTAGAGACACAGAAATTGTTCAGAGAATGAAGAGAAGAGATCAGATTGCTACCATGATTTGAAGGTTTGGCAAAGAAGATGGTTCGATTTGAAGATGAATTCAAGCACGTATGAGATGTAGAAATCGAGAGAATGGAATTTAAGATCTAGAGAGGGGTACTGCTGATTGAAGAGTTGGGGTTTTTCCTTGAATATGTGTTTGAACCAAGAATAAAAGAAGATATTTGTTGAGTTAGAAACTCGATGGAGTGGACGGCATTGATGGTGATGGAAGCTCAGGTGGTAAAATGAGAGATTATGGTGTTGTTGGAATTGTGGTTGGTTATATTAGTCGAACTGGAGGTTTAAGAGGAAGAAATTGGGCAGAGTTTGAGTATTAGTTGGTGAATTTTCTGCCAATTGAATCTAGGGGTTGATGTTGAACAGAAGAGAATGGGTTTTGATGGAGATTTTGTAATGGGTTTTGTTGCCATGGGAGTTACAAGGTCAGTGGTCTGATGTTACAGAAAATAGTCTGAAGTGTTGGAGCCGGCAGAAATGGGGGTTTGATGTTGGTTGTCATGGATGCTACCGTGGAGGTCAATGGAATTGTGGAGCTAAGCAAGTTGAAGGAAAAGGTCAAGTGTTAGTGGTGATGTTGTTGCGGCCTGGAGTTACAAAGATGAGAAGAAGCTGTGGCATTGAGCAGGGGAAGATGCATTGCAGATCTGGTGTGTGTAAGAAGCATCCGAGGTTGGTGAATGAAGTGATGCCTTGACTGAAATGTTTGGTACTGAGAAGGAAGCAATTGTAGTGCAGTGCAAGACTCAGCAGATGAGTACTGGTGGTAAAGAGTTTAATGTGTCGCAGGAATGACACAGATGGATATTGATTGTGGAATCGAAGTTCCGAGCTTAACAAGGAAGCATTGCGGTGGTTTGTGCTTGGTTCCATGTTACAGAGTTGCAAGGATTACTGTGGTGCTATTAACCGGAGAATTGAAGTCGAAATCCGATAAAGGGTTGCGCCATTGATTGTTGACAATGAAGGTGGCTCATGATTGAGCTGGTCCTGAGAAGCTGGTGCTGCTGGATATGGTGGATTGAGATGGGCTGAACTACAGGGTACTAGTTGTTGCAGCTGCAATGTGAATGGGAAGTTGAAGTATGGAGCTGAGTAATGGCCCAGATGATGGTGGTGCTGTTGAATTTATGGGTTTTGAGCCAATGCTATGGCTTAATGAAATGCGATTGCAAGATGGAGATGAGAAGGGGATCTGGTACTTGAGCCTTGGGCTGATTGCGGTGAAGTGGATTTGCGGCTACACCGCGCTTGAACTGGGCGGAATGAAGAGAAGTCAGGTAATGCTGCCATTGCAAGATATGGTTTGATTGAAGTCGCAGATTTGAAGGCATAGCCCTAATGGCTGGATAGGCGACTATGGTGCACAAGGATGGTGCTTCACGATGTCTGCCGGGCCAAGTTAATTCAGCCTTGTCACCCGGCGACTCATCCTGACTCAATGATCTGACTCTCTCCCTGACTCGGTACTTGACCGAGTTAACCCGCTGATCTGGACTGAGTTGACCCGCCGGTCCTGAGTCGTTGAACAGTGGCCGGGTGGACTTTGCCGGCCACCTGAGATATATTTTCCGGCCAAGTTCCGGCCACAATCCCAGTTTTCCGGCGACCACTTTTGGGGCGTATTTTCTACACGGGTTTCTCCTTCTTGTGGGCTTGATGGATTCTCATCTAATGGACTTTGAAGACTAGACCTAATTTTAGAAGTTGGAGAAAAGCTATAAAAGGGAAGGTCTTCTACAACTTATATCATATCTTTTTCTTGGAATTTTGGAGAGCCGTTTTGTTTACGCTTCTAGAGTTTGGTTTTGTTCTTCTTCTTCCTTGTTTTATTATTGAATATTGATGATGATGAATTCCATAGCTATGATTAGCTAAACATCTTATTGGTTATGGGATAAAAGTTGATTTCTCAACATGCTTTTGATTCAATGAATTAGTTTTGTCTCAGTAATTATTGTTTGTGATTCACAATTAATAATGTTATAAGATTTGAAAACTTGTTAGGTTGAGTCCGGAATCAATCCGATTTGTGTTCATCTCTAGAGCTATATTAGGGTTTTCAATACGAAAAAGTTGTTTATCCCTGATTCTAAGTAGCATAATTGTGGTTAGTGCTTGTAGTGATACATCCTACTAGTCACAAGTGAATCATAACTTTTGTTAAAACGTTTAGTGCTTTTACACATTCGTTTGCATTGATGAGTCTTATTCCATAAAACTTAATGCTTTTAGGGGGTTAAACTTAATTGTGCTTTTACACTTTAGGTTGCTTTCTAAGAAGAATTCACATATGCATCTTTCAATGTGGTTGTGATGAAAACAGGGAATTAACGGGTTATACTTGCGATCAAGATATCCTAGGACTTTTAATAAATACGAGATTAAAATACCAATTCTAATCATTGATGAAAATACATGTTTGTGAATGATACTATCCCGTGACCAATATCTTCTCCTTATTGATAATTCCAATTATTTACTTTGCTTTCAATTACTTTTATTTGCTTAAATACAACAAACATACCTTGGGTTACTTTAGAAACTGAAATTTTATAACAACGAAAGCCTCTCTTTGGATACGAACTCTTTCTTATCGCTTACTATATTTATATCTAGTTGATTGAGAAAGTGAAATTATATTTGACGGATTGACAACCGACCATGTACGGTTCATAAACCCAAAATTGAACATTTTATTTGTGTGTAACAAGTTAAGTTTTCGATCCAACGGTTGAGAAATATTAGCTTGAATCTAATCAGGTTTTCATCTAACGGTGAATATTGAATGCTTTGTTACCAAGCTAACATTGATTGCAAACCCCGATTTGAAAGACTATATAAGGGAGAACTCTAGCAACTGGGAAACCTAATCCCCACACTTTACGTGTGATACTAGTTTGCTAAGCTAGAGTCGATTCTCCTTTAACCTTTGGTTTTCTTCTTCTAAAACCAGGTTAACGACTTAAAGACTTCATTGGGATTGTGAAGCCAGACCGATACTACTTTTCTTGTAGTTGTGTGATATGATCTTGTTGTTTCTATAGTACGAGTACAATTGAAATAATTGGCTTGAGATTTATATCTCCGATAGGCAAGATAGAAAAGAAATCACAAACACTTCGTCTCATCGTTTGTGATTCCGCAATATCTTTTTTCGCTGCGTCGATTAAGATTATTATGAGGTGATCAATAATACTAGGCTGTTCTTCGGGAATATAAGTCCGGGTTATTAATTGGTTCCTGTTCACCTTGACTTATTAAAAGACGGAACAAAACTCATAGGTTTATTCGTGGGAGACGGATTTATCTATTCTATAGACTTTTCTGTGTGATACAGATTTGTTTATTTAAGTCTTCGACTTTGGGTCATAGCAACTCTTAGTTGTGGGTGAGATCATCTAATGGAATCAAGTACGTAGCATCCTGCTGGGATCAGAGGCGTAGGAGCATAATTTTACCTTGGATCAGTGTGAGATTGATTGGGGTTCAACTACAGTACAGACTGAAGTTAATTTAGAGTAGGCTAGAGTCTGTAGCGGCTTAATACAGTGTGTGTTCAATCTGTACTAGGTCCCGAGGTTTTTATGCATTTGCGGTTTCCTCGTTAAAAAAATTCTGGTGTCCGTGTTATTTCTATTCCGCGTTATATTTGTTTATATAATTGAAATATCACAGGTTGTGCATTGTTCAATCAATTAGAATATCCGACCTTTTGGGTTGTTGATTTAAATTGATTGACACTTGGATATTGGTCTTTGGTACCATCCAAGTTATCTCTCTTTGATAAAGACTCATGATTTTTATTTGCTTGAGTAAAGATCAAATCAAGAGATTGAGATATAAACTCTTTGATATACTTTTTATCTAGATTGAGTCTGACTATCTAGTTGATTCTCTAGAAAGTATATTGGAGTTTTTCCATACAGATTGTTAATCGAATTGTTGGGTGTGGTTGTTCGACCCCCGCGTTTTCAGAGTCGAACCATCACTCACTGCGGGTGGCTGTAAGAGATCTTTGAGTCGAGAACTACTCCTTATCTAATCAAGTGTGTAAGGTTCTGATATGAGGGTTACATCACGATTGGGCAATTCATCATACATGATGAGCAAAAATGGTAAAGAGGACAGAGAAAGATGTGGTAAGAATGGTGAAGAATGAAAGGCGAGGCCCCTTCTATTTATAGGTGGGTAAAACAAAGAACGATTACTGGATAAGTCAGTATCTGCAGCATCTCAAGAGTCATGGGTTTCAGCCGCCCGAACCCACTAAATTGTAACTGTCAAACTGACGCATCAATGTGTGACTGTTGACATGGTCTTTGACCAGTCAAACAGTCAGGGGACGTGTTAGAGCACTGCTCGGTCGAACTCGCATGCGTTGCTATCTCAAGCATGTTAGTCAATGTTAGTGATTAAAACTATAAGTCTTGATTTCTAGCCTATTTATAGATGTCTCGGACTAGGACATAGATTGTGTAGTTGAGCTTAGTTTTCACGTCTTTCATCATTTGAAGACGAAGAACTACTAAGGGGAGCTGGTGTAACTTCATCAACAAAAGGTATGTGGAGACTTGAAAACATCTATCACTTGGAAAGTCTATTTCTACTCTATCTCCTATATTGAGACATAATCGTATTACAATATAGTTTTCTATATACACATTTGAGATATCGAGCTGAGTTATCTCGCTTACATATTTCTCGAAATATCTGTTGGCAAGCTTTCGCTTCGACCAAGTTCATCTTATATCATGAGAAAATTTCCGAGTAACATCTTACATGGTTTGTGTGATACAATCATGTGGTACAGGCTTGGAATGTTTCGATAATGATTACTTCAATATCTTGAAAATTGCTTTGATGCTAATAGTGTGTGAAAACGGCTATTGTCATCCTCTAAGAATGTTTCAATGATTGAAATAAAGAGCTTAGAATCATGTAACCATCTTTGGATATAAGCATATAGGTGTTCGCACATTTGTGTATAAGTCCAAAACTGGGAACCAAATGTATACATACTTGTGTGTGTATTAAATGGTGGATGGAGACTGTCTAAGTATGCATACACTGTACGCATACTGGTGGAAGTTCACGTCCGTGCATTTCTGCTGAGTTTGGAAATCAAAAACCAACTCAACCAGTTACCAAAGTATGCGTACACGTACGCATACTGGCGGAAAGTTCACGTCCGTGAATTTCTGCTGAGTTTGAAAACCAAAACAAACTCAAATCTGGTTACTTAAGTACGCATACTGTACGCATACTTAAGTGGTTACTTTCTAAAATCGGTCATGTACATGAACCTAAACATTTATAAAATAAGGAATGCAATCTTTGCAAACCGTGGCTATAATGTTCATGTATTGATTCGAGTGAATCAAACCGATTTTGCTTCAATTGTGTTCTTATATACTTCTATGAGAATATAGCAATTGAACGGTTCTTCAACTAGTTTCATTTGAGTCATTTGAACTAGTTATGAGTAAGATGAATAAGGTTGATATGATAGTGATCATATGGCTAACCTCGGTTAAATATTTGTGAACCAACATGGTGTACACATTTAGGTACGGTTACATAAACCTAAATGAGGGTACATTTCATTTGTGTGTAACAAGCTAAGTTCGATCTAACGGTTAAATGATATTAGCTTGGTTGAATCAGGTTTTTCATCTAACGGTGAATATTGAATGATTTGTTACCAAGGTAACTTGGATTGCAAACCCTGATTTAAAAAACTATATAAAGGAGAACTCTAACAACTGGGAAACCTAATCCCCACACCTCTTGTGTGTTACTAGTTGCATAACTAGAGTCGATTCTCCTTTAACCTTAGGTTTCTATCGAGACCCTGTAGGTTAACGACTTCAAAGACTTCATTGTGATTGTGAAGCCAGACCCAACTATTTTCTTTGTAGTTGCGTGTTCTGATCTTGACTGATTCTATCGTATTGAGTACAATTGAAATAATTGACTCGAGATTAATTTCTCCGATAGGCAAGATAAAAGTAATCCCAAACATCTTCGTCTCATCGTTTGTGATTCCACAATATCTAGTTTCGCCATCATACGATATAGATTATTGTGAGGTGATTGATAATACTAGGTTGTTCTTCGGGATATAAGACCGGTTTATCAATTGGTTCCTGTTCACCTTGATTTATCAAAAGACGGAACAAAAACTCTTGGGTATTTCTGTAGGAGACAGATTTATTCAATCTTATAGACTTTTCTGTGTGGGACAGATTTGTTTATCAAGTCTTCGACTTTGGGTCGTAGCAATTCTTGGTTGTGGGTGAGATCAACTAAGGGAATCAAGTGCGTAGTATCCTGCTGGGATCAGAGACGTAAGGAACGTAACTGTACCTTAAATCAGTGTGAGATTGATTAGGGTTCAACTACAGTCCAGTCCGAAGTTAGTTGGTAGTAGGCTAGAGTGTGTAGCGGATTAATACAGTGTGGTGTTCAATCTGGACTAGGTCCCGGGGTTTTTCTGCATTTGCGGTTTCCTCGTTAACAAAATTCTGGTGTCTGTGTTATTTCTTTTCCACATTATATTTTGTTATATAATTAAAATATCACAGGTTGTGCGTTAAGATCAATCAATTAGAATATCCAACCTTTGGTTGTTAATTTACATTGATTGACACTTGAACATTGGTCTTTGGTACCGTTCAAGTTGTTTCACATAATGATCAGGCTCACGGATTTCTATCTGTTTGATTAGCTGATTACATTGTGAAACAGAGATATTAAAACTCTTTGATATACTTTACTCTAGATTGAGTCGGACTGTCTAGTTGATTCTCTAGAAAGTGTATTGGAGTAAATCCTCTCAGATTGCCAAACGAATTGTTGGGTGTGGTTGTTTGACCCTCGTATTTTCAATTGGTATAAGAGCAGGCAAACACATTAAAGACCTCACAAGTCTGTGTTTGTAGCGTTCTGATATGGACAGAAGTGCTATCTCTATAAACGTACCTCCAGTCTTCGATGGCTCAAATTACTTGTTGTGGAAAATTGTTATGCGTGCATTTCTTCAAGCGCGTGATTTTCGATTATGGGTTTATGTAGTTAATGGCTATGATGCTCCCGCTGTGGCAGTAGGGAATGCGATCGTTCCTAAGGATATTGGTGCATATGACGGTGTTGAGATACTTGTTGCAAAGCAAAACTCCGACGGTTTGAATGACATCATACATGCCATTACCCAAGATCTTCAGCACCATGTGATTACGTGCACTCGGTCTAAAGATGCTTGGGATATCTTAGAAACCGTATTCGAAGGGAATACCAGTGAAAAGAAAGCTAGGCTTCAAAACCTAAATTCCGATTGGGAAAACCTTCGTATGGCAGATGAAGATTCATTTGATGAGTTTAATCACAAAGTTTCTGAAATTGTTAATGCATCTTTTGTATTGGGTAAGACTATTCCTGAAAAGAACATTGTGATGAAAATTCTCAGATCGCTGCCATCTAGATACGATTCTAAGAAGCATGCCATCGTTGAGGGAAATAACCTTGATGCTTTCTCCATAAATACACTGGTTGGAAAACTAAAGATCTTTGATCATGAGAACACATCCAAAATCGGAAAGGATGTTGCCTTCAAAGCACAAAAGAACACTAAATTACTTGACAAAAGTAAAAGTGTTTATGTCTCTGAGGATGATCTTTCTGAGGCTGATTCATCAGATGAAGATCTTGACAAGTCAGTCTCTTTGATCACAAGACAGTTTAGGGATCTTCTATTGAAGAGAAGTAAACGGTTTTTGATCGCTGTCGTATGCGTCAAAAATAATTTCACTTTCCTAAAGTATATGATAAGAAAGAGTTCGTTTCCACAGAGAGGCAATTGTAGTTATTATGTAATCAATTTCTTAAAGTAACCAATTGGGGGGATTTCTGATTTTTATGTAAGCAATAAAAGTAAATCAAAAACAAAGTAATTTGTAGAAAGTAATCAATGAGAGAAAAATATTGGTCAAGGAATTCATCTTCAATCTTAGACATGTGCTTGAATACATGATTAGAATTACAATTTAATCTCTTTTATTATCAAAAGCCTAGAGAATCAAGAGAGCAAGATAATCTATTAATTTCCTAAGTTCATCAACACACACATTAGAGCTGTTGTTTATGGGTAAAAATCGTTTCTGCCGATTTCGGTAAATTCGGTAGGTGAGTGAGAAACTGGTTCAAACCCTAAACAAATGTGCTGCACGTGAGCACTTTATAGATTCGAGAGATCAATCTGTACAAGTTCGGCCTAAACCAAGAAATGGCCGTTCCAGACTTGCTTCGGTCACAAAGTGAAGGAGAAGGGTTGATTTGAGACCAGAATAATTTTGAGAGAGTAGTGTCTCGACTTGTATCAGAAAGTGGAAGCTTCGTAAGCTTGCAAGAGATGAAAGCTTTTTGGAGAGCTTGCAAAGTTTCCTTTCTCGAGAGTGTAGTATTTTTCTCCTGACCGAGACTTGTTGTCTGGTGGAAATAGGTAAGACATATTTATACAAGTCGAGATTGAAACGTACCCTGGCCTCATGAAGGAAGAGAGTAAAGGGTGAAATAATGGGAGGAGGTGGTAACCGCATGGTGTTAATGGGTGAAAACGTTTTTCACCATTATTTCCTCATTTATTTGACAGCTTTATTCCTTTTCACGCTTTCTTAATGTGAGCGTAGTGTACGCCGCAAGTCAGGACCGCCAAACCAAAACCCTGGAAAGCATCCCCGCTTTGTGTTGATATCTCGTTGGTTGCACCTTGAGTGCAAGTGGCGCTGCTAGTGGCGCGTGTGGCATGTGCCATTGGCATGTGCGGAATGCCCTTGTTGCGGGTTGTACTTCGAGCGCAAGTGGCAATGGTAGAGCTGCTAGTGGCGTGCGTGGCATGTGCCAATGGCATGTGCGGAATGCCTTGGTGGTAGGTTGTACGTTGAGTGTAAGTGGCAATGCCAGAGCTTCTAGTGGCGTGTGTGGCATGTGCCAATGGCATGTGCGGAATGCCTTGGTGGTAGGTTGCACGGTTTGCAAGTTAGGCTACCAGCGTGTGTGTTTGGCATGTGCCAATGGCATGTGCGGAATGCCTTGGTGGTAGGTTGCACGGTTTGCAAGTTAGGCTACCAGCGTGTGTGTTTGGCATGTGCCAATGGCATGTGCGGATGCCTTGGTGGTAGGTTGCATGGTTTGCAAGTTAGGCTACCAACGTGTGTGTTTGGCATGTGCCAATGGCATGCGTGGCCGTTAGGGCCGTGGCTTTGGTAAGAAAAGCTACCAACGAGCATGTTGGCATGTGCCAATAGCATGCGTGGCCGTTAGGGCCTTGGCCTTGGTAAGAAAAGCTACCAAATGAGCATGTTGGCATGTGCCAATGGCATGCGTGGCCGTTAGGGCCGTGGCCTTGGTAAGAAAAGCTACCAAATGAGCATGTTGGCATGTGCCAATGGCATGCGTGGCCGTTAGGGCCGTGGCCTTGGTAAGAAAAGCTACTAGCGAGCATGTTGGCATGTGCCAATGGCATGCGTGGGTCGTTAGGGCCGTGGCCTTGGTAAGAAAAGCTACCAGGCCAAGCATGTTGGCATGTGCCAATGGCATGCGTGGCCGTTAGGGCCGTGGCCTTGGTAGGAAAAGCTACCAATGAGCATGTTGGCATGTGCCAATGGCATGCGTGGCCGTTAGGGCCGTGGCCTTGGTAGGAAAAGCTACCAGCGAGCATGTTGGCATGTGCCAATGGCATGCGTGGCCGTTAGGGCCGTGGCCTTGGTAGGAAAAGCTACCAGCAAGCATGTTGGCATGTGCCAATGGCATGCGTGGCCGACTTGGCCTAGGTTGCATGGTTTGTAAGCCTAGGGCGCTACATTTGGCATGCGCCAATGGCATAGCGGCTTGGAAATATGGCTTGTGGTACGTGTTGGCATGTGTCAATGGCACGTACGGCCATGTTGACCTAGTTGCACGTTTTGCAAGCCTAGGGCGCTATATTTGGCATGCGCCAATGGCATAACGGCTTGGAAATATGGCTTGTGGTACGTGTTGGCATGTGCCAATGGCACGTACGGCCATGTTGACCTAGTTGCACGTTTTGCAAGCCTAGGGCGCTATATTTGGCATGTGCCAATGGCATAGCGGCTTAGTTTGGCATGGTTGCCAATGAGTGCGATATGTAGTTTGGTTTTGGCATCGCTGCCATGGTGCGTAGTGTGCGGCTTGGTTTGGCATTGTTGTCATGGTGCTCAGTGTGCGGCTTGGTTTGGCATTATTGCCATGGTGCGCAGTGTGCGGTTTGGTTTTGCATTGTTGCCATGGTGCGCAGTGTGCGGCTTGGTTTGGCATTGTTGTCATGGTGTGCAGTGTGCGGCTTGGTTTGGTATTGTTGCCATGGTGCGCGTGGCTTGGTTTGGCATTGTTGCCATGGTGCGCAGTGTGCGGCTTGGTTTGGCATTGTTTCCATGGTGCGCGATGTGCGGCTTGGTTTGGCATTGTTGCCATGGTGCGCGAGTGTGCGGCTTGGTTTGGCATTGTAGCCATGGTGCTCGATGTGCGGCTTGGTTTGGCATTGTTGCCATGGTGTGCGTGTGCGGCTTGGTTTGGCATTGTTGCCATGGTGCGCGATGTGCGGCTTGGTTTGGCATTGTTGCCATGGTGCGCGATATGCGGCTTGGTTTTGGAATTAGGGTTACGTGGTCGAAAACCTAATCTGGTATTTTGAAAAAATACCCCTATTAATTATTTACACCGAGTTAAATGCTCTTAGTTAATGTGTTGCGGGTAACACTAGGTCATGGGGTTTTACGATTTTACCCCTTGTTTAAAAACCACCATCAACATTAAGTCCCCTGCTTAGCTCGGAACAGGGGCTTTGTTACGAGGTAAGCATAAGATGGTGACAAACTATCAACAGAAAACCGTAAAGAGAATTGAGGAGGCTTGTCTGACCTTTTATAAATAGGATTTGGAATCCTTGCCGCTGGTAGTTTTGCGCAAATCGGGAGGCTAGCACAATTGGTGGGGCCGGCGCATCTTGGGCGACGTTGGGAAGTTGGCGTGAGTCGGGAAACTGAGTGTGTTAGCTGGTGGGACCTGCGCAGGGTGTGGAAGCTGTGCGTGCTTGTGGGCGTGACTTGGGAAACTGAGCGTGCTAGCTGGTGGGACCGGCGCAATGTGGAAGCTGTGCGTGCTTGCAGGCGTGACTTGGGCGGTCATAGGGAAGTCGGTGCAATTGGTGGGGCCGGTGCAGCTTGGGCGACATTGGGAAGTTGCGCCCTTGTGGGCCCGTTTCTTACACGCACGATTTTGGTAAAGGGAAATCCTTCCCTATTTCGAAGTCTTCACGCCTATATATATAAAGTCCCTTGCTCCCATCTTACACTTTCATCTTTTCATCCTTTTCTACTAGCGGCAGAGTCACAAAGAAAAAAAAAAAAAAAAACCGGCTTCCAGGTATGTCTTCCAGTACTTCTCTTGTTTCCCTTTTCACGTAGGTGCAAACCCTAAAAGTAGGCGTTTTTCTTTATAATCCTTGCAATGATATTGCGCATATAATTTCTTGGCGTGCCTCTTGTAGAAAATATTGTATTTATGCACCCAAGGGAAATACTGTATATATTATTCGAACCCGTAGAAAAGTGATCCATATACAACTTTGAACCCGAAGAAGGTTACTACAGACGCACTTGAGCCCGTATAAAATACCGCGTATATAATTTTGAACCCTGAAGAAAATACTGCGTGTGCAGTCTTGAACCCGTAGAGAATACTATATATGAATCCCGAAGAAGAATACTGTATATATGCTCCATATGACTTCGAACCCGCAGGAAATATTGTATATATGATTTTTCGGTCCCGAAAGAAATACTGCGTGTGCAGTTTTGAACCAGTAGAAAAATGCTCCATATATAATTTTGAACCCAAAGAAGGATACTCAGACATACTTGAACCCGTATAAAATACCGCGTATATAGTCTTGAACCCGAAGAAAATACTGCGTATATAGTCTTGGACCCGAATAAAATACTGTATATGAATCCCGAAGGAGAATACTGTATATATGCTCCATATGACTTCGAACCCGCAGGAAATATTGTATATATGATTTTTCGGTCCCGAAAGAAATACTGCGTGTGCAGTTTTGAACCAGTAGAAAAATGCTCCATATATAATTTTGAACCCGAAGAAGGATACTGTAGACATACTTGAACCCGTATAAAATACCGCGTATATAGTCTTGAACCCGAAGAAAATACTGCGTATATAGTCTTGGACCCGAAGAAAATACTGTATATGAATCCCGAAGGAGAATACTGTATATATGCTCCATATGACTTCGAACCCGCAGGAAATATTGTATATATGATTTTTCGGTTCCTGAAAGAAATACTGCGTGTGCAGTTTTGAACCAGTAGAAAAATGCTCCATATATAATTTTGAACCCGAAGAAGGATACTGTAGACATACTTGAACCCGTATAAAATACCGCGTATATAGTCTTGAACCCGAAGAAAATACTGCGTATATAGTCTTGAACCCGAAGAAAATACTGCGTATATAGTCTTGAACCCGTAGAAAATACGCCCTCTTCTCTTTTTTTTTTTTATTTCGGGTTTTCCTTTTGTTGGGCGCGGTTATGTGTCAGGGAGATAATTTTGTGTTTTTTTTTTGGGTGTGCAGGTATCTTGTTGCTAAGTTGTTATTAAGAGATCCGACAAGATGTTACCTGAACAAAATTTCGCTTCATCAAAGGATGTCCATAATTCCAAACCAAACACGGATGATGAGTTTTTTGCCAAAAAACTTGTCTCTGCTCGGAAAAATCACCCAGGTTTCGTGCCAATTTTGTTAACCGGTGGTGAAGATGAAAAGAAGACACGTTCGGTTCGCCCAGAGAACACCATACGGTTCTGTCTTCATAAAGGGGTATATTCCTCTTCCAATATTGATTTCAGGATGTGCCAAAGCCCATTGCGTTCTTTTGATAGATGGGTTGAGTTCATGGTGAGTAAGGAGCATATAAATACCAACTTGACGCGAGCGCAGATTATTGATCTTTGCTCGAGCTTGATGGAATCTCCAGTTAGGAAGGATATCTCGGGCTTGGTTGCTTTCATCTCCGGATGGTGTTCGGACACCCATACGATCATATGTAGATGGGGTGAGATAACTTTCTCCTTGGAGAGTGTGGCTCTCTTCTTGAATCTTCCGTGCGGGAATCTTAAAATCCAATTATCTCGAAAGTGAGGGGAAGATGCGGGATGACCTTGCCGCTAAGTTGGAAGATTTCGCTCGGAAAGACTCCACTCGCGAAGTCGAAGGATTCTATCCGGAAGAGGATGAAAGGTGCCTTTACAACTGGTGGATATCTCAATGGTTTCCTGACGAGCCGGAACCCGAATGAAAAGCGGTGATCTTCACGTTGCAGCACTTTTGGCTCTCTCTGGTTGTCTAGAGACATTTTTGACGATGGTTCCGTAAGAAGGAGATAAGACCCGAGTTGCTAGTGATTCTGTGAAGTTGGCAAAAGGTGAAGTTCTTCCCATTGGAAAGCTATTCCTCGGTTCCTCCTGTATGTGCATCCGGATCACCTCGGTTTGCGAACATGCGAGTTTCGAATGGTTTCATGAAAGTGAATTCATATGTGCACGTTTTTTTTATGCAAGTCGCTATGGGAGCACTTTGAGAAGTATGCTCGAAACCGATGCCTTCGATTCCCGCGAGTTGGGGCGGCTCTCGAATTCTTCGATGGGTGAACAGGCGTCCAAGAGTTGGCGTGAGCTTGGTTAGTCTTCTTGATAAGTCGTATGAAATCAATTTTCGCCCATGGGAGCCGGTCCATAGGTCAGTGACTCAAATTGACACCTTTGCTTCTGCTCCGCTCATGTCTTTGTCTTCTGATGGCGATTTGAGCGTTGGTGAAAACTTGTTCATTCAAATCTGCTTGCCCGGTTATATGCCATCTTTCTTCATGGGGTCTTTCCGGATAGCTGCTTACAATATTGACCGTGCTGCTCGTCACATGGGTTTAGATCAAGGGGTACCTGTTGCTTACCAGTCGGTGCTTCCTAAGGATTCATTGCGTGCCGCTCTCAATACCAGTGCCCTCGAGCCGGGTATCCGCCTTCCCTTCTTACAAATGGGAAGAGTAACTTCGACGACCTTTGGCTATAATGAGTTCTGGTGTGACGAGTTTATTATGATCCAAGCTTTTGTGAATGACGTGGTGGAGAACGTTCGTTGTAAACCTTCCCCAGCAGTTTTGAAGAAGTATCCAATGTTGAGAGATCTCAAGCGAAAGTTGCCTAGCAACTCGGAAAGTCCCAGGCCAAGGAACGGAGAACGAAAAATCGTGTCTTTGGCGGGTTCCTGACGGTTTCAAAAGATCCTCCCACAGCTCTCGTGTCTTTCAGTTCTTCCAATAACCAGGTATGTGTCGCTTCTTCATTGGTTTTGCCTCAAAACGCGTGAATTTCTGCTGAAAACATGTGTCTTGTTTCTTCCAGGGCTTCGGTAGTGTTAATGTTTTCGCTTCCCTTGCACGTTGCCAGGAGACGGCAATTTCTTCAAAGAATTGCAGCAGCACTGAGCCTTCTCATAGCGGTGATGAGTCAGAGAAAGAAGAAAGTTCGACGAGTGAGAGTGATTCCTCTGGCAAGACTTTGGTTCTTTTTCGGGAAGTGGTTCGGTGAGTTTCGCGCTTTCTTTTCTCTCTTCTTCGTTTCTTCTTTTTGAAAAATGTCTAACTCGAGTTCGCGGGAGGAATCCGATTCGGAGGATGATTCTGGGGTAAAGGCACACGAAAACTTGCCTTTGGTGACCACCGCTGGTGACTTGGAGATGGGCGTTAGCCAATTGCCGGGCACATATGTGGCTCAAACGGCGGATGATTCTCTGATGGTTGTTGCCGTAGACATGGAGGAAGACCCTTTGCGAGCCGTGAGGCCAGGTGCAGGCACCATTTTTGATCCTCCGTACTTGGTTCCTTATCCAGGTCATGTGCTGGTTGGCGGCTTCAGCGTGCTGGCTAAGCACGAGGCGTTGTACACCAGAATCTGGGAGAAATACGGACATATGGCCACAACCAAGAAAGTCACTAGTCGATTTGCTTTGGTTAAGCATGTGGAAGAGGCTTTATCTTCCATCGAGGATATGCGTGAGGTGATTTGGTCACACCGTTTCAAGACGTTATTGCCGATCGGGAGCACCATCGCGACGTGTGCGTAGAAAGGAGTTCAACACTTCGTGGTTTGTCGAAGGCCTTGCTTTGAGATCCAAAAGTTGAAAGATGCGGCAATCGAAAGCCTTTCCGCCGAGGAGATTGCACGACAGGAGGTGGAACTCGAAGAACTTTCCAAGATGTTGACTATGAAGAGAGCGGCTCTTGAAGATAAAAAGTTGACTTTCTCAAGAAGAGCAGACTTCTGTTGGATAATTTTCCTTGAACGTTTCTCTGCTAAACTTTCATTTAGGTTCTCTTCTTTTTTTTTGAAAGACATATTGGATGCCTGGTTCAAAGCTTGACCTTTGATAGGCAGCTGGTAGCTTTTTAGGGTATTGGATTATTTCTGGGATGAATGGTTTTGATAATATGACTCTGATTATGTTTTGGGAAAGGAATATTGCTTTTATGAAAGTGTGTGTTAGCAATAGGCACGTAGTATGGCGGTTTTACTAAGAACCTAAAAATAGATCGTATATCTTGTGCAGTCTAAATTTACTCACTTCATAGGTTTTGTGAACACGCCCCTCTCCGTGTAAAGGCGGCTTTGCTGGTAGCATTGCCAGTTAGTCCCCAATTGCTGGTAGCGTATTCAGCGAGTCCCCAGTTTTCTGGTGTAGTTTTAACAACTGATAACCGGGTTGTCTGGCAGTTGAGTCGGACTGAGTCGCAAGTCCCCAATCGCTGGTAGCATCTTCAACGAGTCCCCAGTTTTCTCGTGTAGTTTTTGCAACTGGTAACCGGGTCGTCTGGTAGTTGAGTCGGATCGAGTCGCCTTCCCCTACCATCTTGACATCTGGGTCGAAGAACGAGATCGACAGTCTGACATTGTAGCCGATAGATCAATCCTCCCACTGTGGTCGCCAATTGTTTATGGGTAAAAATCGTTTCTGCCGATTTCGGTAAATTCGATAGGTGAGTGAGAAACTGGTTCAAACCCTAAACAAATGTGCTTCACGTGAGCACTTTATAGATTCGAGAGATCAATCTGTACAAGTCCGGCCTAAACCAAGAAATGGCCGTTCCAGAATTGCTTCTTCGGTCACAAAGTGAAGGAGAAGGGTTGATTTGGGGAGGGAAGCAAAGAAAGGTGTTGAGACCAGAATAATTCTGAGAGAGTAGTGTCTCGACTTGTATCAGAAAGTGGAAGCTTCGTAAGCTTGCAAGAGATGAAAGCTTTTTGGAGAGCTTGCAAAGTTGCCTTTTCTGAGAGTGTAGTATTTTTCTCCGACCGAGACTTGTTGTCCGGTGGAAATAGGTAAGACCTATTTATACAAGTCGAGATTGAAACGTACCCTGGCCTCATGAAGGAAGAGAGTAAAGGGTGAAATAATGGGAGGAGGTGGTAACCGCATGGTGTTAATGGATGAAAACGTTTTTCACCATTATTTCCTCATTTATTTGACCGCTTTATTCCTTTTCACGCTTTCTTAATGTGAGCGTAGTGTACGCTGCAAGTCAGACCGCCAAACCAAAACCCCGAAAGCATCCCCCAGTTTGTGTTGATATCTCGTTGGTTGCACCTTGAGTGCAAGTGGCGCTGCTAGTGGCGCGTGTGGCATGTGCCATTGGCATGTGCGGAATGCCCTTGTTGCGGGTTGTACTTCGAGCGCAAGTGGCAATGCTAGAGCTGCTAGTGGCGTGCGTGGCATGTGCCAATGGCATGTGCGGAATGCCTTGGTGGTAGGTTGTACGTTGAGTGTAAGTGGCAATGCCAGAGCTGCTAGTGGCGTGTGTGGCATGTGCCAATGGCATGTGCGGAATGCCTTGGTGGTAGGTTGCACGGTTTGCAAGTTAGGCTACCAGCGTGTGTGTTTGGCATGTGCCAATGGCATGTGCGGAATGCCTTGTGGTAGGTTGCACGGTTTGCAAGTTAGGCTACCAGCGTGTGTGTTTGGCATGTGCCAATGGCATGTGCGGAATGCCTTGGTGGTAGGTTGCACGGTTTGCAAGTTAGGCTACCAACGTGTGTGTTTGGCATGTGCCAATGGCATGCGTGGCCGTTAGGGCCGTGGCTTTGGTAAGAAAAGCTACCAGCGAGCATGTTGGCATGTGCCAATGGCATGCGTGGCCGTTAGGGCCTTGGCCTTGGTAAGAAAAGCTACCAGCGAGCATGTTGGCATGTGCCAATGGCATGCGTGGCCGTTAGGGCCGTGGCCTTGGTAGGAAAAGCTACCAGCGAGCATGTTGGCATGTGCCAATGGCATGCGTGGCCGTTAGGGCGTGGCCTTGGTAAGAAAAGCTACCAAATGAGCATGTTGGCATGTGCCAATGGCATGCGTGGCCGTTAGGGCCGTGGCCTTGGTAAGAAAAGCTACCAGCGAGCATGTTGGCATGTGCCAATGGCATGCGTGGCCGTTAGGGCCGTGGCCTTGGTAGGAAAAGCTACCAAATGAGCATGTTGGCATGTGCCAATGGCATGCGTGGCCGTTAGAGCCGTGGCCTTGGTAGGAAAAGCTACCAAATGAGCATGTTGGCATGTGCCAATGGCATGCGTGGCCGTTAGGGCCGTGGCCTTGGTAGGAAAAGCTACCAAATGAGCATGTTGGCATGTGCCAATGGCATGCGTGGCCGACTTGGCCTAGGTTGCATGGTTTGTAAGCCTAGGGCGCTACATTTGGCATGCGCCAATGGCATAGCGGCTTGGAAATATGGCTTGTGGTACGTGTTGGCATGTGTCAATGGCACGTACGGCCATGTTGACCTAGTTGCACGTTTTGTAAGCCTAGGGCGCTATATTTGGCATGCGCCAATGGCATAGCGGCTTGGAAATATGGCTTGTGGTACGTGTTGGCATGTGCCAATGGCACGTACGGCCATGTTGACCTAGTTGCACGTTTTGCAAGCCTAGGGCGCTATATTTGGCATGTGCCAATGGCATAGCGGCTTAGTTTGGCATGGTTGCCAATGAGTGCGATATGTAGTTTGGTTTTGGCGTCGCTGCCATGGTGCGTAGTGTGCGGCTTTGTTTGGCATTGTTGTCATGGTGCGCAGTGTGCGGCTTGGTTTGGCATTGTTGCCATGGTGCGCAGTGTGCGGTTTGGTTTGGCATTGTTGCCATGGTGCGCAGTGTGCGGCTTGGTTTGGCATTGTTGCCATGGTGCGCAGTGTGCGGCTTGGTTTGGCATTGTTTCCATGGTGCGCAGTGTGCGGCTTGGTTTGGCATTGTTGCCATGGTGCGCGGTGTGCGGCTTGGTTTGGCATTGTTGCCATGGTGCGCAGTGTGCGGCTTGGTTTGGCATTGTTGCCATGGTGCGCAGTGTGCGGCTTGGTTTGGCATTGTTGCCATGGTGCTCAGTGTGCGGCTTGGTTTGGCATTGTTTCCATGGTGCGCAGTGTGCGGCTTGGTTTGGCATTGTTGCCATGGTGCGCAGTGTGCGGCTTGGTTTGGCATTGTTGCCATGGTGCGCAGATGCGGCTTGGTTTTGGAATTAGGGTTCTGTGTCGAAAACCCTAATCTGTTATTTTGAAAAAATATCCCTATTAATTATTTACACCTGAGTTAAATGCTCTTAGTTAATGTGTTGCGGGTAACACTAGGTCATGGGGTTTTACGATTTTACCCCTTGTTTAAAAACCACCATCAACAGCTGCGTATGTGAATTCTACCTAAAGAATAACCTAACGCCTTGCGCTAATTAAGTTCAATTCCTAGGAGCATTAAGTTTCAGAAATAGGCTAATCAATGCAATTGTCATACATTGCGCATAACAATTCGGACAATGGTCAAACTCTACATATGATTACGAGAGTGTATCACTACAAACCGTAAACATATCATGCTACTTGTATTCAAGGTTATCGCTCGATGAAAAACCTAAAATAGTTATGGACTAGGATGCAAGTTCAATTAATTGGCCACTTAACTAACCAAACATCTAAGTCCTATCACAATACATCAATCATGTGATTATTAAAACAGTAGAGATTTAAACGATAATCAAGAGAGAAAACTAATACATAACACAAGCACAAGTTTTAAAAATAGGACTACATCCTTAACCAATAATATTAAATTAGCTACTCATAGCTATGGAGTTCATCACAAAAATATGAATTGAATAAAGAAGAAGATGAACAAAAGTAAACCCTAGTAGCGTAAAACGAAAACGGATCTCTCCTTAGCTTCCAAGAATAATAAAACGTCCTCCAAAAATTGTAGAAGTCTTCCTTTAAATAGCTTTGCTTTCCAAAATTAGGTCAAATCTCAAAGGTCCAATAGATAGAAGTCCACCAAGCCCATATGTGAGAAAAACCCATGTAGAAAATATGCCCCAAAACTGTCGCCGGAAAACTGGTATTATGGCCGGAAATTGGCCGGAGAAGTGACCGAAAAGTAGCTAAGGTGACCGGCAAAGTCCACCCGGTCACCAGTCAACGAGTCATCTCGGTGGTCAACTGAGTTAACTCGGGTCAAGCACCGAGTCAGCTGAGTCAAACCAGGTCAGATCATGACTCAGATGCGAGTCAGCTGGCTAGTCAGACGAATCAGGTCTGAGTCACATTAGCCAAGCTATCTTGCATACCCGTCTTGTGTTGCACAACCATTGCATGTCACCAGTGCCCATTCATCCATGACGGCTATTCATCCTGCATTTTTACCAACCTACACATTCATCTCCATACACCTCCACTGCCAATGCAATCTCACAACATCACCAGTCTCTTTCTTTGCTGCTCAAACAGCAACTTTGACATCCATTGTATCACAACCTGCTGAGACTAAGGACCATCAACAGCTACTTCTGAAACCTCACAACTCCACCCGCAACAGCCTGACCACTAAGGTTTCATTTCCATCTCAGTCATACACTGTTCAGATTGCCATCATTCTTCAATTCGTGCTACAGGCAAGTATCAACAACTCATAAGCAAATAAGCTACAAACCACCTGAATTGCAACTGCATCATAACCCATACTGTCAGCTCGGCACCAGCACCTGCAATTCAAACCCAGTACCTGCAGTTGCGACTCCAGTCTCAGTCATGAACCATTACGAGTTCATCCACTTCATTCTTTTCTGAGCCAACTCCCATTGCAACACAATCTGCAGCTCAGCCTCATCGACACAACACCATCAGAGCCTTAGCCATTCTATTCCTGCGGTTCGACTACACATATCTTATCCATTTCCCGCAACAGCTGCTCGCAACCGATTCTATCTCTGCAATATGGCATTTCATACTCAATTCCATCCCTAATCTGCAGTGCCAATTCCATCTACACCAGATACTACACACTTCAACCATTCCGTGCCTCGAGTCTCCAGCCATCAAATCCATTCTATCCATCACCTGCAATTGCAACCTCCACCAGACCATATTCTCTCCATCAGCTCAACTGCATTCTTGGCAAGCATAACATCAGTGCCATTCTCAGGCTTAGTCCCATCATAACTCAGCTGCAACTCAACTATCTCCTGCAATTCCAGCTCTTGCATCCTAATATGTCAAGCCTTGGCCATTATCACTAACACCAACTCATATAGCACTGCACCTTCTTAACCATTCACAACCTATAATCTCTGCTCCTCCAATAGACCCATTTGTTATCCTGCAGCTCAATTGTACTCAGCTCACCACCAGACTTTCTGCAATTGCTTCGACACATCCACGAACCACCTGAGTCACCATCCAATCTGCTTCACAGACCACCTCTTGCAGCTGCAACACCAAAACCATCAAAACATCTCCACCAACAACATCACTACCAGTTTCTTCTTATCATGCTCTTGTCTCACTTCCATCTGACCAGCCTCAACAAACTGCAACAGCAATACTGCTCTGCAATATCCATTCATGTAGCTTCACAACTGCAATTTCTCTTCTTTTCTCACAGCCACCACCACATTTCTCATTATTTGCAACATCACCTGTTACGCTGTATCTTCTCCAGCTCAAAACCTAGGTATTGTGACCACCATAAACCTTCATATTCAGCCATATCCTGGGCCTGCAACCTGAGCTGCAACCACCTACAACTGCAGCTTCAATTACTACCTTCATACTGGTTCTCACACAACATCTCTTTTCTTCTCAATCTCCATTCCGTTCTCAGGTTCAGTTTCACCCCAGTTCAATCGATGTCAAACCCTATCTGCTCATCACCGTCTTCTTCCTTCCTCTCCTTGCTGTAGCTTCAATTTCAACACACAAACCTACATCAAACATCAATCCAAGAACAACCAAATTTCACTCAAACCCTAACTCTTTATTCTCTGATTCTTGCTTGCCTCAAAACCCTAACCAATTTCCATTGTCAGAACCTCAATTTCACCAGCAGCAACCTAATTCCCATCTTCACATCTCCATTTCCTTTCTTGCCTCCATCTTGACACTGTTTTGTCTAACAGAAAGGCTGTGTTCGATTCATGGCAGCAAATCTCTTCTACAGCTACCTTCACTGGTTCATCTCATCTTCTTAATCATCAATTCAGCACAAACACTTAATTCTCTCAACTCTCTGTGGATCGGCAGCCTCAGATGAAGAAGACAGAAAAAAAGAATAAGAATCTTCTTCAATTCGACCTAATTTAGGTCTTTAACTTTGGGATGGGATATTTACACCCAATGATACTTTCACCCTCTGATAAATGATATGGGATACCATGAATGACAACCCCTTAACTCATGCCTCCAAAAGAGAGTTGCCCCTTAACCTTAACTGGGCTCCAAATAGTGTTCGCCCGTGAAATGACAATTTTTCCTTTTTCGTTCAAATTGGGTGATTTCTTCTTCCTTTCCTCCGCATGACTCCAAAGTATCTATAAACTCAAAAACAAACGTAAAATACAAAATTCACACGAAAAATAACAAAGAAAGCGTAACTACTAGATAGTAAATTAGGTGTATTCTACACCTATCAAATTCCCCCACACTTAGACTTTGCTAGTCCTCGAGCAAATCAAACAAAACAATTCTAAAAGATACATACAACTCCGTGTCGTCGAGGCTACGGTTACTCTTAGCATAAATAACAAGCCTTTGAACCCCTAGGTGTCCCTAGTGGACGAGTTATAGTCTCGTGAGGGTTTACTAGAGATATACCCACAAAACCTATATTTCCAACTTACTAGTTCTCCGTAATGATAGCATCCAACGCGCTAAGAAGACATAGAGATTCTTCACACTAGTCATAAGAAGTTAGACACATATATGAACACAATCTCATCCTTAAAAGTTGAGAGAGAAATAACCATCCCTTCTCGAAAGTCTCGACTCTGCCTCACAAGAAAGGGTTTTATGAAGTTGCTCTCAATAATAAATAGCTTTTTATGGGTCACACATGTGTCCAGGTAGGAATGAAGAGAGAATCCTGCGACACGTTGAATGGTAGGAAGGCAAAACCCTCCGAATCGTTTTGAAAACCCACATCTTTTATAATTTTGAAAACCCATTTTTCTGACGATCTCTAAGAAAGGAAATCAACCACTTAACGAAGGTGGGAATATGCTTACTTACCTCGTTATCCGTTCGATGTGCAGCTAGCACCACTCTCACAGCATCCATAGAAACGTCATCGGTCTTCAATCGGTGTCTTCATCTCTTGATGATAACTCTTGAACTTCGTAGAATCTTGACAATGTAACTCTTTTCCTTTAATTCCTTGTTGCTTGAAACTTCATTGTAGATATTCCTTCTTCCATTGGCTTTATTAAAGAATACAAAACTAAAAACGAACTATACAAACCCAAAATATGATACAACATATCTTTCTTGTCTCTTTTTTTTTTTTTTTTTTTTTTTTTATGAGACAAGAAAAATAAAACAAATACAAAATGAAAACAAAACAAAAACAAAACAATAAACTATTAATGAACCTCAAGAAATTTTCTCTTGTCTTCTTTTTTTTTTTTTTTTTTTTAGACAAGAGAAAATGAAATACAAATAAACAAATATAAATAAAAATGCAAGTACAAAGGCCATGGTGTAAGTACTTTACCGCTCAATTCTTCACAACTTGTATGTCTTGATATTATAAACTTCTCGAAATCTCATCTTGATAATCTTCACTCTTATACAATAGTCTTCAACTTGTAAAAATTCTGGTCCCTATCTTGTTGCTTTACTTGAATCTGAAATCTGCTCAATTCTGTGATGTTGCTTGTAAACCTTGAACGTCTTCAACTTTCCTTCGAATTTGTGATGCTCCTCTTGTTGATGATGATGGTGTTTCTATGGACCTGTTGGTGTAGAGAGAGATAGAGTGGATGGTGCTAACTGCGAACAATATTACAAGTGGTATGTAAGTTAGCAATTCGATGTCACCATCATGATTGATAAACATAGCACTCAAGAGATCAAAATAGTGCTTATATGGTGGGAGGTTGGGCAGCTCACCATTCTGCCCGGAATTTACGTACGGTGACACACACTCTAAAAGCACATATTTAGACAGGTACAAAGAATTGAAGGTCGGTGCCTCACATTATGTAACATGGGTAGTCTCCACTATAGGGGACCACTACTCTAATACCGAATTCAGTCTGCACCTTATTTGCCACTGGCATGGTTAAATCCAACTTTAACTCTCATACAAGTAAGAAACCCGATCATGTTCTATGTCATCTCTAAGTTCAGTCACTCTTATGAGATTCTCGATGTAATCTTAGCGACATGTATACTATGTGACTCTAAACTAACCACAAGTTGGAGTTTTTATTCACTAATTTACAAAAAGTTGAAAATTTATGAAAAATTTACAATGCAAATACTTAACCACTCCCCCACACTTAAACTTTACATTGTACTCAATGTAATTGAATCGTCCAAAGAAATTCAAGGTGGGAAATCTTAACCAAAAAGAATGACAAAAAATCAGAAAAAGTAAAAATATGACAAGAAAAGAAAATAAGAGATAAGAGATACAAAATCTATGGGTTGCCTCCCATTTAGCGCTTGGTTTAAAGTCGTCAGCCCGTCTATCTCCTTGTTTTCTATGACTCCTCCAGAGGGAGTATTTCCACAAGATTAACTCCTTCCACGACATCCGAAGAGAAGTTCTCATAATATGGTTTCAACCGGTGCCCATTCACTTTAAGTTCATTTCCTGTAGCTAAACTACGAATTTCCACTGCACCATGAGAAAACACATTAGTCACAATAAAAGGTCCAATCCAACGTGACCTTAATTTACCCGGAAATAATTGCAAACGAGAATTAAACAAAAGCACTTTCTACCCAATGCAAAATTATTTCTTTGTAATCATATTATCATGAAATGCTTTCGTCTTTTCCTTGTAAATCCGTGAGCTTTCAAATGCATCATTGTGAATCTCCTCTAACTCTTGAAGTTGCAACTTCCTTTGCCTTCCAGCCCCATCCAACTCCATATTGCATTGCTTAATAGCCCAAAACGCCTTATGCTCAATTTCAACGGGTAAGTGACAAGGTTTACCGTAAACAAGCCTAAAGGGAAACATCCCAATAGGTGTCTTGTATGCGGTTCTATACGCCCACAAAGCATCATTGAGTCGCATACTCCAATCTTTCTTTGTTGGATTCACCGTCTTCTCTAGAATGGATTTCACCTCTCGGTTGGAAACCTCGGCTTGTCCATTTGTTTGTGGATGGTAAGGAGTTGCAATCCTATGCGACACATTGTACTTCCTTAACAAAGTTTGCAAGAACCTATTTTTGAAGTGTGAACCTCCATCGCTAATTATAGCCTTTGGAATGCCAAACCTTGCAAATATATTAGCTTGCATGAAATCTGAAACAATTTTAGAATCATTAGTTGGGGTGGCCTTAGCTTCCACCCATTTCGAGACATAATCCACAGCAAGCAAGATATAATAATTCCCACTAGAATTGACAAAAGGGCCCATAAAATCAATTCCCCATACATCAAAAACCTCAAAAAATTGAATAATAGTTTATGGCATTTTATTTCGAGCACCTAGATTGCCTGTTCTTTGGCACCTATCACATGTAGTACAAAATGCATGTGCATCCTTAAACAAAGTTGGCCAAAAGAAACCACATTCTAGTACCTTGAGAGCGGTTCTCTTACTCCCAAAGTGTCCTCCACAAGCATATGAGTGGAAAAAAGACAAGATAGAATTAAATTTTGATTCGGGAACACACCTACGTATTACTTGGTCACTATAATGTTTCCATAAGTATGGATCATCCCATATGTATTGGTTTCCTAACTTCTTTAGTTTGTCCCTCTCAGCACGAGACAAGTTCTTTGGGATTTGTTTAGAAACTAAGTAATTAACAATATCGGCGTACCATGGTTCTCCAAAGGCAATTGAGAATAGTTGCTCATCCGGGAAACTTTCACGCAACGGGATAGTCTCCTTGTCCACAGTAAGACGGCTCAAGTGATCCACAACGGTGTTCTCAATTCCTTTCTTGTCTTTGATCTCAATATCAAACTCTTGCAAGAGTAAAATCCATCGTATGAGCCTCGGTTTCGCCTCTTTCTTTGTAAGCAAGTATCTAAGTGCTGCATGATCAGAAAAGACAACAACTTTTGTACCAATTAGATAAGAACGAAACTTTTCTAAAGTAAAAACAATGGATAACAACTCTTTTTCTGTGGTTGTGTAGTTTTGTTGGGCCTCATTTAACGTTCTAGAAGCATAATAAATGGCATGAGGTATCTTCCCCACACGCTGCCCAAGCACCGCACCAACCGCATAGTCACTTGCATCACACATGAGCTCAAAGGGCTTGCTCCAATCCGGTGGTTTAATGATAGGGGCTGATATCAAAAGTTCTTTCAAACGATTGAATGCCGCCATACATTTTTCATCAAAGTTAAAAACCACATCTTTTTGCAATAAGTTACAAAGTGGTGATGCTATCTTGGAAAAATCCTTGATGAATCTACGATAAAAACCTGCATGACCAAGAAAAGAGCGTATCTCCCTCACCGTAGTGGGAGGGGTTAAAGCACGAATAAGGTCTATCTTAGATTTATCGACTTCTAAGCCTTTAGAAGATATTATATGGCCTAAAACTATACCATGAGTTACCATGAAATGGCACTTCTCCCAATTCAGCACAAGGTTTGTTTCAACACATCGTTCAAGGATTAGAGACAAGTTGTTCAAGCAAAGGTCAAATGAATCACCAAAGACACTTCAATTATGTTTTCAACATATTCCGAAAAGATACTTACCATACACCTTTGGAAGGTAGCTGGAGCATTGCATAAGCCAAAAGGCATCCTTCTATAAGCAAAAGTACCAAATGGACAAGTGAAAGTGGTTTTCTCTTGGTCCTTCGGTGCTATCACAATCTGATTGTAACCTGAATAGCCATCAAGGAAGCAATAGTAAGAGTGTCCAGCTAAACGTTCAAGCATTTGATCAATAAATGGTAAAGGAAAGTGATCTTTTCTAGTAGTGGCATTCAATTTTCTATAATCAATACAAACCCTCCAACCAGTTTGCACACGAGTTGGGACAAGTTCATTCTTATCATTTTCCACCACCGTCACACCTGATTTCTTTGGTACTACTTGTACCGGGCTTACCCACTTGCTATCGGATATGGGATAGATAACACCCACGTCCAAAAGCTTGAGTATCTCCTTTTTCACAACTTCCATCATGGGAGGATTCAAACGACGTTGCGCTTCCCTTGTAGGCTTTGCATCGTCCTCCACACGGATCTTGTGCATAGAAACGGCAGGGCTTATACCCTTGATATCGGCGATTGTCCATCCTATGGCCGTCTTGTACGTCCTTAGCACCCTTAAAAGTTTTTGCTCCTGTAATTCATTAAGCTCGTTAGAAACAATCACAGGTAACTCTTTATTGTCACCCAAGTACAAGTACTTTAAGTGACTTGGAAGAGGTTTCAATCCTAAACTTGGAGATTTAACAATAGATGGCACAAGTTTTTCATCATTGCAAGGTAAAGAAGCATATGAAATATTCTTAATTGCTGATTTTTCCGGTAATGAGTCAAGAGAACCAATAGTTTTTTTAATCTCATCACCATACTCAAAACCATTATCAATGGGTGTAGTGAGCACGGTTTCCAAAGTATCAACACCATTCAACTCAAACATTTGTTGTGCCAATGTATCCATCACATCAATGGAGAAACAAGAGTGGACATCACTAGGATATCTCATCGTCTCGAAAATGTTGAAACGTATTGTTTCTCCATCAAACTCCATAGTTAGCGTTCCCTTGTCAACATCAATAATGGTTTTCGCCGTTTTCATTAAGGGACGCCCAAGTAGCAATGGAAGAGACGAGTCCGGTGAACCTTCATCCATCTCTAACACGCAAAAATTAGCTGGGAATACAAGTTGATTAACCTGTACAAGAACATCCTCAACAATACCCATTGGGTAGACATTAGAATGATCGTCTAATTGCAACACAATTCCAAACTTTTTAAGAGGACCAAGATCAAGTGAATTATACATAGAGGCAGGCATAACATTAACGGATGCACCTAAGTTTAACATAGCTTTGTTAAATGTGGTGTTACCAATTGTGACGGGAATGTCAAAGCTACCGGGATCCTTGCACTTAAGTGGGAGTTTGTGTTGTAAGATTGCCGAAGCATTCTCCCCCACACTAAGTACTTCATTACCTTTGAGCCTTTGTTTATTGGTACACAAGTCCTTCAATATCTTTGCATACTTTGGAACTTTCTTAATAGCATCTATGAGTGGTATGTTCACATGGATCTTCTTAAGAATGTATAAAATCTCCTTTTCTAGTTCCGCCTTCTTGGAATTTGCAAATCTGCGAGGGAAAGGTAAAGGAGGAACATAAGTAGAAACTGGAGTTTTAGAGTTAGAAATAGGTACCTTAGAAGTTTAGGGAGAATCCTCATTCTTCTCCTCCAAAATAGGTTCCTTTGGAGCTTCCTCTTTGCCCGAATCAGTAACTTCGGGTTGCACAAGTTGTGTACCACTTCTCAACGTAATTGCATTGACACCCTCCTTTGGGTTGATAGGTTGAGAAGGGAGTTTCCCACCATTTTGTGCCTTCAATTGATTCAACTCAGTAGCCATAGAACCAACTTGAGTTTGCAAATCCTTAACCATACTCTCCGTTCTTTGCATAAAAGATTTCAGCAACTCTTCCATATTGGACCCCATATTTTGAGGTTGTTGTTGTTGTTGTTGATGAAATTGTTGTCTCGGTTGGAATTGTTGTTGTTGTTGTTGAGGTTGAAATCCACTTGAATAGTTGAAGGTAGGTTGTTGAACCGCTCCTTGCTTATTGGCATAGCTAAAATTGGGGTGATCTCTCCATCTCGGATTGTATGTGTTTGAGTAGGGATCATACCGTCTTTGTTGATTTGGAAAGACCGTATTAGCTTGCTCGTCCTCATAAGCTTGAGAAGAACCTGGTATCACTGCGGCTGCAACTTATTGCATCATTGCTGTCATGTTACCCATTTGTTGACGGAGTTCCTCGACCTCGCTCACTTCATTCACTTTCCTAAGAAGCACATCCGAACCACGACTCAAGAATTGTTGGGAGTTTGCTGCCATGTTTTCAATCAACTCTCTAGCTTGTACCACCGTCTTGTTCACAGAGAGGCAATTGTAGTTATTATGTAATCAATTTCTTAAAGTAACCAATTGGGGGGATTTCTGATTTTTATGTAAGCAATAAAAGTAAATAAAAAACAAAGTAATTTGTAGAAAGTAATCAATGAGAGAAAGATATTGGTCAAGGAATTCATCTTCAATCTTAGACATGTGCTTGAATACATGATTAGAATTACAATTTAATCTCTTTTATTATCAAAAGCCTAGAGAATCAAGAGAGCAAGATAATCTATTAATTTCCTAAGTTCATCAACACACACATTAGAGCTGCGTATGTGAATTCTACCTAAAGAATAACCTAACGCCTTGCGCTAATTAAGTTCAATTCCTACGAGCATTAAGTTTCAGAAATAGGCTAATCAATGCAATTGTCATACATTGCGCATAAAAATTCGGACAATGGTCAAACTCTACATATGATTACGAGAGTGTATCACTACAAACCGTAAACATATCATGCTACTTGTATTCAGGGTTATCGCTCGATGAAAAACCCTAAAATAGTTATGGACTAGGATGCAAGTTCAATTAATTGGCCACTTAACTAACCAAACATCTAAGTCCTATCACAATACATCAATCATGTGATTATTAAAACATTAGAGATTTAAACGATAATCAAGAGAGAAAACTAATACATAACACAAGCACAAGTTTTAGAAATAGGACTACATCCTTAACCAATAATATTAAATTAGCTACTCATAGCTATGGAGTTCATCACAAAAATATGAATTGAATAAAGAAGAAGATGAACAAAAGCAAACCCTAGTAGCGTAAAACGAAAACGGCTCTCTCCTTAGCTTCCAAGAATAATAAAACGTCCTCCAAAAATTGTAGAAGTCTTCCTTTAAATAGCTTTGCTTTCCAAAATTAGGTCAAATCTCAAAGGTCCAATAGATAGAAGTCCACCAAGCCCATATGTGAGAAAAACCCATGTAGAAAATATGCCCCAAAACTGTCGCCGGAAAACTTGTATTATGGCCGGAAATTGGCCGGAGAAGTGACCGGAAAGTAGCTAAGGTGACCGGCAAAGTCCACCCGATCACCGGTCAACGAGTCATCTCGGTGGTCAACTGAGTTAACTCAGGTCAAGCACCGAGTCAGCTGAGTCAAACCAGGTCAGATCATGACTCACATGCGAGTCAGCTGGCTAGTCAGACGAATCAGGTCTGAGTCACATTAGCCAAGCTATCTTGCATACCCGTCTTGTGTTGCACAACCATTGCATATCACCAGGTGCCCATTCAGCCATGACGGCTGTTCATCCTGCATTTTTACCAACCTACACATTCATCTCCATACACCTCCACTGCCAATGCAATCTCACAGCATCACCAGTCTCTTTCTTTGCTGCTCAAACAGCAGCTTCGACATCCATTGTATCACAACCTGCTGAGACTAAGGACCACCAATAGCTACTTCTGAAACCTCACAACTCCACCCGCAACAGCCTGACCACTAAGGTTTCATTTCCATCTCAGTCATACACTGTTCAGATTGTCATCATTCTTCAATTCGTGCTACAGGCAAGTATCAACAACCCATAAGCAAATAATCTACAAACCACCTGAATTGTAACTGCATCATAACCCATACTGTCAGCTCGGCACCAGCACCTGCAGTTCAAACCCAATACCTGCAGTTGCGACTCCAGTCTCAGTCATGAACCATTACGAGTTCATCCACTTCATTTTTTTCTTAGCCAACTCCCATTGCAACACAATCTGCAGCTCAGACTCATCGACACAACACCATCAGAGCCTTAGCCATTCTATTCCTGCGGTTCGACTACACATATCTTCTCCATTTCCTGCAACAGCTGCTCGCAACCGATTCTATCTCTGCAATATGGCACTTCATACTCAATTCCATCCCTAATCTGCAGTGCCAATTCCATCTACACCAGATACTACACACTTCAACCATTCCGTGCCTCGAGTCTCCAGCCATCAAATCAATTCTATCCATCACCTGCAATTGCAACCTCCACCAGACAATATTCTCTCCATTAGCTCAATTGCATTCTTGGCAAGCATAATATCAGTGCCATTCTCAGGCATAATCCCATCATAACTCAGCTGCAACTCAACTATCTCCTGCAATTCCAGCTCTTGCATCCTAATATGTCAAGCCTTGGCCATTATCACTAACACCAACTCATACAACACTGCACCTTCTTAACCATTCACAAGCTATAATCTCTGCTCCTCCAACAGACCCATTTGTTGTCCTGCAGCTCAATTGTACTCAGCTCACCACCATACTTTCTGCAATTGCTTCGACACATCCACGAACCACCTGAGTCACCAGCTAATCTGCTTCACAGACCACCTCTTGCAGCTGCAACACCAAAACCATCAAAACATCTCCACCAACAGCATCACTACCAGTTTCTTCTTATCATGCTCTTGTCTCACTTCCATCTGACCAGCCTCAACAAACTGCAACAGCAATACTGCTCTGCAATATCCATTCATGTAGCTTCACAACTGCAATTTCTCTTCTTTTCTCACAACAACCACCACATTTCTCATTATTTGCAACATCACCTGTTACGCTGTATCTTCTCCAGCTCAAAACCTAGGTATTGTGACCACCATAAACCTTCATATTCAGCCATATCCTGCGCCTGCAACCTGAGCTGCAACCACCTACAACTGTAGCTTCAATTACTACCTTCATACTGGTTCTCACACAACATCTCTTTTCTTCTCAATCTCCATTCCGTTCTCAGGTTCAGTTTCACCCCGGTTCAATCGATGTCAAACCCTATCTGCTCATCACCGTCTTCTTCCTTTCTCTCACTGTTGTAGCTTCAATTTCAACACACAAACCTACATCAAACATCAATCCAAGAACAACCAAATTTCACTCAAACCCTAACTCTTTCTTCTCTTATTCTTTCTTGCCTCAAAACCCTAACCAATTTCCATCGTCAGAACCTCAATTTCACCAGCAGTAACCTAATTCCCATCTTCACATCTCCATTTCCTTTCTTGCCTCCATCTTGACACTGTTTTGTCTAACAGAAAGGCTGTGTTCGATTCATGGCAGCAAATCTCTTCTACAGCTACCTTCACTGGTTCATCTCGTCTTCTTAATCATCAATTCAGCACAAATACTTAACTCTCTCAACTCTCTGTGGATCGGCAGCCTCAGATGAAGAAGACAGAAAAAAATAATAAGAATCTTCTTCAATTCGACCTAATTTAGGTCTTTAACTTTGGGACGGGCTATTTACACCCAATGATACTTTCACCCTCTGATAAATGATAAGGGATACCCTGAATGACAACCCCTTAACTCATGCCTCCAAAAGAGAGTTGCCCCTTAACCTTAACTGGGCTCCAGATAGTGTTCGCCCGTGAAATGAAAATTTTTCCTTTTTCGTTCAAATTGGGTGATTTCTTCTTCCTTTCCTCCGCATGACTCCAAAGTAGCTATAAACTCAAAAACAAACGTAAAATACAAAATTCACACGAAAAATAGCAAAGAAAGCGTAACTACTAAATAGTAAATTAGGTGTATTCTACACCTATCAGTTTTCCAGAGACAACCCTATGTCATCAGTTAAACCTCACAATCGCATTCCTCCTAAAAACAGGGATGCTGATGAGCTCGATGACGAGGATATGCTATAGTGTTTTAAGTGTAAAGTTTTTGGTCATTTTGCAAATGAGTGTCCAAATCGTAGAAAATACACTGGGAACAAAGGTCTTGTTGCAACTCTTGATGAAATGTCTGATCACTATGATTCCAATGAAGACGAAAAATCAAGTGTTGCACTTCTTTGTGAATATATTGATTTTGATAATTTTATCAATACATACATCAATCTTGATATTCTTCCAGAAGAAGACACAACCAATCTGGAAGAAAAAATTAACCTTTCTGTTGGAAACTCTCTGTCTGATTTTTCAGGTTCCACTATGTGCCTAGCAGCTTGCACATCTCGGGCGTCTGAATCAGCTTATCCTTTGACATGCTCTTATTGTTCACTCAAAGGTCATGAACTTTCAAAGTGTTTCAAGTATAAACACAAGATGAGGCATGTCAAGAAACTTCAAAGAATAGCAAATCGTTTAGCAAACAAGCTTAAACTTGTTCAAAAAAACCGCTGAGGTATGTAAGATTTTATCCTCTTCAAAGAAGTTGGTTTCCAAAGACAGGTCAAGACCACTAAAAAAAAGAGTATGGTCTAAACAATTTGATAGACATGGGTCTATGAATTCCTTTCAAAAAGGTTATGGTGGACAAGTTGTTGTTCACCGCAGCACAACTTAATTGTGTTGTTTTGGTGCATCTTGTCTCATGTTCCTGATTAAAAGAGACAAGATTGTGCACACCTCATGCTTAAAGAAAAAAAAAACTTTTTTTGCTTTGTTTTCTTTGTTTTGCCATATGATTTGGAATTCTTTCATATCTAATTGATATTGGAAGGTATATCCCTGAGTATTCAATAAAAGAGGGTTATTCTCGACAATTCTACTCTCTTTAGGGTCGTGAATTATGCGTGCGTGAACCTGTGTGGTTAAAAGGTTCTGTAACCTTACATTCCTTTTCCTTCTTTGAAAATCTTTACATCTTAGGACTACCTGTTGAGTTTAAATTATGATTTCCTCTCACAAACCCATACACGTATGGATACTCCAAGCATCATGTGTTCTGATGGAAAAGATGTTAATATGGTTGTTAAGCCATCAATCATGAAGGAAAAAGAGAAATATCCGCTACCTCCAACTTTGAAAAGAAAGAGAAGGAATGTGAGGAAGCCAAGAGATGTTCCTTCAAATTCTCAGAAATTTTCTGGTGTTCTTGAAGAGATGAAGGAAACAAGGAAGGAGATTCAGCAAATAAAGGCTATTGTTATGAGAACTCTCAAAATTCAGAAGGCCCTGGTTCGACATCATCAGCCTAGATTGTTTGTTGGAATTGACTCCTTTGTCCATGAACCTTATGTGCCTATGGATGTTGACGACAAGGAGTTCGGGGACGATAAAGAATTCTTCAAAGGTCTCAATGTCTAGTAAATCTTTTTATGAGAATTTATTTCTTGTGTTTTTAGAAGAATAACTAGGGTTTGGAATAGCCATTATTGTGAGTAAACATAGATATGTCCAACGTTTTCATCTTCATGTTTTTAGATTTATTTATTTAAATTCTAAGTCTTTTTGGAAGATGATTTTTGAAATTTTAATCTTTATGATTTTGTATTGAAAATTGTTATGGGATATGTTGTTTACGTCCGTGAACCTGTGACTGTCCCATACTTGTTCAAAAGTTATCTCTAATATGTCAGTATGAAAGTATTGATAAAAGATAGAATGAACTTTTGACATTACAAAAGTTAAAGCCTTTTATGTCATTATTTGATGGAAGAAAGGATAAAACTTTTGTCTACAGGGATTATGTCTATTGTATGTCATTGTGCAAATAGTGATGGGAAATATAATGAATCCTTGTGTATTCCGCAGTATTGGTCGATCTCCGATCCACAATTTTTGTGCATATATTGTGTTGCTCCGTAAGTTCTCTTATGTCGAGCATGTCCAATTGAATTGATCACTTTTTGTGGTTAATTTAGTTGTGTATTCCAATTGAACTAATCATGGGTTCTCTTGTGGTTATTTCAATTGAATTTTTTGGATACAAATTCATGTTTTTCATGTGATTTGGTTATATCCAAAGAATTCCTTCTTTTCTTGTAAAAGCAAGGTCGCCTTTGTTGTTCCTTCGGGAATGACATATTATGGGGGAGAGACGTTCTTTTTGAACTTTTGCTTAATTGCCGAATCTTTGTGGGGAGTGCGGCTGTAGAATATTGTAGGGGTTATCTTGTATCTTTATAAACTCCTTGATGAATGCATTTAGCTCCGGCTTTATGATGGCATCTACATAAGTTAGTATGGTATTCTCTTTTGGTCATGAAGTATCTCTATGAAATTTCATGAGGATCCCACTAATTTTCGTACCTTTGCCAATTTATATTGACAAAAAGGGGGAGAATTAATGTGTAGTTTTATACTACAAATACATATGGTTTACGGATCATTATGTAAGGGGGAGTGGTTTTCATGTTGAGATGAAGTATTGACTAAGGGGGAGTGATACATATCACCATAGTATTGTTGTCAAAGTTGTGATACAATTGAACTTTGATGCTGTGTAATAATATTATGACATTGTATAACAATGATTGAGAGCATTTGTTTTCTCATTGTTATCGCTACGGATCTTCAACAACTATGATGCTGAGTTGAACACGTTTATAATCATGGAGTACTTGGAAGTGACGAAGTTTTCGAGTCGTGTTGAAGATTCCAAGGAGATCAAGCATTTGGATGAGAAGCTACAATTTTTAATTATTTTGTAATCCATATGTATTGATAGTTTTGTCACTAAAATTGACAAAGGGGGAGATTGTTAGAGCACTGCTCGGTTGAACTCGCATGCGTTGCTATCTCAAGCATGTTTGTCAATGTTAGTGATCAAAACTATAAGTCTTGATTTCTAGCCTATTTATAGATGTCTCAGACTAGGACATAGATTGTGTAGTTGAGCTTAGTTTTCACTGCGTTCATCATTTGAAGACGAAGAACTACTAAGGGGAGCTTGTGGAACTTCATCGACAAAAGGTATGTGGAGACTTGAAAACATCTATCACTTGGAAAGTATATTTCTACTCTATCTCCTATTTTGAGAAATAAGTCATACTACGATATAGTTTTCTATATACGCATTTGAGATTTGAGCTGAGTTTATCTCGCTTACATATTTCTCGAAATATGTGTTGGCAAGCTTTCGCTTCGACCAAGTTCATCTTATATCATGAGAAAATTTACGAGTAACATCTTACATGGTTTGTGTGATACAATCATTTGGTGTAGGCTTGGAATGTTTCGATAATGATTATTTCAATATTTTGAAAATTTCTTTGATGCTAATAGTGTGTGAAAACGACTATTGTCATCCTCTAAGAATGTTTCAATGATTGAAATAAAGAGCTTAAAATCATGTAACCATCTTTGGATATAAGCATATAGTGTTTTCGCACATTTGTGTATAAGTCCAAAACCGGGAACCAAATATATACATACTTGTGTGTACTAAATGGTTGATGGAGACTGGCTAAGTAATGTACGCATACTGGCGGAATTTCACGTCCGTGAATTTCTGTTGAGTTTGGAAATCAAAAACCAACTCAACCAGTTACCAAAGTATGCGTCTGGCGGAAAGTTCACGTCCGTGAATTTCGGCTGAGTTTGAAAACCAAAACAAACTCAAATCCGGTTACTTAAGTACGCATACCCGTACACATACTTAAGTGGTTACTTTCTAAAATCGGTCATGTACATGAACCTAAACATTTATAAAATAAGGAATGCAATCTTTGTAAACCGTGGCTATAATGTTCATGTATTGATTCGAGTGAATCAAACCGATTTTGCTTCAATTGTGTTTCTTGTATACTTCTATGAGAATATAGCAATTGAACGGTTCTTCAACTAGTTTCATTTAAGTCATTTGAACTAGTTATGATTAAGATGAATAAGGTTGATATGAGAGTGATCATATGGCGAACCTCGGTTAACTATTTGTGAACCAATATGGTGTACACGTTTAGGTACGGTTACATAAACCTAAATGAGGGTACATTTCATTTGTGTATAACAAGCTAAGTTCGATCTAACGGTTGAAAGATATTAGCTTGGTTGAATCAGGTTTTTCATCTAACGGTGAATATTGAATGCTTTGTTACTAAGGTAACTTGGATTGCAAACCCTGATTTGAAAAACTATATAAAGGAGAACTCTAGCAACTGGGAAACCTAATCCCCACACCTCATGTGTGTTACTAGTTGCATAACTAGAGTCGATTCTTCTTTAACCTTAGGTTTCTATCGAGACCTTGTAGGTTAACGACTTCAAAGACTTCATTGGGATTGTGAAGCCAGACCCAACTATTTTCTTTGTAGTTGCGTGTTCTGATCTTGCCCGATTCTATCGTATTGAGTACAATTGAAATAATTGACTCGAGATTAATTTCTACGATAGGCAAGATAAAACTAATCACAAACATCTTCGTCTCATCGTTTGTGATTCCACAATATCTAGTTTCGCCATCATACGATTTAGATTATTGTGAGGTGATTGATAATACTAGGATGTTTCGGGAATATAAGTCCGGTTTATCAATTGGTTCCTGTTCACCTTGATTTATCAAAAGACGGAACAAAAACTCTTGGATATTTATGTGGGAGATAGATTTATTCAATCCTATAGACTTTTCTTTGTGAGACAGATTTGTTTATCAAGTCTTCGACTTTGGATCGTAGCAACTCTTGGTTGTGGGTGAGATCAACTAAGGGAATCAAGTGCGTAGTATCCTGCTGGGATCAGAGACGTAAGGAACACAACTGTACCTTGAATCAGTATGAGATTGATTAGGGTTCAACTACAGTCCAGTCCGAAGTTAATTGGTAGTAGGCTAGAGTCTGTAGCAGCTTAATACAGTGTAGTGTTCAATCTAGACTAGGTCCCGTGGTTTTTCTGCATTTGCGGTTTCCTCGTTAACAAAATTCTGGTGTCTGTGCTATTTATTTTCCGCATTATATTTTGTTATATAATTGAAATATCACAGGTTGTGCATTACAATCAATCAATTAGAATATCCAACCTTTGGTTGTTGATTTACATTTATTGACACTTGAACATTGGTCTTTGGTACCGTTCAAGTTATTTCACATAATAATCAGGCTCACGGATTTCTATCTGTTTGATTTGCTGATTACATTGTGAAACAAAGATATTAAAACTCTTTGATATACTTTACTCTAGATTGAGTCTGACTGTATAGTTGATTCTCTAGAAAGTGTATTAGAGTAAGTCCTCTCAGATTGCCAAACGAATTTTTGGGTGTGGTTGTTAGACCTCCGCATTTTCAGGACTAATGTTGATACATAAAAATAATCAATCCTAAAATAGGTAGCCCCTTAACCTATTATGGGCCCCCCTCTAGGATAGAGAGACTTGGGGACTAGTCCTAACCCACAAGGATGGGATAGTTCTAGTCCATTCAAGAGTATATTAAGCTAGTTGGGCTATGGCCCAAGAAGAAAGCCTCTTAGGGTTTGATAATAACTTAAGGAAAGAGAAATGGTAGTTTAGTAATATGTTAATCTTATGGGCATTTATCCATAAGAAGGTCATTATAATAGGGGGAAAGAAGGCATATTTATGGGACATCATTAATCCACCATTACTTCTAATAAACCTCTCTACTCCTTGGGAGTAGTTTCTGTGATTAGGGCTAGTTCTTCCTTCCCACGTTTTACCCTATCAACAATGCCAAACCATATAACATCGGAAAATTGACATTTTAGTAGAAGATGGGAGCTAGATTCTTCTTCCATGTTGCATATTGGACACATTTTATCTATATCCTTGATGTATGTGCTTTTCTTCTTATTGACTGGAAGTGTATCGTGGCTGCATTTCCATAAGAACTACTGGGATTTTTGTGGAAACTTTAAGTGCCAGAGCTTAAGACAATCTTTCTCTTGCATGACATCAGGTGCAGGTTGAGAATGGTTGTTCTTTACTAGTTCCTTGTAGATTGAACTTGTTGTAAATTTTCCACATTTTGTATGAGACTATATCAGTTTATGTTGTTCTTCAGTTGAAATTCTGATGGCTTGAATCTTCTGAACTTGTTTCTGTTTAAAGAATTTGCTAAGCTTGGTTGCATTCTATTTCTTGGTATCTGTATACATTAGCTTAGAAACCTTCATATCTCTTTTACCATGATTTTGATTGTTGAATTGACAACTTGTATTGTTTTATTTGCTTATCCATCTATGTTGAAAAGTTTTGTTTGATTTTTTTTATCTCCTATCCCATATATAATGTTTCTTCACAAATTACGGACCATGTTGTATGCCATTTCATACCCAAGAAGTCGATTTTTTAGAAGTATCATCTAACAGGGGATCTTTTATAGGAAAATGTGTTGCTTTAAGAACTGAACCCATTTGGCATTAGGTTCTGTAACCATCCTCTAGGATAGCGTAGTAAGAATGATATAGTTAAATTTTTTTGAGTCTTTAAAACCTAGACCCCACATATGTCTTTGGCTTACTTATAGATATCCAAGATTTTTGACAAAATTATTTACCCTTTTGCTTATACCTGAAGTAATTTCTTTGGATTCTGTTTATTATGTCATGGGTCTTGTCATGTATGAGAAAAAAATATTCATTTGATATTGAACTGTTGCACTTATAGTATACTGAATTTGTGTTGTCCTTCCTGCTTGTTAATTATCTTTCTTTGCCAACCTTGTAGATGTTGTTGCATTTTCTAGACAGAGATGTCACCACATTGATCTTTATTCTTGGAGATGATCAAATTGGTGCCAAGATGCTTTTCAGTTAACTCCATTCTTTCATTTGATATATTTTGATAAACCTATGGGCTTAAGTTCTTGCTAAATAAGATGTTGGATTTTCTTAGATTAACAAGATGACTAGAAGAATAAGTACATTTGTTGACACTTTGGATGAGATTTCTGATTGCTTCTCCTTTAGATTTGGTAAATAAGATGCAGTTGTCTGCAAAGAAACGATGAGATACTTGTTGGTCTAGGTTTTGCAGACCTTACAGAAATAATGGGTCTTTCTTCAGCTGCACTTGTAAGTAACTACTGAATCCCCCCATGCGTAAGATGAAAAGATATGGAGAGATTGAATCACCTTATCTAAGGCCTTTTTTTGGGATTATTTTTTCAAGAGGAGAACCATTAAACATTATTGAAATAGAGGCAGTACTGACACAGTGATTTATTAGCTTTCACCATTTAGAAGAAAATCCCATCTGCATAAGAATTTGATGAAGAAATCCCACTTCATTCTGTCAAAACCTTTAGCCATGTCTAATTTAACTCCTATAACACCATTAAAAGTTTTAGTTTTCTTCATGAAATGAACCATCTCCTGTTATATTAGAAACATACTCCAGGAGATGTTAGATATCCCCTGGAGTATTAGATCACAAATCCTAGAGATAAAAGATGCAACCTGTTATTTTGTCGATGTAAAATTCCAATTTGTTCCTAGAAGTGCGAACTATTTGGCACATTCCTTATGTCAATATGCAATGCACGATAATGTAAATAGTTGGTGGAATGCTGATTCTCCACCTTGTTGTATTTCTGCAAACCTCGATTACTGAGGTAGTTTAATAAATAGGCTTTGTTGATCTCCCCACCCCCCACCTCCACTCCAAATAAAATTGTATCCGTAATTTTATATACATATGCCAAGTATTTTGCACACTTCACATATCTTGAGTTTTTAAGAGATTTAAAGAAATATTACAAAACTTTAATAAAGGTATATAAAGATCGAGTTTCTTAGTGTTGGAAAATAAATTTTCATATGTTAAGCTTATCTCGGCTTACAATAAATAAAAAAAAGAAGTTAGTTTTAGACTTTTAGTACACAATGATTTCTAGAAGCAAATTGTAAAGTAAAATGTTTTTGCTTCTGACTTCTACTTCCGGAAATTAATCCCGGAAGTAGAAGTGTTGTTAGAGGACTGCTTGGTCGAACTCACAAGCTTTGCTTTCTCAAGCTTGTTTGTCAAGTTTAGTTGCCAAAACTATAAGTCTTGATTTCTAGTCTACTTATAGCTAAGTCTCGGATTATGATAGAAAGTGTAGTTGAGCTTAGACTTCACAGCGTTCATCTATTGAAGACGAAGAACTACTAAGGGGAGCTTGTGGAACTTCATCGAAAAAAGGTATGTGGAGACTTGATCTCATCTATCGCTCAAAATTCTATCTACTCTATCTCCTATTTAAGACAAAAGTCGTATAGCTATATAGACTTCAATTATGCACATTTGATATTTCGAGTTGAGTTTAACTCGCTTACATATTTCTCGAAATATGTGTTGGTAAGCTTTCACGTTAACCAAGTTCATCTTACATTCTTGACGAAACTCAAAAGATGATCATGTTAAAATCGCCTAGTAACATCTTACATGATTTGTATGAGACAGTCATTTGATGTAGACTCGGAATGTTTCGTATTGATCATTCAATCACTTGAAAATTGCTTTGAAGCTAATAGTTTGTGTGAGACGGCTATTCCCATCTTCCGAGAATGTTTCAATGGTTGAAATGAGAGTTTCGAACAATTAGATTTAAGCATAGTATGCGTACTTTCATACATGTAATCCATGTCCGGGAACCATAGTATGCATACCCGTATGCGTACCTGTTGGTTTGTGAAAGTCCGGGAACCTAGTACACATACCGGTATGCGTACTGGCGTAAGGTTTAGGTCCAGGAATTTCTGTTGAGTTTGGATGTATGCGTACCCGTTCGCATATTGGCGAACCCAAACTTAGTCCGGCCACTAAGGTATGCGTACATGGTTGCATACTTGAGTGGATGATGTTCTAAAATCGGTTTGTTCATGAACTAATACATTTATATAATAAGGAATGCAATATTTTGCAAACCGTGACTATAATGTTCATGACTTGATTTGAGTGAATCAACATCGATTTTGCTTCAATTGTGTCTTGTATACTTCTATGAGAATATAAACAATTGAACAACTCTAGAACTAGTTTCATTTAAGTCATTTGAACTAGTTATGGTTAAGATGAATAAGGTTGATATGAAAGTGTTCATATGGCTAACTTCGGTTAAATATTTTTGAGCCAACAAGGTGTGCACGTTTAGGTACGGTTAGTAATATCTAAATGAAGGTACATTTCATTTGTGTATAACAAGCTATGTTCGATCTAACGGTTGAAAGATATTAGCTAGAGTCTAATCAGGTTTTCATCTAAGGTAACATTGATTGCAAACCCTGATTTGAAGACTATATGTAGATGGTGGATTTTCGGCAAAGGTTAAAATCGTAAACCCATAATTATAAATATTCCTGATCCAGCAATCAGACGAATATTGAGGCTCATGTCACGAATCTCTAACTGAGAATACTGTCTCAGAGTATATATGGATATGTAGTCTCTCAGCTGAGGCAACGACATATCTCATAAATACTGAGCAATTTCAGTAATTACTTCTATATAGAATCGAAAGATTAGACGGCTCCTAGACAGCTTGCCTGCTAGTATAGAGCAATAACGTCTTCAGGATGTAACAATGTTTTCCCGGACTATATGAAAGAAATATGACGCTTCAACAAGTTCATAACAATAGATTCCTGAATAATTAATGCTCCTAGACGATCGTACTAGTATAGAGTCATTAATTAATTATTCTCAAAATCAATAGATTCATTAACTGAATCCCTGGAAAATATTCAATATTTTCATAATATTTCGTTACTTCAATTTATGGTTCTTCCCAGCAGAATTACATGGGTTAGTAATAAATATTCAATACATGGGCATCCGAGCTACCTTTGAGTAAGCCCTGACCAAAATGGTGTAAGTGTACTCAACGATGATGCACTAACAATCACCGCACGAACAAGTATTTCAAAATACGACGAGACGATGAACCTATGCAAATAGGAAAGAAAATAATAAAATAATAGTCAAGACTCTATGGGACTGGCTCACCGGCCGGCCAGTCATGTCGTGACCAATCCCACGCCCAAATTCTATATTTTATCATATTTTATTATTTTCCTTGATCCCATGAAAATCCTTTCATTTGAACAAATATCCTTCGTTTTGAGGAAACTCCTCAGTTTCATGGTGTTTCCTTCACACTGAGGAAATAATATAAAATTAAGGAAAATATTGTGGGGCCGTGATTATTGGCCAACCGGCCATGCCTTGATCCCGGCCGGCCCCACACCTCATGGTTCCTCATTATTTTATTATTATTTCCCTAATCTCATGAAAACTCCTTAATCTCAAGATATTTCCTTGATCCCATGAAAAATAATATAAAATTAAGGAAACCCTTGGGAACGGGCCATAGCCGGCCGGTCATGCCCTAGCTAGCCCCACACATCTTATTTTATTATTATTATATTTTTCATGTTTCCTTAATCCCATGAAATTCCTTGATTTCATGATGTTTCCTTCAAATTATGAAAATTCCTTCAAATCATGAAATAATACATAAAATTAGGGAAAACTCACGAGACCGGGCCCTAGCCGGCCAACCATGCCCATGCCGGTCCCACACGTCCCTTATTCTATTATTATTATTTTTTATGTTTTCCTCATCTCATGGAAACTCCTTGATTTCAACAAAACTCCTTGGTTTTATGATATTTCCCTAAAATCATGAAAACATAATAAAATTAGGAAAAATACCATGGGACCGGCCCCTTGGCCGGCCGGCCATGCCTTGGCCATAGCCGGTCCCACACTTTAGGATTCCTTCATTATTTTATTATTATTTTCCTTCATCTCATGAAGTTTTCACGGTCTCAGCAAAAATCCCTGATTTCTTCATATTTTCTCAAAATGTTGCTCAAACGCACACCAGAAAATATCAAAATTCTCAGAGTTGAGATACGGACACTTTGGTGACATGAGCATGTTATCTTGACCGATCAAGGTTGGCTTTTTGGCTTGCAAGGAGCTGGTCCCACGTATTCTCACGATTTGACCTAATTTGCGCAATTGCACGTATTAGGTCCAAAACTCTTCCAAACAACTTGGGACTTCATGGAATGATCATCATTTGATACCGTGACCACCCTGGGCCGGTTTCATGACCCCTTGGTCGATCCCTCATCTCTTCATAATTAATTAGGTTTTATCACCTAAGGTTCAGACGAGTATTATTTTTAACAAATGATTAAACCAGCATTTAATCATTCTTTCACCAATTAGTCTTCAAGAGACTTTGGTATATTTTGCTCACGTAAGCATCTGGGCACTACATGGTCGATCCATAATCCCATGTAGCCGGTCCCTCCTTCACTATGTGGTTTATTTTCAATAAATCATCGATTAATCATCAATTGATCGAATTAGGGTTTTGAGTCCAAGGTTCATAATCCCATATTCAAACACTAATAATTTTACGATGATCTCATGGTTTACAAGCCAAGGTGCGGGCGCTAATTTGGCATGACGCGGCTAGGGCCAAGGTAAGGGTGTTTGGCTTGGCGTGGCGTGACCAGCGTAGCTAGGGCCAAGGCAGAGTGTGTTTGGCATGGCGCGGCTAGCTTGGGATAGGTGTGGCTGGCATGATTTGCCATTGGCACGGAGGTGCGGCTAGCATGGTTGGCATGCTTTGGCGCGTTTGGTGTGACTAGCATAGCTATGGCCAAGGCAGAGTGCGTTTGGAATGGCGCGGCTAGCTTGGGCTAGGTGTGGCTGGCATGATTTGCCATTGGCACGGAGGTGCGGTGATGTGGTTTTGAAAGTTGTTGTAAAGTGGTAATAAAGGTTTTCGTTCACTCAGACTTGTAAAGATTTGGTTTCAGAAAATACTAAAAACAAAGAAAATATGTACACAAGTTTTGTCACAAATATCGAGAGAACTGGGACTTCGGATTCCACCATAAAATTCATTCATGCGATTCATATATTTATTCTAGACAATTATAGCTCAAATAATAATAAAATATTGACTCTATGTTTTGCCAAGGTAGATTTTTGAAAAGCAACGACTGTATATCTAAAGCATGGGATATCAAAAGACTTAACCTAAGTATAACCCATCAATTGAAATCACAACCATTCAATAAAAACCATAAAACAATTAACAATCCATGCAAAAAGTCATGAAAGAGTTAAATATAATTACCACACACATGAAATATGGCTTCCTCCGTCATCCCAGTGTTGGGGTTTAGCTCCTCATATTATTCACGTGCTCAAAATAATAGTTCATAGCTCAAATAGGTGAAAAACAAGAGAAAACTAATGACTCAGACAGTTTGCAACGCTGAAAAGGCGTTACAAACAGATCAAGTTCTGAAGAATAAGTCTGCCTTATAAACGATACAAGTGTTCTCATTGTTTAACATCGATAGTTTTCTCGCGATCAATTAGTTGAGCGTCTTATGTTCTTGACCCCTTCTTCTTCTCCGGCAGCACCAGCAGAGAAAAATTCTCTGAAACCTCTGGTTCTTCCTCTGCAACCTCCCTTAGGTCCCCAAAGTCTCGACCCCCTTCATTGTGACTCGTATCAACATATATATACCCTTCAAGACCAATAAAATCTCGGTTAAATCCTCTTTTCCTTGCACATAAAACCACGGATATTTTTTTCTTCAAGTCACGATATTATCTCATCCTACGCGTCTCTCTGATCCACATCTCCTTCCCAAGATAGAATAGAATATACTGGGTACGATTTTCTTCTCCCAATCCTCACGAAGTTTCCATATCAACGGCCCCAGAGAATATCATCCCCTGTTTATTAAAGTTACGTGAATTCTTCCATTCTTTCCACTTTTAACTGGCCTACTAACCTCAAGTTTACGTGCGATGAGTCAATTCCAACCATATATAACATGAAATCCGACTAAATCTCGTCCACAATCTTCTCCGAAAACTTCCAGGCGAAGCTCCGAGTATATTTCCGACACCTTGCTTCAAACCGATTATGTATCCCAAACTTCACCGAATCCATTAACCATACCTTGCCTCGTTAAGCCCAAAGAAGCCCATCCAAGAAGTTTTAGCGATTGAATCTCTCAATAACCTCTCCAAAAATCAAACCCTAACTCTTCCCGTGAAAATCCATTTTCCCGCCAAATCAGAAATTCAAATTGTAGAAGAAGAGTGCCCCTTATCCTGCTGCTGGGTGCCGTTAGTAGATGCTATGAAAATGGGTTGCCCCTTAGTAATTGAGGTACCCCTTATCCAAAATTGGAGTCCGAATAGTAATTTTCTCCCACGAGCGCAAAAACCACTTTTCGAGCCAATTTTCGGGCAAAAACTTATTTCTCCAAAAACACCTACAAAGACGCAAAAAGCCAAAATAAGTAAAGGATCGAGCACTAACAATATACATAATTGAGATCCAAATAGACACATAAATGCGTCTATCAAATACCCCCAAACTTATTATTTGCTAGTCCCAAGCAAATCAAATCTACAAAATAAAATCCTAACTCACTTTGTCATGAGGCATCGTCGATTGCATTTAGCGTATGCAATAAGCCTTTAAACCCCCTAGGTGGCCCTAGTGGTCGAGTTATAGTCTCGGGAGGGTTTACAAGAGATATACCCACAAAACCTTTACACTCCAGACCCTAACTATCTACGCAAAACTTTGGAAGGCACTAAAGAATCTCCTTGGTTGGCATACTTATTGATTACAGGAGGAAGTACCCCGATGCGAAATTCCAATTGCTGTACACGAGTTTGCACTCAAGCATACTAAAATTCATATATAAGTCACAGAGCTCTACTCAGATAGTCGCACTATGGACATCAATACCCGGAGTCAAAACTAATCACATGGATAGATCAAGAAGATGGATATAGAGAAAAACATAGATGGTTTTGATGTTTACTAAGTGATCGGTGTTTCCCATATCTGTCTGAAGGCCTCCGCCAAAATGAACCTATCCTAATGGACTGAGATACTAGTCTGACTAATATCAACACACTGGCATATACAAGGGAACCAGTGGTCGATAAACCTAACTCTAGGTCAACACAACTGGCATATACAAGGGTTCCAGTGGTCGACTTTATTGAATTTATTCCGGTTGGTCTGATGGTCTGGTCTCACTTTTTTTTTTTTTTTTTTTTTTTTTTTCATTTTTTTTTTTTTTCATTTTTTTTTTTTTTTTTTTTTTTGTATCTCAATCACTCTATTTCACCCTAGCATTGGTAACAACTTGATTCGTGGGCCCCACCTAATCACTTAGAGAAACATAGTTTAAAAACAAAACAAAATAAAAACAGAAGTGAAAAGGACTCAACGAGATATGGTGAAACTATCATGTTATTTCTAACACCTGAGCTCTGTGCTTTTATGAATAGACTCTTTAGATGTTGCCATCTAATCAGATTGGTTCCTCAACTCCTACAACCAAAATGCTTCCATCCACTTAGATTGGTTAGTGCCATCCTTAATAAGCATAAATTTCTAGGCTCTGGAGTTTAACAATGCAACTAAAAGTTTCTCCCATACCCCCAAACTTAAAACTAACATTGTCCTCAATGTTCTAAAGATAAAATTAAAAGCATGAACAAGGAGAAACTGTTACCATTTGAAGTAAAAGAGTTAAGGAAAGATATTACCGTGTCGCATGAATGTTGGGTTACCTCCCAAGAAGTGCTAAGTTTAAAGTCTTCACCCAGGACTAAGAAAGGATTAGTCACCTTATAAAATCATAAAATAATAGCCGTAATTTCTGTGGGTCATCAAAACCAAATAGAGCTATCACAAGTAAAAGGAATCTGCAACATGCCAAGAAAATTAACAAATAAAGCACACCCTTGTCTAGTTTCCTGTTTAAAACAACTACATCTAGCTGTGGTTCAGTTCGGGTTCTATAACTGGGTCCAAATAAAATATTTTCTTGTCTTTGAATTCCTCAAAGCTAAGATCCGGTTCGAGTTGTAAAGTCTGTAAAAACTCAAATAAGAACTTAGAAGCACATAATAATAATCAATAATTGTGGATCCTTAAAGTCAATCGGTTTTGACTCACACAATTGACCACGATGAAATCGGCGGTCAATCATAATAAAATGTGTCGATACTAATTTCCTAAAGTACTTAGGTTTAGTCTCAAAACTAAATAATTGACACATCTCGAAACTTATATGTTCCCACCGGTTGAAAAATATTTGGTGGGAAAACAAAGTCAATCTGGGTATCATAGCCTGGGCTAACCACATCAACCAGAGGATGGGTTTCTAACAACTGAACTTCCCTATGGACATCACTAGGTTCAGGAAAACGTGTATGAAGATAATCTTGTAAAATGGTTGAGGCAAAAATGTCAAGTCCCAAGTGAGGGACCTTTCTAAGAGTTAAGGCACACGGAGAATGATAATCACCCCCAAACTTAGAGTTTTCAGTGTCTCTAGAAAGACTAGTCACAACTTCCCTAATTTCAAGGTCATCTGATTCCTGAAAATGGTCAATTGATTCTTCTAAGTCAGGTTCATCCTCACTCATCTCTACGAGTTCATTTTCTTTGTCTAAGACTAATGTTTGTGAATCGCTAGACTCTAAAACAATATTCTCAGAAGAAACTCGTTCCTCAAAACTATCATCGGCTTCGTAATCATAAGGGAATACTACATCGTCTAAAACGGTGGTATCTCTAGTCAAATCCTCGTCCTTTTGAATAGGTGAATAATTATTAAAATTATTTGGAATTGAACTAGAAATAATATTATCATTGTAAAGCTCAATTGGAGTAACAAATTCCGATCACTATGCCTATTTATTTCAAATTCTTCATCAAAGACTATCCTCATCATAATCATCATTATAATAACATGAAAATGATCGAACCTCATCTAAAGTAGTGTTACCAATTCTAACCTCGTCATCTTGATTATGCAAATAACTATCATCATTTTCAAAGGTACTATTGGAAACACTATATTGGAAATTAAGACTATCTTGAGCAGTTCTTTTCTGGGCCTCTAACAACATTTTCTGAGTCGACTCACATGACTTCCTGATTTTATCTAGGAAAGAAGGTTTACACGTTTCATTGCTTTCGTCCATAACTAAGTTATTCATTTCTGCTAACTTACGTGCCGCCTCAGCTAACTTACGTGTTGACTCTAGTAGAGAGGAATTTTGCTCGTACGACCAGTTGGCATATGGATAGTAATTGGGCTCATCATGGTATGAGCCATAACCTTGAAAAGGCTGATGTTCCCAACCACTATTCACACTATGGTCAAAGTAGTAACGTCCATTTTGAAACTCAGTCGGATATTCGTTGTATTGGCTATTGTAATACCAGTTCGACATTCTATTGCAGGGGTGTGAGTTGTCACACAGAATAAAACCCACTGACAGGGGATTCGTGGGTGGATAGAGTCTTACCTCCCATACCAGACGGGCGATGAACCGTTGAAGTCGACTCAGGCCACCGACTCCTATGTCAGTGTACGAACCCGAGGGGCCGAGACAATATCGTAACTGTCGTCCTTCCCTGCAAACAGTTTATATTTAATCTTAACCCTTCCTTAGGGTTTTAAAAATAATGTCCAAGTCCAGAAATAAAGTCCAAAAAGTGTCCAAAATAAAAGAAAAAAAATACAAAAATACAACCCTATTTACAATTTCTAAAAATAAAACAAAATAGCTATATACAAAATCTTCTTCTTCACTCCTTGGACTCCTCTTTTCTTTCCTTCTTTGGCGATGCTTTCTTTTTATAGCACTTTTTCAATCCTTGTAGCTTCGCTCCAAATCTGAAAAGAATCAAAAAAATACCAAAGGCGTAAAAGAGAACAAAAAAAAATATATAAAAAAATAAAAATCAAAACAGAAATAACTCTAAAACCTAAAACCTAAATACAAGTCCGCGTCGGCGCCGCCAAAAATTGATGTGGTTTTGAAAGTTGTTGTAAAGTGGTAATAAAGGTTGTCGTTCACTCAGACTTGTAAAGATTTGGTTTCAGAAAATACTAAAAACAAAGAAAATATGTACACAAGTTTTGTCACAAATATCGAGAGAACTGGGACTTCGGATTCCACCATAAAATTCATTCATGCGATTCATATATTTATTCTATACAATTATAGCTCAAATAATAATAAAATATTGACTCTATGTTTTGCCAAGGTAGATTTTTGAAAAGCAACGACTGTATATCTAAAGCATGGGATATCAAAAGACTTAACCTAAGTATAATCCATCAATTGAAATCACAACCATTCAATAAAAACCATAAAACAATTAACAATCCATGCAAAAAGTCATGAAAGAGTTAAATATAATTACCACACACATGAAATATGGCTTCCTCCGTCATCCCAGTGTTGGGGTTTAGCTCCTCATATTATTCACGTGCTCAAAATAATAGTTCATAGCTCAAATAGGTGAAAAACAAGAGAAAACTAATGACTCGGATTTTGCAACGCTGAAAAGGCGTTACAAACGGATCATTCTGTAAGAATAAGTCTCGCCTTATAAACGATACAAGTAAACTGCTGTTTAACAACAATAGTTTTCTCTGATCGTTAGTTGAGCGTCTTATGTTCTTCAGCCCTTCTTCTTCTCCGGCAGCACCAGCAGAGAAAATTCTCTGAAACCTCTGGTTCTTCCTCTGCAACCTCCCTTAGGTCCCCAAAGTCTCGACCCCCTTCATTGTGACTCGTATCAACATATATATACCCTTCAAGACCAATAAAATCTCGGTTAAATCCTCTTTTCCTTGCACATAAAACCACGGATATTTTTTTCTTCAAGTCACGATATTATCTCATCCTACGCATCTCTCTGATCCACATCTCCTTCCCAAGATAGAATAGAATATACTGGGTACGATTTTCTTCTCCCAATCCTCACGAAGTTTCCATATCAACGGCCCTAGAGAATATCATCCCATGTTTATTAAAGTTACGTGAATTCTTCCATTCTTTCCACTTTTAACTGGCCTACTAACCCTGTTTACGTGCGATGAGTCAATTCCAGTCCATATATAACATGAAATCCGACTAAATCTCGTCCACAATCTTCTCCAGAAACTTCCAGGCGAAGCTCCGAGTATATTTACGACACCTTGCTTCAAACCGATTATGTATCCCAGCTTCACCGAATCCATTAACCATACCTTGCCTGTTAAGCCCAAACAAGCCCATCCAAGAAGTTTTAGCGATTGAATCTCTCAATAACCTCTCCAAAAATCAAACCCTAACTCTTCCCGTGAAAATCCATTTTCCCGCCAAATCAGAAATTCAAATTGTAGAAGAAGAGTGCCCCTTATCCTGCTGCTGGGTGCTTTTAGTAGATGCTCTGAAAATGGGTTGCCCCTTAGTAATTGAGGTACCCCTTATCCAAAATGGGAGTCCGAATAGTAATTTTCTCCCACGAGCGCAAAAACCACTTTTCGAGCCAATTTTCGGGCAAAAACTTATTTCTCCAAAAACACCTACAAAGACGTAAAAAGCCAAAATAAGTAAAGGATCGAGCACTAACAATATACATAATTGAGATCCAAATAGACACATAAATGCGTCTATCATGCGGCTAGCATGGTTGGCATGCTTTGGCGCGTTTGGTGTGGCTGGCATGATTTGCCATTGGCACAGAGGTGCGGCTAGCTTGGGCTAGGTGTGGCTGGCATGATTTTCCATTGGCACGGAGGTGCGGCTAGCATGGTTGGCATGCTTTGGCGCGCTTGGTGTGACTAGCATAGCTAGGGCCAAGGCATAGTGCGTTTGGCATGGCGCGGCTAGCTTGGGCTAGGTGTGGCTGGCATGATTTTCCATTGGCACGGAGGGGAATTAGGGTTTTGTTCGTTGTAACCCTAATTTGAAAAAAAATACCCGCTATTAATTACTGACTATATGCATTAAATGTTCTAATAAATGTGTCACCGGTGACATTAGGTTATTTGGGGTTTTACGATTTTACCCTTTGTTTAAAAACCACCATCAACATTAAGTCCCCTGCTTAGCTCGGAACAGGAGCTTTGTTGCGAGGTAAGCATAAGATGGTGACAAACTATCAGCAGTAAATCGTAAAGAGAATTGAGGAGGCTTGTCTGACCTTTTTATAAATAGGATTTGGAATCCTTGCCTCTGGCAGTTTTGCACAAATCTGGAGGCTGGCACAATTGGGAAGTCAACGTCATTGAGAAACAGGAAGTTGGGCGGCATTGAGAAGTTGACGCGAGTTGGGAAACGGAGCGTGCTAGCTGGCGGGACCGGCGCAAAGTGGGAAGCTGATCGCGCTAGCTGGCAGGACTGGTGCAAGGTGGGGAAGCTGAGCGTGTTAGCTAGCGTGACTTGGGCGGCGTTGGGAAGTTGGGCGCAATTGGTGGGACCGGTGCAACTTGGGAGACGTTGGGAAGTTGGGCGCAATTGGTGGGACCGGTGCAACTTGGGCAACGTTGGGAAGTTGGGCGCAATTGGTGGGACCGGTGCAACTTGGGCGATGTTGGGAAGTTGGGCGCTCTTGTGGGCCCGTTCCTTATATGCACGATTTTTGGTATAGGGAAATCCTTCCCTATTTCAGAATCTCCACGCCCATATATATAAAATCCCTTTCTCTCATCTTTGTTCTTTCATCTTTTCATACTAGCGGCAGAGTCATAAAGAAAAACCGGCTTCCAGGTATGTCTTCCAGTACTTCTCTTGTTTCCCTTTTCATGTAGGTGCAAACCCTAAAAGTAGGCGTTTTTCTTTCATAATCCTTGCAATGATATTGCGCATATGATTTCTTGGCGTGCTTCTTGTAGAAAATATTGTATATATTCACCCAAGGGAAATAATGTATATATGATTCGAACCCGTAGAAAAACGCTCCATATATAATTTTGAACCCGAAGAAGGATACCATAGACGCATTCGAGCCTGTAGAAAATACTGCGTATATAGTTTTGAACCCGAAGAAGGATACTGCAGACGCACTTAAGCCCGTATAAAATATTGCGTATATAATTTTGAACCCTGAAGAAGATACTGCGTGTGCATTTTCTAACCCGTAGAGTATACTGTATATGTTCTTCATATGACTTCGAACCCATAGGAAATATTGCATATATGAATTTCGGACCTGAAGAAAATACTGCGCGGGCAGTTTGAACCCGTAGAAAAATGCTCCATATATAATTTTGAACCCGAAGAAGGATACCATAGACGCATTCGAGCCCGTAGAAAATACTAGGTATATAATTTTGAACCCTGAAGAAAATACTGCGTGTGCAGTTTTGAACCCGTAGAGAATACACCCTCTTTTTTTTTTTCCAGGTTTTCCTTTTGTTGGGTGCGGTTATGTGTCTGGGAGATAATTTCGTCTTTTCTCCGTGTGCGATATCTTGTTACTAAGTTGTTATGAAGAAATCCGACAAGATGTTACCTGAACAAAATTTTGCCTCATCGAAGGACGTTCATAGTTCCATACCAAACACGGATGATGAATTCTTCTTTCTAAACCCTCGCCCCTCGCTCGGAAGAATCACCCAGGTTTCGTGCCAATTTTGTTAACCGGTGGTGAAGATGAAAAGAAGACACGTTCGGTTCGCCCAGAGAACACCATACGGTTATGTATTCATAAAGGGGTATATTCTTCTTCCAACATTGATTTCAGGATGTGTCAAAGCCCATTGAGTTCTTTTGATAGATGGGTTGAGTTCATGGTGATTAAGGAGCACCTAAATACCAACTTGATTCGAGCGCAGATTATTGATCTTTGTCGAGCTTGATAAATCTCCGATTAGGAAGGATATCCCGGGCTTGGTTGCTTTCATCTCCGGATGGTGTTCGGACACCCATACGATCATATGTAGATGGGGTGAAATAACTTTCTCCTTGGAGAGTGTGGCTCTCTTGTCAATCTTCCGGAACAGGAATCTTAATATCTGATTGTCTGAAGGTGAGGCGAAGATGCGGGATGACCTTGCCGCTAAGTTGGGAGATTGCGCTCGAAAAGACTCCACTGCGAAGTCGAAGGATTATGTCCGGAAAGAGGATGAAAGGTGCTTTTACAGATGGTGGATATCTCAATGGTTTCCGGACGAGCTGGAACCTAAAAAGAAAAGTAGTGATCTTCATGTTGCAGCATTTTTGGCTCTCTGGTTGTCTAGAGACATTTTTGATGACGGTTCTGGCAAGAAGGAAATAAGACTAGAGTTGCTAGTGATTGCTGTGAAGTTAGCGAAAGGTGAAGTTCTTCCCATTGGCAAGCTATTCCTTGGTTCCCTATATGTGCATCTGGATCACCTAGTTGCGAACATGCGAGTTTCGAATGGTTTCATGAAAGTGGATTCATATGTGCACGTTGCTTTTCTGCAATCTTGGTTATGGGAGCACTTTGAGAAGTATGCTCTGAAACCGTTTCCTTCGATTCCCGCGAGTTGGGGCGGCTCCCGAATTCTTCGATGGGTGAACAGGCGTCCAAGAGTTGGCATGAGCTTGGTTAGTCTTCTCGATAAGTCGCATGAAATCACCGCCCATGGGAGCCGGTCCATAGGTCGGTGACTCAAATTGACACCTTTGCTTCTGCTTCGATCATGTCTTTATCTTCTGACGGCACTTTGAGTGTTGGTGAAAACTTGTTTATTCAACGCTGCATGTCCGGCTATATGCCGTCTTTCTTCATGGGGTCTTTCCGAATAGCTGCTTACAATATTGACCGTGCTGCTCGTCACATGGGTTTCGATCAAGGGGTGCCTCTTGCTTACCAGCTGGTGGTTCCTAAGGATTCATTGCATGCCGCCCTCAATGCCAGTGCCCTTGAGCCGGGTATCCGCCTTCCCTTCTTTCAAACGGGAAGAGTAACTTCGACGACTTTTGGCTATAATGAGTTCTGGTACGATGAGTTCATTATGATCCAAGATTTTGTAAATAACGTGGTGGAGAATGTTCATTGTAAACCTTCCCCAGCAGTTTTGAAGAAGTATCCAATGTTGAGAGATCCCAAGCGAATGTTGCCTGGCAACTCGGAAAGTCCCTGGCAAAGGAACAGAGAACGAAGAATCGTGTTTGGCGGGTTCCGGGCGGTTTCAAAAGATCCTCCCGCATCTCTCGTGTCTTTCAGTTCTTCCAATAACCAGGTATGTGTCGCCTCCTTGTTGGTTTGTCTCAAAACACGTTAATTTCTGCTGAAAACATGTGTTTTGTTTCTTCCAGGGCTTCGGTAGTGTTAATGCTTTCGCTGCCCTTGCACGTTGCCAGGAGACGGAAATTTCTTCGAAGAATTCCGGCGGCACTAAGCCTTCTCATAGCGGTGATGAGTCAGAGAAAGAAGAAAGTTCGACAAGTGGGAGTGATTCCTCCGCAAAGACCGGTTCTTTTTCGGGAAGTGGTTCGGTGAGTTGCGCGCTTCTTTTTCTTTCTTCTTTCGTTTCTTCTTTTGAAAAATGTCTAACTCAAGTTCGCAGGAGGAATCCGGTTCGGAGGACGATTCTGGGGTGGAGCCACATGAAAACTTTCCTTTGGTGACCACCGCCGGTGACTTGGAGATGGGAGTTAGCCAATTGCCGGGCACAGATGTGGTTCAAACGGTGGATGATTCTCTGATGGTTGCTTTGTCGTAGACATGGAAAAAGACCCTTTGCGAGTCGTGAGGCCAGTTGCAGGGCGCTATTTTCGATCCCCGTACTTGGTTCCTTATCCGGGTCATGTCTTTGGTTGGCGGTTTCAGCGTCTTTGGCTAAGTATGAGGCGTTGTACACCAGAATCTGGGAGAAGTATGGACATATGGCCACAACCAAGAAGGTCACCAGTCGATTTGCGCTGGTTAAGCGTGTGGAAGAGGCTTTATCTTCCACCGAGGACATGCGTGAGGTGACTGGCCACACCGTTTCTGAAGATGTTATTGCCGACTGGGAGCACCATCGCGACGTGTGTGTAGAAAAGGAGTTCAACGCTTCGTGGTTTGTCAAAGGCCTTGCTGAGATCCAGAAGTCGAAAGATGCAGCAATCGAAAGCCTTTCTGCAGAGGAGATTGCACGACAGGAGGTAGAACTCAAAAAGCTTTCCAAGATGTTAACTATGAAGAGAGCGGTTGTAGGATCAGAATATCGCGACATCAATACTTTGCGAGATCAATAAACAACAGCATTGCGAAGGTGTCGCAGGGAAATAATATAAATGACGCAATAGATGACGACAGCCAGAACATGAGAAAAGTGTGAAGATTTGGCGAGATTTAGGAGTGTCGCGAAGACGAACATTTATACACTTGCGATACTTCGCGACTCATTCCCGAAAATAAAGGACAGTTTAGCTGTCATCCACTATGTAATACCCTATATAAAGGGTTGAGTAAATCTGTTGTAGGAGAGTTCTTTTTGAATTGTTGAGCAAGTCATTAGGAGAGAGAAAATTTAGAGTGATTGTAATTTCTTTAGCTCTTCTTCTATCTTCCTTTGTAAACATTTCAAGAAAATAATCAATAAAATTGATAGTTATTCATCTTCAAATGGATTAGTTAAGTAAATTCTATTGAGGGGTGTATTGTGGGATTTCCTGCAACTACATATGCGCTAGAAACAGGGACTGAAACAGGATTAAAGATAAAAGATTGCAATCAAAGGTATTCGAATCAAGAAAATGAGAGAGGAAAATGTTAAATCAGATGAGGGAGAGAAGTTAAAAAACAAGGAATATGATGAAAATACGGAGTACAGTACAATTACAAAAGCAATGATCAATGAATTTCATGAAAACGTCAGAGGAAGAATACATAAACGAGATTTTGAAGGAAAGAAGATTACAGATAGGGAGAAGACATCGCCTTTGAAAGAGTGGGAAAAGCAGAAAATAACATTCACAGCAGCAGAGATACCCAAAGAAGGTTTGAGCCATACATCCCCATTAGTGATCACAATAAATGCATGCAAAAATGGAGAAGGACCGGCAAAGGCAGCGGAAGAATGGGCAATAAACAGAACTTTTGGTGGATACAGGGAGTTTGGTGAGCATCATGTTTTACCATACTTACAAAAAATTAGGATATTAAGATGAAGAAATGATTCCCCCAGCGTATTATATCCATGGTTTTGGTAAATCTATAACGAAACCTAAAGGAGAGGTAAAATTACGAATTCTGCTTGGAGAAATGGAAACGCAGGTGACACTGAGTGTAGTGGATATGGAATCGCCATACAACGTATTGCTAGGGAGACCATGGGTACATGCAATTAAGGCTGTAGCGTCAACATTTCATCAGCGTATCAAATTTCCTATGCCAACTGGAATTGGTGAAATCAGAGGAGATATTGATAAAGGGAGAATATATCATCAAGATGAAGTAAAGCATTATGAAGAACAAGTGAAGAAGCGAAAAGATCGCAAGAAGATGGTAAAAGCAGCTAAAAAAGAAGAAGAATTTAAAATTTACATGGTAAGAGCAAAAGAAGGAAAAGGAATACCTAGCGCAATTTCGCAGAATAAGGAAATGAAAGGACCAACCCCTATGGGAGAACCGAAAGCTAGCTATATCGCAGCAGAACAAACAAAAGAGGTGAATGTTGGAACTGAAGAAGAGCCCAAGATGTTAAAAATTGGGACTAAAATGGAAGTAGATGAAGAAAGAAGAACTATTGATTTGCTGCGAGATTATAAAGATATTTTCGCGTGGGATATGGATGAAATGCCTGGTATAGATCCATCTGTGGCTTGTCATAAATTGGAAATCGACAGAAATGTAAGACCATTCAAACAAAGAATTAGAAAGATCGCAACAACATATCATCCTCAAATAGAAGAAGAATTGCAGAAAATGCTAGATGCAGGAATCATTAGACAAGCAAAATATCCCGAATGGATAGCAAATATGGTTATAGTCCCAAAGAAGAAAAAAGGGATAAGAATTTGTATAGATTTTACCGATCTAAACAAAGCTTGTCCTAAAGATAGTTTCCCGTTACCAGATATTCCGCAATTGGTTGAAGCTGCGGCAGGAAATGAAAGGATATCATCTCTTGATGGATATAAAGGTTACAATCAAATTCCTCTCGCCGAAGAAGATCAAGAACACACTGCTTTCTTCGCTCCAAGAGGATTATACTGTTATACAAAAATGCCGTTTGGTTTGCAAAATGCTGGAGCAACATACCAAAGAATGGTGGAGAAGGTGTTTGCGAGATGGATACACAAAACATTAGAGGTGTATGTAGATGATATGTTAATAAAAAGTAAGAAAGCAAAAGACCACATACAGGATTTGAAAGAAATTTTTGAACAAATGAGACATTTCAACATCAAAGTAAATCCAGAAAAAATGCACCTTTGGAGTTGCATCGGGAAAATTTTTAGGTTACATCGTATCAAAAGAGGGAATCCAAGTCGACCCGGAGAAAGTACAAGCAGTTCGCGATATGCCAACACCTGCGACAGTAAAAGATGTTCGAAGTTAAATGGGTTGCTAGCTTCGCTAGGAAGGTTTATTTCATGGTCATCCTGATAAATGCAAGCACTTTTTCAACATTCTCAAAAAGGGATCAAAATTTAGATGGACAGACGAGTGTGAGAAAGCCTTACAAGGAATAAAGGAACATTTAATGGATATATCAATTTTACAAAAAGCATAACCAGGGGAAGAATTATTGATTTATCTTGCGACAACCTCGCATGCATTAAGTGCAGTATTGCTGCGAGTGGACGCAGGAGTAGAGAAACCAATCTATTACATCAGCAAAACTTTCAATGCCGCAGAAAGGAATTACTCGAAAATTGAAAAACTAATCTTGGCATTAGTTACGCAACATTTAAACTTCGCATATACTTTCAAGCGCACATTGTTAAGGTAGTGAAAAAAATACCAATCGAATCAGTAATGAAAAATTCAAAAAGATCGGGAAGAGTTGAAAGATGGAATGCTAAAATAAGTCATTGCAAACTCAAATACGAAATATTGTCTTCACCAAAATCACAAGTTGTCGCAGACTTTTCGTGAAATTTCCTTTGGAAGAGGATGAACCAAGAGAAGAGATGATGGACGTAGAAGAAGAACATGGAGATCCAAAAGACTTGTTAACTGAACCAAATAGATGGGAAATATTAGTAGATGGGTCGTCTAATGGAGAAGGTAATGGGATTGGAATTGTTGTGATATCGCCAGAAGGCAATAAGATAGCTTTTTCTTTCTGTTAGAGTTTGCGTCAACCAATAATGAAACAGAATATGAAGCTATAATACATGCTTTGCGATTCGCAATAGAAATGAAATTGGAAAATGTGAGGATTACCAGTGATTCGCAATTGGCTATTCGCCAAATAAAAGAGGAATACACTACAAATGAACTATCTTTGCAAAAGTACAAGAAACTTGTTGATGAGTCATCGGTGCGGAATACCGAAAATAAAATGGAGACATATATCAAGGAGAAACAATAGACTCGCGCAGATGCTTTTTCCTTTATATCAAGTATGATGACAGATCCGACTGCGAGAAACATAAAAATACAAACACTTTTAACACCGTCAATTAATAAAGAAGAAGAGCGGGAAACAGATGTAATGTTAATAGAAGATGGAACACAAACACTTTGCGAAGAAGATTGGAGAGAAGAACTTCATGCATACCTGATGAAAGGAGAAACACCAAGAAATAGATTAGAGGCACACAAATTAAAAAGTCGTGCTACAAATTATGAATTAAGAGATGGAGTACTATACCGACGATCTTTTAATGGACCTTCATTCAGATGTGTAACAAGGAAGGAATGAGAAACCATATTGAAGATGTTGCATAGTGGGGATGCTGGTAATCATAGTGGTGGAAGATCTTTAGCACATAGAGCAAAAATGCAGGGCTATTACTGATCGTATATGCATGAGGACGCGAAACAAATATCAAGGCGTTGCGAAGATTGCCAAAGACATGGGAAGAAGATACATGCACCGGGAGCGCCATTAAATTCTTCAACAAGTGTGTGGCCTTTTGGAAAATGGGGCTTAGATATTGTGGGACCATTCCCACCAGGAACTGGACAGAGAAGATATCTAATTGTCGCTACTGATTATTTCACAAAATGGGCAGAGGTGAAAGCGGTACAACACATTCGCGATAAATATGTTTTTACTTTCATATTTGAGAACATTATATGCAGATTTGGGATTCCAGCACAGTTGGTATCTGACAATGGGAAACAGTTTGAAGGACAAAATATAGAATTGCTGCTTAATGCATTTCAGATACGATGTGGAAAATCAACTCCTCTATACCCGCAGGCTAATGGCCAGGCAGAAGCGACAAATAAAATAATTGCAGACATATTGAAGAAGAAGTTAGAGGGATACAATAAAGGATGGTGCGAACAAGTGCCCAATGCAGTATGGGCTTATAATACAACTAGAAGAGAAGCTACAGGCATGTCACTTTTTTGTTTAACATATGGGGTTGAAGCTGTACTCCCGACAGAGGTTATGATTCCAACTACAAAGAAAGAAGCTTGAGAGAAAAATCTCAGTGCGGGTAACATTTTAATCAAATTAGATGAATTAGAAGAAAAAAAGAGAGAGAGCACTACAACATATGGAGAATTATCAAGAAGATTGTCCAGAGAATATAACAAACGTGTCAAGATACGTGAATTTCAACCAGGAGATCTGGTGCTACGAGAGACACCAATATATCAGCGTGAAAGTGGTGGCAAATTGGCAAGAAAATGGGATGGACCTTATATCATTAAGGAAATAGTTGGCACAGGGGCATATAGATTAATGGATCCTGAAGGGAGAGATGTAGGACAAAGATTGGATAGACCATGGAATAGGTTGTATCTCAAGAAGTATTATCCATAAAAGATGGATGAAATGAAATGTTTTTGCGACAGAATGCTTGCGAGGTTGAATAAAACAAAGAAAGATTGTGCGAATGTCTCGCAAGCAATACATTACAGAAAATGAATGATTGAACGAATTAACAAAAATGAATGAGTGAGTGAATGGGACGAACCTTTATGGCGTACACCCTAGTTCGCGAATGATATTTCGCAAGAGGCAAATGTAAGACCTAAAGTGCGTCATATAAGGGGGTATCTCTTGACATGGCTCGGGAAAGGTTACACCGCTCCCGGAACCCGAGTCATGGAGATTTGGGGCCCATGAAATCCTATCCTGGGAGAGATACCTTGGATTTCCAACTATATATATAAGGTTATACCCTGGTTGGACGCCCGAGGATCTCTTCCAAGGAGTCAGTGTATGCTCAAGGCGCCGGGGTACACGGTTGATCCAAGAGTGCCTGGGGCATTTGAAGTGTCTCGGCCATTCTTGGCAAGTCTTGGTATATCTTTTCGGCCAAGAAAACTCCACTTAGGGTGCGATCTCGTAACCATAAACCATATAGGTATAAGGGATAAGAGGCTGCGAAAACAACTGGTTGTTGTTAAGACCGGATGGGAGGAGCTAGTCTTGTATGGCCGATGTACGCCTCCTTGAAGGGGCAACCAGGGGAGAAGATAACGGCGGCACCCTCCATTAGGGAGCTGATAAGTGTCAAAAGACGCAAATGTCATGAGGCTTTATTTTCGCAAGGAAATTTAGGCTTGTCATATTTGTGCGATGATCCTGAAGAGGCAATAATACTAACGCAAGGATAAGGCGAGATCAATGGGTTTTTACATGAAAATGTAAAGACGTCCTGCGATTTCGTCGCGAAGACGGCAATGTCATGGGATTTTACATTCGCAAGAGTATTTAAGCCTGTCATATTGTCGCAAATAAAATATCCTTCAGAGGCAAAAATACTTAAGAAATGATAAGACAAGATCAATGGGTTATTACATGAAAATGTAAAGACGTCCTGCGATTTTGTCGCAACGAGGGGTGGCGAAATAAGACCTTTAATTAGGAAGGCAAAATAAGACCACACAATCAATGATAAGACAAGATCAATAGATTTCTTCATTTATGAAGATATCCTGCGGTCTTGTCGCAATGATAAAATTTCAACATAAATAAAGGTAAGCAAACACGCTAAGAGAGTAAAATTGCAAATCTAAAATGAGATAGAAAGAGAAGATAAGGGTTTATTCATCAAGGGACTTGGTCTTTCCAATCAAAAAGAGTACTTCAACAGAAATTGAAAAACATCCCATGCAAAAAGTCATACAGAAAAAGAGACTGGAAGATATAAAATTACAGGAGTAGATTAATTTTCTACATCTACATTGGCATTCTCAACAACAGGAGATGATAAACGTTCCTCAACAATCTTATCAGTTCATCTTCGCGATTGGAGGATTTTCATTAGAAATTCCTTCATTCGGATTCTTATTGAAAATTTCATCATTAGTGACTTCCTTGCAGCTTTCATAATCATAATCGCTATCAGGGGAATCAGGAACTTCATCATCACTTACTTCCAGAGGTGCGACAGATACAGGATCAAGAGATTTAGAGAGTAAAACATCATTCACAAGAACTTCAGCTTTAAGATGAAGTTGACGAAGGAGCGCTTTCTGCTGATTTTTACTCTCTATATTTTTAAAATTACACATATAGTCGAATCTTCTTTCTGCCATGTCGCGAGAATGCATAAGGGAAGTAACAAGCATTTTATTCTCCGTGCGAATTTTTGAGTGGTCGGATTTCAAAGAAGTAATGGAGGAGTGAAGATTTTTCTCAGATTCTGCGAAACAAAAAATAAAAAAAAAAAAAAAAAATATTATAACAAACAAAAATATGAAGGCCCGATAAAGGAAGAATAGATGAGGCAGTCAACTTCTATGACTACCTTCCTTTTGCGAGATAAGATGTCAAGTTAAAGCCGAACAACTATTCTCCAGTTGATCCATGGCGTTGTCAAAATTATCTCCAACTAATCATTTTATTTGAGCTCGCCAATTTTTTTCGTTAGAAACAAGTATGGCATTTTCTTTTGCAAGGGAAGAATTGGACTTTTCTAATTGGGAACATTGATCTTTGAGTTGGTTTGCTTTTACACTTAAGGTTATTCTACCCTGAATGAGTTTATCCTTCTCGTGAAGTAACTTCTGCAAGATGACTCTTCAGCGAGCGAAGAGATTGTTCTTGTTCTTTACATAATTTTTGACAAATATCATATTACTGCGAGTAAACTGCTACCTTGTTTAATAGAGTTCGCTTCTCTTGAGAAAGAGTTCCATTCTCATCTGATAAAGTTTCCAACTCTAGATTAGCTTTAGTCAAAGAATACGAGAGGCGAGATAAGTCATTACTTAACGAATCGTGTTTCTGAGCTAAATCAGCATTTTCTTTAGAAAGATTATCTATTTGATCAACAACATATGTATGAAGATTATCTAATTGGTTATATTGCTCCATCCAAGCATCTTTATCAACTCGAACTTCTTCAACAGTAGATTCCAACTGATATATCTCCATTTTTCGTTTCTGGTTTAAAGCTTGAAGGGCGAACAAGGGTTTGAGTTTAAAAAAAAAAAAAAAAAAAAATATACCTTTTAATTCTTCGTTCTTCTTGCGAAGATTGTCGCGATCCAGCGAAATGTTGAGAAGGCTATTTTTCAAGACCTTAATTTCTTGCTCCAGAGATGTTCGCGACAATGTGTCAGAACCAAAATATTTACTCAGGGATTCAAAAACACTAGACCTAATAGGATCAGTGGGGGTTTTCTTCGCATCATGACGTCTGATAAAGTTTTGAAAGCTACATCTATCCCTTCTAAGTTTTCTTTGGTAAGAGGGATAGACTTAGAGGAGGAGGAGGGAAAAGTTGAATCATTCTTGATTATAAGAATGCCAGTTGAAGAAACCTGATTAAGTGGTGGGGGCGAGACAGAAGTATTAAGAGTAAAAGTGGAGAAAGGTTCATTTTGAAGAATTTCATTGACGGAAAATTCAGGGATTGATTTGTCCTGCGAGGATATCGCAGGAGGAGACAGATTATCTTGAGAAGAAAGAGTTGGTTTATTCTGCGAAGCAATCGCTAGAGAGGGAGGATTGTCCTGCGAAGGCACTATAGGAGAAGTAATAAGTTTGAACCCAGGAAAGGAAACAGGAGGTGCAACTGGTTTAGAATGGCGAGACCTTTTGGGAGATCTACCACCATTTTTGTCATCCTGCGAATTACAAGTTAAATAAGAAACAGAGGCAACAATATTGTTATTAAAAGAGTAAATGTTTCTTAAATACCTTGCTACTCGCAGCTGCCTTTTAGAAGCAAAGGATTTCGATTGTGAACTTTGAAGAAATATTAGGGTTCGTAACGGTGAATTTGGTCTTTGAGCTTGTTCTTCTTTGAAATAAAAATGGTAGGAGAAACATTAAAAGAAGAGTAATATCCAAATAAAAGAATACAATAAGAGAGATCAATCATGAAATAATCAAAATTAGTATAATCAACATACCTTGATGCCATAGAAACAGTAGCAGAAGAATTATAGCAGGAAGGCGATGAAGGAAAACGACAGAGAAAAGTTGCAGACAATAAAGAAGATGAAGTAAAAGAAGAGAAGAATTTTCAAAGGGAACTCCTCTTTAAATAGATGGGAGAAGAGTAACCGGATGAGCCGGTAAAAGTAAAATTTTGGATACGTGTAAACAGCCATTCTCAAATTCACGGAATCTTGTCGGTAAAAAAATGGATAGAAAATAAACGGTGGCGACATTTCAAAATGATAATTCTCATGACATTCTCTCCTTCGCAGAGAAGACATGAGAAGAGGCAAGATGTAGGATCAGAATATCGCGACATCAATACTTTGCGAGATCAATAAACAACAGCATTGCGAAGGTGTCGCAGGGAAATAATATAAATGACGCAATAGATGACGACAGCCAGAACATGAGAAAAGTGTGAAGATTTGGTGAGATTTAGGAGTGTCGCGAAGACGAACATTTATACACTTGCGATACTTCGCGAGTCATTCCCGAAAATAAAGGACAGTTTAGCTGTCATCCACTATGTAATACCCTATATAAAGGGTTGAGTAAATCTGTTGTAGGAGAGTTCTTTTTGAATTGTTGAGCAAGTCATTAGGAGAGAGAAAATTTAGAGTGATTGTAATTTCTTTAGCTCTGTTCTATCTTCCTTTGTAAACATTTCAAGAAAATAATCAATAAAATTGATAGTTATTCATCTTCAAATGGATTAGTTAAGTAAATTCTATTGAGGGGTGTATTGTGGGATTTCCTGCAACTACAGCGGCTCTTGAAGATGCAAAGTTGACTTTCTCCAAGAAGAGCAGACCTCTGTTGGATGATTTTCCTTGAATGTTTCTCTGTTAAACTTTCATTTAGGTTCTTCTTTTTTTCTTTTCTTTTTTGAAAAACATACTGGATGTCTGGTTCAAAGTTCGACCGGTTTTGATAGATAGCTGGTAGCTTTTGAGGATATTGGATTATTTCTGGGATGAATGGTTTTGATAATATAACTCTGATTATATTTTGTGAAAGGAATATTGCTTTTATGAAAGTGTGTGCTAGCAATAGGCACAAGACGCAGTAGTATGACGGTTTTACTAAGAACCTAAAAACAGATCGTAAATCTTGCCCAATGTAAATTTACTCACTTCATAGGGTTTTTTTTTTCTCGCGAACACGCCCCTCTCCATGTAAAAGGCGGCTTTGCTGGTAGCGTCGCCAAAGAAGTCCCCAATCGCCGGTAGCGTCTTCAGCGAGTCCCAGCTTTTCTTGTGTAGTCTTTACGATGTAATCCGGGTTGTCACGGTAGTTGAGTCGGATTGAGTCGCCTTCCCCTACCATCTTGACATCTGGGTCGAAGAACGAGATCGACAGTCTGACATTGTAGCCGATAGATCAATCCTCCCGCCGTGGTCGCCAATTGTTTATGGGTAAAAATCGTTTCCGCCGATTTTGGTAAATTCGGTAGGTGAGTGAGAAACTGGTTCAAACCCTAAACAAATGTGCTGCACGTGAGCACTTTCTAGATTCGAGAGATCAATCTGTACAAGTCCGGCCTAAACCAAGAAATGGCCGTTCCAGACTTGCTTCGGTCACAAAGTGGAAGAGAAGGGTTGATTTGTGGAGGGAAGCAAAGAAAGGTGTTGAGACCAGAATAATTTTGGGAGAGTAGTGTCTCGACTTGTATCAGAAAGTGAAAGCTTAGGAAGCTTGCAAGAGATGAAAGATTTTTGGAGAGCTTGCAAAGTTGCCTTTTCTGAGAGTGTTGTATTTTTCTCCTGACCGAGACTTGTTGTCTGGTGGAAATAGGTAAGACCTATTTATACAAGTCGAGATTTAAACGTACCCTGGCCTCATGAAGGAAAAGAGTAAAGGGTGAAATAATGGGAGGAGGTGGTAACCGCAAGGTGTTTATGGGTGAAAACGTTTTCACCATTATTTCCTCATTTATTTGACCGCTTTATTCCTATTCACGCTTTCTTAATGTGAGCGTAGTGTACGCCTGCAAGTCGTGACCGCCAAACCAAGACCCCGGAAAAGCATCCCCAGCCTTGTGTTGATGTCTCGAGTGTTGGTTGCACCTTGAGTGCAAGTGGCGCTGCTAGGGGCGCGTGTGGCATGTGCCAATGGCATGTGTGGAATGCCTTTGTTGCGGGTTGCACCTCGAGCGCAAGTGGCAATGCCAGAGCTGCTAGTGGCGTGTGTGTCATGTGCCAATGGCATGTGTGGAATGCCTTGGTGGTAGGTTATTGATAGGAGTAGAATACACCGTATTTAATATCTAGTATTTATGCTTTCTTTGCGAGTTTTCTTGTAAATTATGTATCTTATGTTTACTTTTGAGTTTACTAGGTGCAATGGAATCATTTGGAGCAAAAAGAAGTGGAAATGGCTACAAAAGTGAAGTCACAAGTGAAGAAGGACCAAAGACCTAGTGGAACTCGTTCAAATACAAGATTTCTACTTTTCATTGTGTAGAGGACGAGAAGATGAAGACAATGGCGAAAGAACGGAGTCATTCAGAGCTCGTATGAAGAAGTTATGGGCAAAAGAAGAAATCGGAATGGTAAACCGGTCATTTCATCGGATAATACTAATGGGAGCCCAGCCACATGTTAAGGGGTAGCCAGATTTTGGTTAAAAGGGAAGTGCTATTGAGAGCCTAACTAAGGATAAGGGGTAACCAGATGAGAGATTCGCTAAAGACAGATTATTCTTCGTTAAGGGGCACCTCCTCCTTTATAACTAGAAACTAGGTCGAGTTGGTCATCACGACCAGTTTTTCTCTCAGCCAAATCTCGTCGCCCGCTCTCAGTTCCTTGCCAAGAATGGTTCACGCCGGAAAGTTCAGGTCTGGTGGAGTACGTCGTCGGGCCAGAGAGTTGTAGATCGATGAAGGAAGCAGAATTAGGTTCTGTGAAGCTCAAGGGAAAGAGGTGAGGCCATTGTTATCAATTTGAGAGAAGGTATCTGAGATCGAAATGGAGAGCACAATGAGATGATTGAGCTGTTGAAGAATCAAATGAATGGGTATTGGACGAAATTGAAGATAGAATTACAAGGAAGAAGTTGGTGTTGATGTTCATGAGAGTTGGAGCTGAGTCTGTTCTTGAACTCAGAAGATGAATCTGGTAGTGAGAAAATGGGTCTTGAACTATTGATGTTGTGCAAGTCAAGGAGAGTTCACTGGAGAATATGAGAGCTATTTGAATCAGAAAGGGTGGATGATGTTTCTGAGATGAATTTCATGGTTCTTATAAGATGGGTTGTGGCTGTTGATTTCGAATGAATTGAAGGTGATGTTGATGGCTGCTATTGTGAGACTCGAGATCCAGAGAAGATGATAGTTTGAGTCATGGGTATGGATGATTGAAGTTGGTTTCGATTTGATCTGAAATGACTCAGAGATGGCTCAGGTTGTGGACCAATTCAGGGAACGCATTGGTGGTGCAGGGGATGATCAATGGAGAATTGACTGCAGTGTTGCTGTTGCTGCTTAGTGGTTGAAGTTGCAGGGAAGCTGTAGTGGAATAAATGGGTTTGGTTCTGTTGAGTTGCAATTGTGCAGGAATGCTTGGTCTGGTATTGCAGTGAGCTGCAAATTGCAGCTGGAGTTAATGCTGCTTTGCTGCCAAAATGGTCAGAGATGGAAGCTGCTGCTGTTGCTTGATGGTTTTGTGAATGGACAGTCTGCTGTGAAGGTTGCTGCCATTGGCAATTATGGAGTTGGAGCACGAGAGAGATTCTCGATTATTGGCAGTGCTGCTATTCGTGGTAGCTATGGATTACTGAGATTGAGTCAGAGATGAAGATTGTGATGGATTGAGGTCAATTTTGATAGCCTGGTTGTGTTTCAAGGGTTTGCCATGGGATTGTCGATTGACAAGGAATGGAATGGCTGAATTGACACAGAGAATGTGCTGAGGCTTTAGGGTGTTGTGCTAGGATGCAGTGTTAATGGTGCTGGGAATGCAGCAAGTTAGGCAGCAGGTTTGATGCCGAGATGAAAAACAAAATGTAGACTGAGATGAGATCATAGTGGCTCAGGTGGTATCTGATAATGGCGTATGGCTCCGGAATAGGCTACAGATTATGGGTGTTTCCATGGATATTGAGCTGCAACTGAGATTTGCAAATGAAGAAGCTGTAATTGATAGAGACTTGTGTTTTACAGTATTGGGATTAATGGTGATTGCAAACTAATAAAGAATCTGGTGGTGCTGAAAGTAACGCAGTTTGATGGATTGTTGGGTGAAATGGAGATGGAGGTGGTCGAAGCTGGTGCTTTTGTTGGTTATTGTAAGCAGGAAATAAGCTATAGAAGAAAGGAGATGATTATTAGGTGGCTTGTATGAGTTGATGCAGTTAGACAAGTTTCTGGTGGAGTTGTCGTGGCAGTGGACTAGGTACTGAGTTGTAGCTACAATTAGGTACCTGAATTGAATGAATGCAGGAATTGATGCCGCAGCTGCTACTGAAGCTGCAGAAGGGTATGAGCTGGACTGAAATGGCAAGGATCTGGAGTTGGCCTGGAGAGATGTTGTACTGTGCAGTTTTAGTTGATGCTGTGATGATGTTGCTGCCAGTGGTGTTGGTATGGCAGGTCTGATCTTGCAATGGCCAGAGCTGAGATGAATGAATTGCAATGGGTTTGAACTGGTGAGTCTGCGGGAAGTGGATGTGCACATGATTCTGGCACTGGTATGTTGCAGTGTGAGCTTGAGGTGTTTGAACTGCAGGATGTATTGCAGTGACAATGGGTGTTACAGATGGAATGAGGTGGTTATTGACACAGAGAAGGTTGAGTGGTTGATTTTCATGGGATGCTGCTGTACAAAGGAGTGTTGGTACTGGTTTATGAATCTGTAAGAGATAGATCCGACTGGAACCGAAGAGCGGCACAAAAATCCACAAAGCAAACTGATGATGTCTGGATTATAGAATGTGAAATTGCAGAGATGGCATGGTTGTTATGCATTGGAACTGGTGGTTAAAATGATGATTTAAGATGCAGATAGAGAATGGGAGCAGTGTTGCAATTGAGTAGAGCTGATGGCCCTTGAACTGAAGGGGATGTGTTTGAATTGAGATACATGGAATGAAATGAGTTTGGAATTGAAAGTAAATTGAGGTTGAGCTGATGGTGAGGTTGCGAGCTTGAGTTGTTGAAGTGCAGGTGGTTTTGTGGAGCTGTGAAAGTTACAAATGGGTATGAACTGCTGGTAGTGTTGTTGAAGCAGTGAGAGGAATTGATATACATGGATAGCGATGATGAAATGGAGGCGAAGCTGAAACTAGCACTGGCAGTAGTAGTGCAAGTGAACTGAGCTGTGTGCAACCGAGTGCAAGCACGGATTGCAGCTACAAATGATAGGGAATTGCTGGTGCTTTTGTGTTGGAGCCTGGTGGTGTATTTGATCTGAAATTGAAGCGAAGAAAGTGAGGCAAGTTGCTGTGGGTTTGAGTATGCTAGAATGGGAATGGCATTGCAAATGATTGCCATGGATTAGGTGGAATTATGTAAGATTGGAAGGCAGCGTTTGATGCAATGCAAGAAGCAGCTAAGGCTGGTAATGGTAATGGAATTGAATGGCACTGGTGGTTCGATGTGAAGCAGATGAAGATTGAATTACACAGGGGAGAATTTGCAGGCCTCAGGATGGAATGAAGCTGCAGAAATTGTGCGAAAATGGAGCAGAAATGGCGAGCCGGTGGTGCTAATTCCGGTTGTCGGATTTCGGAGCTTAGAGTATGGATCACAATATTTCAGTGAATCGCGAAGGGGGTATGTGTTGGATGCAAGAGTCGACGGTCGGGTATATGAGCTATGAGTCACGCTTTTGGGCGCGTTTTCGCAAGAATCCAAGAGTTAGTTTAGATGGTGCATTTGTGAAATATGGCTCTGAATTGTGAGTGTATGAACTGCAGAGAATGATAGTGAGTTGCTGGGAGTTATGATAGTCGGATACAAGCTCAGGTGGTCGGAGATAATTTTGAGTGACCGAATCCGGCGACCAAGCGGCCAATTTCCGCCATAATCCCGAGTTTTCCTGGCGACAATTTTGGACATAATTTTACATGGTTTTTTTCTCACACATGGGCTTGGTGGACCACTTGGAGATGGGTTTTGAGAAGACCTAATATTGGAAGGAGTATCCTTTTGGAAATGAAGAAACATATAAATAGAAAAGTCTTCCTCAAACCTAGAGAGATCTCTATTAGGGAGGCTTCTACTTGTTTTCTAGGGTTTCACATGATAGTTTTCTTCTTTGCTTTCTATGATGATTTCCAAAAACACAAGTAACTAAGTTTTTATTATTGGTTGAAGATGTAGTTGGATTTTGCAACCAAGTTATGATTTTTATGAATTAGTTTTCTCTCAAAATCATTGTTTGATTTCTACGGTTTATAATAATTGCATGATTGATGTATTGCAATATGATTGAATGTTTGTTTAGTTAAGTCTAGAATTGATTGAACTCACATCCATATCTATAGCTATTTTAGGGTTTTTCATCAAGCGATAACCTTGAATACGAGTAGCATGATATGATTCTAGGTTGTAGTGATACATCAATGTGATACATCCTTGTAGTCATATGTAGAAATTGACATTTGTCCGAATTGTCATGCGCAATGTGTGATAGTTGCATTGATTAGCCTATTTCTGAAACTTAATGCTCCTAGGAATTGAACTTAATTAGCGCAAGGCATTAGGTTATTCTTTAGGTAGAATTCACATACGCAGCCCTAATGTGTGTGTGATGAATTAGGAAATAAATAGATTATCTTGCTCTCTTGATTCTCTAGGCTTTTGATGATAGCGAGATTAAATACGAATTCTATTCATATATTCAAAAACTTGTTTACAATTGAAGATGAAACCTTTATCCAATATTTTCACCTCATTGATTTGCGTGTTTATTTATTTGCTTTGCTTTTATTTTATTTTAGTATATAAAAATCAGCAACCCTCCGGTGTTTTATATAGGAAACCGAAACATATAGACAACCAAGACCTCTCTGTGGGAACGATCCTTTCTTGCCCTTGCTTCATTATATATTTTGAGTAGTAAGAAAGTGTAATTATATTTGTGTCGGCTGACAACAGGTCAGTTGTACGTTGAGTGTAAGTGGCAATGCATAGAGCTGCTAGTGGCGTGTGTGGCATGTGCCAATGGCATGTGTGGAATGCCTTGGCGGTAGGTTGCACGGTTTGCAAGTTAGGCTACCAGCGTGGGTTTTGGCATGTGCCAATGGCGCGTACGACCAAGTTGGCCTAGGTTGCACGGCTTGCGAGTTGAGCTACCAGCGTGCGTGTTTGGCATGTGCCAATGGAATGCATGGCCAATTCGGATCATGGCCTGGTAAGAAAAGCTACCAGCGAGCGTGTTGGCATGTGCCAATGGCATGCTCGGCTATTAGGGCCACGGCCTGGTAAGAAAAGCTACCAGCGAGCGTGTTGGCATGTGCCAATGGCATGCTCGGCCATTTGGGCCACGCCCTGGTGAGAAAAGCTACCAGCGAGCGTGTTGGCATGTGCCAATGGCATGCTCGGCCATTAGGGCCACGGCTTGGTAAGAAAAGCCACCAGCGAGCGTGTTGGCATGTGCCAATGGCATGCTCGGCCATTAGGGCCACGCCCTTGAGAAAAGCTACCAATGAGCGTGTTGGCATGTGCCAATGGCATGCTCGACCATTAGGGCCACGACCTGGTAAGAAAAGCTACCAAATGAGCGTGTTGGCATGGGTCAATGGCATGCTCGGCCATTAGGGCCACGACCTTGGTGAGAAAAGCTACCGGCGTGTTGGCATGTGCCAATGGCATGCTCGGCCATTAGGGACCACGCCTTGGTGAGAAAAGCTATCGGCGAGCGTGTTGGCATGTGCCAATGGCATGCGTGGCCAATTTGGTCTAGGTTGCACGGTTTGCAAGCCTAGGTGCGGGCGCTACTTTGGCATGGCGCGGCTAGGGCCAAGGTAAGGGTGTTTGGCTTGGCGTGGCATGACCAGGCGTAGCTAGGGCCAATGCAAGAGTGTGTTTGGCATGGCGCGGCTAGCTTGGGATAGGTGTGGCTGGCATGATTTTCCATTGGCAACGAGGTGCGCCTAGCATGGTTGGCATGCTTTGGCGCGTTTGGTGTGACTAGCATACCTAGGGCCAAGGCAGAGTGCGTTTGGCATGGCGCGGCTAGCTTGGGCTAGGTGTGGCTGACATGATTTGCCGTTGGCACGAAGGTGCGACTAGCATGGTTGGCATGCTTTGGCGCGTTTTGGTGTGGATGGCATGATTTGCCATTGGCACAGAGGTGCGGCTAGCTTGGGCTAGGTGTGGCTGGCATGATTTGCCATTGGCACGGAGGTGCGACTAGCATGGTTGGCATGCTTTGGCGCGTTTGGTGTGGCTGGCATGATTTGCCATTGGCACAGAGGTGCGTCTAACTTGGGCTAGGTGTGGCTGGCATGATTTGCCATTGGCACGGAGGTGCGGCTAGCATGGTTGGCATATTTTGGCGCGTTTGGTGTGGATGGCATGATTTGCCATTGGCACTGAGGTGCGGCTAGCTTGGGCTAGGTGTGGCTGGCATGATTTGCCATTGGCACGGAGGTGCGGCTAGCATGGTTGGCATGCTTTGGCGCGCTTGGTGTGACTAGCATAGCTAGGGCCAAGGCAGAGTGCGTTTGGCATGGCGCGGCTAGCTTGGGCTAGGTGTGGCTGGCATGATTTATCATTGGCACGGAGGGGAATTAGGGTTTTGTTCGTTGTAACCCTAATTTGAAAAAATACCCCATATTAATTACTGACTATATGTATTAAATATTCTAATAAATGTGTCACCGGTGACATTAGGTTATTTGGGTTTTACAATTTTACCCTTTGTTTAAAAACCACCATCAACAGAAGGATATGATGAGTTGATGAAGGTGGTGGTCGTTCAAGGTGAAAAAAAAAGGGGGGGATTAATTCCCTTTTATATCAAATCTTATTTCCAAAATATAATCTCACAAGGATTTCCTTATTGGGCCCGGCCCGAGAATCCTAAAACGACCAAGGTCCCGTCATCAAAATCAGCGGTTCAACACCAATTTATGCTCATTAAAAGATGCTCTATCATGGCACTGGAATCCTCATTCAAGTCGTGGTTTGCTCGTACTATAAAAATCCGGTAAGGTCTTATCTAATGACTAAGTTCAATTGCTTATATTGTTTGTGACCGGAAAATCACCATTCAGTGCTGACTGAGGAACATGACTGTCCCTCACTAAGCAGTGAACTTAATGTAGATGGTGGATTTTAGGAAAAGGCTAAAATTGTAAACCCATAAATATAAATATTCCTGATCCAGCAATCAGACGAATATTGAGGCTCATGTCTCTTATCAAATGCATGAAAGCTCATGCCACAAGAATCTCTGACTGAGAATACTGTCTCTCAGAGTATATATGGATATGTAGTCTCTCAGCTGAGGCAACGGCATATTTCATAAATACTGAGCAATTTCAGTAATTACTTTTATATAGAATCGAAAGATTAGAACGGCTCCTAGACAGCTTGCCTGCTAGTATAGAGCAATAACGTCTTCAGGATGTAACAATGTTTTCCCTGACTATATGAAAGAAATATGACGCTTCAACAAGTTCATAACACTAGATTCCTGAATAATTAATGCTCCTAAACGATCGTACTAGTATAGAGCCATTAATTAATTATTCTCAAAATCAATAGATTCATTAACTGAATCCCTGGAAAATATTCAATATTTTCATAATATTTCGTTACTTCAATTTATGGTTCTTCCCAGCAGAATTCCATGGGTTAGTAATAAATATTCAATACATGGGCATCTGAGCTACCTTTGAGTAAGCCCCGACCAAAATGGTGTAAGTGTACTCAACGATGATGCACTAACAATCACCGCACGAACAAGTATTTCAAAATACGACGAGACGATGAACCTATGCAAATAGGAAAAAAATAATAAAATAATAGTCAAGGCGCTAGGGGACTGGCTCACCAACAGGCCAGTCATGCCGTGACCAGTCCCACGCCCAAATTCTATATTTTATCATATTTTATTATTTTCCTTGATCCCATGAAAATCCTTTCATTTGAACAAATATCCTTCGTTTTGAGGAAACTCCTCAGTATCATGGTGTTTCCTTCACACTGAGGAAATAATATAAAATTAGCAAAAATATTGTGGGGCCGTGATTATTGGCCAACCGGCCATGCCTTGATCCCGTCCGGCCCCACACCTCATGGTTCCTCATTATTTTATTATTATTTCCCTAATCTCATGAAAACTCCTTAATCTCATGATATTTCCTTGATCCCATGAAAAATAATATAAAATTAAGGAAACCCGTGGGACCGGGCCATAGCCGGCCGGTCATGCCCTAGCTGGCCCCACACGTCTTATTTTATTATTATTATATTTTTCATGTTTCCTTAATCCCATGAAATTCCTTGATTTCATGATATTTCCTTCAGATTATGAAAATTCCTTCAAATCATGAAATAATACATAAAATTAGGGAAAACTCACGGGACCGGGCCCTAGCTGGCCAACCATGCCCAAGCCGGTCCCATATGTCCCTTATTCTATTATTATTATTTTTTATGTTTTCCTCATCTCATGGAAACTCCTTGATTTCAATAAAACTCATTGGTTTTATGATATTTCCCTAAAATCATGAAAACATAATAAAATTAGGAAAAATACCATGGGACCGGCTATGGCCAAGTAGCCGGTCCCACACTTTATGATTCCTTCATTATTTTATTATTTTTTCCTTTATCTCATGAAGTTTTCACGGTCTCAGCAAAAATCCCTGATTTATTCATATTTTCTCAAAATGTTGCTCAAACGCACACCAGAAAATATCAAAATTCTCAGAATTGAGATACGGACACTTTGGTGACATGAGCATGTTATCTTGACCGATCAAGGTTGGCGTTTTGGCTTGCAAGGAGCCGGTCCCACGTATTATCACGATTTGACCTAATTTGCGCAATTGCACGTATTAGGTCCAAAACTCTTCCAAACAACTTGGGACTTCATGGAATGATCATCATTTGATCCTGTGACCACCCAGGGCCGGTTTCATGACCCCTTGTCGATCCCTCGTCTCTTCATAATTAATTAGGTTTTATCACCTAAGGTTCAGACGAGTATTATTTTTAACAAATGATTAAACCAGCATTTAATCATCCTTTCACCAATTAGTCTTCAAGAGACTTTGGTATATTTTGCTCACATGAGCATCTGGGAACTACATGGTCGACCCAAAATCCCATGTAGCCGGTCCCTCCTTCACTATGTGGTTTATTTTCAATAAATCATCGATTAATCATCAATTGATTGAATTAGGGTTTCGAGTCCAAGGTTCATAATCCCATATTCAAACACTAATAATTTTACGATGATCTCATGGTCAACATTTTATTCGGTTCAATATCTCAAATTAATTTGGTCATGCTACCAATAATTCATCAAACGAGCAATATTTGCTCAGATTAGCAATATTTGCTCAAACCAAGGAATATTGGTTCAACTATCAATATTCAACAATTCATCGCATGCGCAATATTTGCTCACCTTAACTATTAACGTTTGAGAAATCATACCTCTGTCTCAGCATACACGTTCAATTCATGAACCTCAAAACATTTTCAAATCACGTTTGACTCAACAATACAAGGACTCATCGTCCCATGAAGTCATGAAGTCAACAACTGACTAACTAAATATGGGTCTGCCTTGCAGACTCCACGATCACACGAGATATCAATCGTGTCACATGGGGGGATATTAACTAGGGTTTTGGTCTGGCGGTCTACGGCACGTGTGTTCATACACACGATGAGAATGTGAGCAAGTCGTGCAATCAGTTGAAGGAGTTAACAAAGTAGTGGATGGAAAATCAACCAAGTATCCGCACGTTGAGCAACTGGTTTTAACACGATTTCCACTTCCCCATTCTTGGACTCCATCAACTGTCACACTTCATGAGATCATGGTGTTTTCAATTCCAGTAATATAAATAAATCTCTGAATCATGATTGAAACAAGGATAATCTCACGTCAAACAGACAACACGAGATTAACAATCCAACTCTCAACAGAGCAAATTCAATCATTCAGAACTTATCTTATTTTCAGAATACACAACACACCTACAATCTTCGATCACCATTGATCTCACACATTTCTTAGCTTCCCTCCTACAGACCGACCCATCCTCTCTTGTGACCGAATTTACTTTGGAACGGCCATTGTCTTGGTTTAGGCTGGATTACTACAGATTGATCTCTCGAATTCAAAGCACTCCCTTCTTGCAGTGCATCTGTGTGAGGTTAAGCATTTCGCTAGGTTCAAGGAGTCTCCTCCGCGCGATCATTTCCTCAATTCCGTAAAAACCAGGGAATCGTTTTTCAGGGGAAAAAAACTATATAAAGGAGAACTATAGCAACTGGGAAACCTAATCCCCACACCTCCTGTGTGATACTAGTTGCGACTAGAGTCGATTCTCCTTTAACCTTCGATTTTTCTAAAACCCAATAGGTTAATGACTTAAAAACTTCATTGGGATTGTGAAGCCATACCCAAATATTTTCTCTGTAGTTGCGTGATCAGGTCTTACTGCTTTCTATCGTGAGTGAGTACTATGTTCTCTAAGATTGGCTCGAGATTTAATCTCCGATAGGCAAGATAAAAAGTAGTCACAAACATCTTCGTCTCATCGTTTGTGATTCCACAATATCTTGTTTCGCGACCATACGATTAAGATTATTGTGAGGTGATTGATATTTCTAGGCTGTTATTAGGGAATATAATTCCGTTATATCAATTGGTTCTTGTTCACCTTGATTTATCAAAATATGAAACAAAACTCATATGTTTATATGTGAGAGACATATTTATCTATTCAATATACTTTTCTGTGTGAGACAGATTTGTTTATCAAGTCTTCGACTTTGGGTCATAACAACTCTTAGTTGTGGGTGAGATCAGATAAGGGAATCAAGTGCGTAGAATCCTGTTGTGGTTCAGATACGCAAGGAGTGCAATTGTACCTTGATCAGTGTGAGATTGGTTAGGGCTCAACTATATTCCAGTCCGAAGTTAACTTGGAGTAGGCTAGTGTCTGTAGCGGCTTAATATAGTGTGGTGTTCAAATCTGGACTAGGTCCCGGGGTTTTTCTGCATTTGCGGTTTCCTCGTTAACAAAATTTCTGGTGCCTGTGTTATTTATTTTCCGTATTATATTTTGTTATATAATAGAAATATCACAGGTTGTGCGTAGTTCAATCAATTAGATAATACAACATTTGGTTGTTGATATAAATTGATTGTCACTTGAACATTGGTCTTTGGTACCGTTCAAGTTGTTTCACATAATAATCAGGCTCACGGATTTCTATATTTTTGATTTGCTGATTACATTGTGAAACAGAGATACAACTCTTGTATATATTTCCATTGATTGAGTCTGACTGTCTAGTTGATTCTCTTGGAATTAAATTGGAGTTGTCCATACAGATTGCTAAGAGAAATATTGGGTGTGGTTATTATACCCCCGCTTTTTCAATTGGTATATCAGAGCAGGCAAACACTTTTAAGACCTCTTAAGTTTGTGTTTGTAGCGATCTAACTCTATGTACAGAGGTGCTATCTCGATAAATGTACCACCAGTCTTCGATGGCTCAAATTACTCATGGTGGAAAACTGTTATGCATGCCTTTCTTCAAGCGCTTGATTTTCAAACATGGTTATTGTTTATGGGTAAAAACTATTTCTGTCGATTTTGGTAATTTGGGGTGTGTGTATGAGAAATGAGTCTAAACCTTAAATAATTGCACTACACGGGAGTGCTTGTAGATTCGAGAAATCAATCTGTGCAAATCCGGCCTAAACCAAGAAATGGCCGTTCCAGACTTGTTTCGGTCACAAAGTCAAGGAGATGGGGTTTATCTTAGGGAGGGAAGCGAAGAAGGTGTTGAGATTGTGAAGGTGTTGGCTATGTATGACTTGTATCAGAAAGATGAACTGGCTTGCAGGATGTAAGCTATCAGTTTCGGTGTTTGAATACGATGGTATCAACACTTGCCTATGTTGTCTGGACTTGTTCTCGTTGTTGGAAATAGGGAGGAGAACCTATTTATACAAGTCATTTGAGCCTTATTCACGTCTCTCGTGGGAAGTGGAGGAAGTGGAGTGATGGAGTAGTGGAGTTGTGTGTTGGTGTTACACGACCAGTCTTGCCCACTTCTCTTGTCGTCTCTAACCGTCCATGACTTCCTGACACGTTCTTGTGATGGCGCGTTGCACGCTACACGTTGTAAACCGCCAGACCAATATCCCAGTATGTATCCCCCAGTTTGTGACATGATTGATGTCTCGAGTGTCTGGATCGTGGGACCCACAGTAAAGTAGCATGTAATGCTAGAATAAATAACTAAGTTATTTAGGAAGTCGATACTTGTGAAGTATCGTGTGTATTCTATGTGCATCGCATCAAGTATATTCAAATGTATGAAGCATCGCTGTTTTTAGGGATTAACGGAGTAAGTCACGAATTTAAGCGTCTTAAAATAACATCATGTCCATCCATCTTCGAGTGATCGTTTGGAGGCTATACAGAAAGCCACCGATTTGGCCGATCACCTCATGTGGAAGAGTGGTGGACGGTGATCGTGGTGATGCCTTGCTGGTATCTTAACTCCTAACCAAAGCTGCTTGACCAAGCCGGTAGAGTTGGACGGACGAGATGATTCGTGACGCTCATCTGCGACCGATGAAGTTTTAGGGCTTTTGAAGAGGCGCGCAGTATCACTCTTGACTTGGTCGAAACCAAGCATGGGAGGTGTTTTGAAAGGACCGACCGGGCATGCGTGTAGACGCCATGCCGGTGTACACGTCCGTACCTCACTGTCCCATGAAGGTGCGATATAGGCCCCTCAATTTGATCGGCAAAGAGGAGCGGTTGAGATCGATTTGCAACAAATCTGTGCCGCAAAATCCGTGCATCATGCCCACTTCGGGCGCGCGTTTCAAGACGACCAAGCCTGGTCGGTCCCGCCGATTGATTCGGCGTGTGGGTGGTAGGTCGGTGTTCACGCCCGTACTTCATTGCCTCATAGAAACGTGATCTAAGCCACTCAATTTTTCCTGAGAAGTTGAGTGGTCGAGACTCGGTTACAATTAGGAGGTGCGACCACGCCTGGTTTGGGCGTGCAATCGAGGTGTACAACCAAGTTTGGTCTTGGCCGATCGGGTGTGGAGATAGGTGTGCCCGCGGTGATCATGTTGATACTTATCGGACCTGCTTAGTCTATTCCTGGACCCTTCATCCTAGCAGGAGAAAAGGGACGCCCGTGATCGCGAAACAAACCCTAATCAGGTTTTGCCGGCCGTGTGTCATACCCAGTTTGGGACGCACGAATTAAGACGACCAACCATAGTTGGTCCTGACCGATCAGTCAGGTATGTAGGCGGGCCCACGGTGTTTGTGTTGACATGCTCTGGGCCCTTTGAATCTACATCTACACCCTCCATCTATGCCTGCGAAGATGGATGGTTGAGACTGTTTTGCGATACATGTAATGTGCCGCAAACCCTAATTTAGGGTTTTCCGTCCATACTGGTTTGGTTTGGACGGTTTGGCAAACTATGCCACCGTTTTGGGGAGGCCGACCATGCGGTCCCGCGTTGGGTTGATGGTGAATATTCCAATACCTGCTTGGGGTCATGGATTTAATCTAAGCCATCCAATCATGCTGGTGAGGTTGGATATGGTCGGTTCAGGTTCAAACATGCTCAATCGGGCTAGTATAACACACCGAGAGTTGTAGCCTGTATGGGTATTTCGTACATGTTTTATTATTAATGCTTGGAGATTCGTGTTGCTCTGCTGAGAACAACACTTAGTCGTCATGCCGCACCGGTAATGAGTACAGGAAATACGAGGCTTGTCATGCATTAATTAATAATGTTGTAAATTCATAGGGTATATGGGATTGTTGCTACATGCTCCAACCTGGATGAATTTCGTGTATTTAATTCACAGAATACTGGGATTGTTGCCACATGCTTCATTCTAGGTGAATTAGTAAAGTGAAGAAGTATTCATCACTTATTAATGTCTTTATCTTTTGCAAGATGTTAGTGCATAATTTTGGGCCTTTACAAATTTAGCCTTAAATGAAAATCCACCATCAACATTAAGTCCCATGCCTAGCGCATAATGGTTGCGCTATTGTGGGGTAGGCATGAGATGGTGACATACTTGTGTGAAGAAGACAGGATAAAGAAAATTTACCCGGAGGAATTTTAACCGACCGCTAGCAGTTTTCCATGTAAACGCCGTTGTGCAAGCGCGAAATCCTTTGGTGGGACAGGTTTCCTTCCTTGCGTGTTTGAATCAAAAGAGGAATCCAAGTAAAAGAGGAATCCTTGTTCTATTGGGATTCTTCCAAATTTTGTCTATAAAAGGACTGACCCCTTTTCTTTTTTCTTCACGCTTTTTTTTTTTTTTTTTTTTTTTGTTCAGCAACTCTCGTCCGTGATCTCCACTGCCGCCGCCCTCCACCGTCGCCGGAGCTTGCCGTCCGCAGCAAGGTAAGCGTTTTTTCTTTTTTTGTTTTTGTTTTTTTTTTTTTAAGGTAAAACCCTAGTTTGCTAGGTAAACACCTTTTGCAAGATACATACTATGCTTAGTTCTTCCACCATTCGTATGCCAACATTTGTTAGGATTGCTTAGTAAAACAAGCTGTGAATCCGTGAATATGTTGTGTCCTGCTTCCCTTTTCATTGTTGCATGCAAAACCTAGCTTCTTAGGTTGTAGCTTGGAAAGAAATTCAGGCTTGAATTTCGTGAACATGATTCCCATGATCATAAGAGAACCGTGTTGCGCAAATAAATGTGGCCCCGTCATTCATGCTCGATTGAACGTGGGTCCCATGCAATGTCGTTTTTATACCAGCCTTGTGTCTTTGACTAACACCGAACTTGAAACTTGATCAATACCGGACCAGACTTGAAACTTGAGTGATACCGGACTTGAAACTTGATCAATACCAGACCAGACTTGAAACTTGATCGATACCGGACTTGAAGCTTGAGCAATACCGGTGTTTGGACCCAATCCCGGTCTTGTGTATCCCAACGTGAATGCATGTTTTTGTCGTGTGTGACTACACGTATTGCGTGTTTTTATACAAGTACTGACTCCTGTCTTTTGTTGTAGAATGAAGAAAAGAACTCATGTTGATATGTCTTATGGAGATAATGCTGGTGCTAAGTCAGGAAGTGTTGACAGCTTCAAAGATATGCCGAACATTGTTGATGAGTTGTTCACCTTGCCTTTTCCGAACATTAGGAAACATCCCTCTCACAGAATAGTCCTGCTTTCTGATTTAGAAAATATGGAAGCTGATCCATCTTCTTCTTCGGCACTTGTGATGAGGTTCTGTCTTCGAAGAAATGAATATCCGCCTTCTCCTATCGACTTCAAGACTTGTCATACTCCACTGGGTTCTTATAAAGGATGGATGATAAGCATGTTGAATAATAAGGACGTTAAAGCCAATTTGACCAAAGCGCAAATCCTCAATGCAGTCATGGCATCTGCTACTCTTGAAATTAATAAAGATGCTGCAGGCTTGATTACTTTCATTTCTCGGTGGCGCCCTTCTACTCATACAGCTATATATAGATGGGGAGAGATGACTATTACTTTGGAAAGCGTAGCTGCATTGATGAACCTGCCTGTCGCTAGGAGTTTTTATTATGAGCTTTCTGACACGGAACAACGTGACTATGACACTATACTCCAAAAGGTGGCAGAATTCGACGATCTGGACAAGGAGAAGAAAAAAGATACAAGATGCTTTTACACCTGGTGGGTATTGGAGTGGTCTCCTGTAGACCCAGAGCCAGATCAGGAGTTGGAAAACGAGCTCAGCGTGATTGCATTCCTGTCTTTGTGGCTATCCAGAGATATATATGACGACGGTTCTGGAAAGAAAACCATAAGGGGTGTCCTGGTTAAGATTGCTATAAAGCTAGCAAAAGGTGAAGTTCTTCCCTTAGGTGCCTTGTTCCTTGGATCGCTGTATTCTCATCTGGACGCCTTGGCAATGGATATGCATGTTTCCAACGGGTACAAGAAGGTGGAGTCGTATGTCCACTTCGCTTTTCTTCAGGCATTCTTATGGGAACATTTCAAAAGTTATACTCCTGTTCCTGCAACTTCGCTCAGCAATTTGTATGGTGGATCGAGAATACTCCGTTGGCAGAGGAGGCGTCCCAGAACCGGTGCGAAACTCGTGGATATCTTTGATAATGTGTCTTCTGTAAATTTCCGCCCATGGAGGCCGATCCACTCTTCCATTGCTCATTAGAAGACTTTTCTATTGCTTATGACGGTCCTGATATTGTGTTGCGTACCGATGCCAACACTATGAAATTTGGAGAACTTATTTATTTGCACAGCTGCATTCCGGGATATATCCCGTCTTTATTCGACGAAGCTCTTACTGTGACTCCGTACAACATTGACAGGGCTGCTCGCCAAATGGGATTTGACCAGGGTGTTCCATTTATCCGTCCGTCGGAGGCTCCGAAAGAACTTCTCCGGGTATCTTTGATGCTGACGTGTTCTTGGCATCGCAGAGTCTTCCCTTCTGGCCTATTGGGAGAAACTCAGTGGTAACCGATAAGTATAAGGAATTTAGGAGGAAGCAACTGTTGGCTTTCCAAGAATTCTCGGAGGATGTTGTGACAGATTCCCGTGGTGAGCCATCTTCTGACGTTTTGAAGAAGCATTTCCGGTTGAAGCCACTTCACCAAACGGACCCGGAGAGATGAGGATTGCATCCCCCAAGCGAGAGAGAGATCTAAGAGGCGAGGCATGTGGTTCGGTGATCCTCAATTCCTCCAATATGTAGGTATTTAAATCTCTTTCTGTTGATTCCTTCATTTCTCCAGAGTAAATTCTTCTAAGAGTGATCCTTGCTTGAAATCAGGGAATTCCTAAAGAGAATGTCTTCACAAGGTTGGAGCACATTCAGAACGGGAAGTCTGGTAACGTTGGCCTTCATGTTGAGAAGTCTGGCGGCACTGATCCTCAGAAGTCTGGTAACGCTGATCTTTATGCTGAGAAGTCTGGCAAAACTGCTCCTTTTCCAGACCATGACAGAGATGATGCAAGCTCGGTTGGACAAGGTGCCTCCCTAAGTGATCTTGTTGATGGGGCCGTGATGGAAATTAGCACCCAGAGCGAAGTAGATATCGGGAGGAATGTAAGAGAGGCAACATCCGCTATTGTTGAAGTGGTTTCCCTTGAAGAACGTTCTGAGCAGGATCCAATCAATAAAGCTATAGTGGTGACTTCTTCTGAAAGGCCTTCTGCAACTGACAAGGCTCCTGTGATTGGTGAAGTATTGGTAATGCAGCCTGGGGCTTTGTTCGATCCTCCCTTTACTATCCCTTATCCAGGTTATGTGTTGGTCGGAGGATTCAGCGTGCCAGCTCAGTTCGAAGGGTTGTACACGGAGATATGGGAGAATCATGGCCACATTGCTACCACTACGAATCTCAAGAGTCGTCTTGCGTTGGTCAACCGCGTCCAGGAAGCTTTATTTTCTATCTATGGGATGAGCGTCACTACTGGTCGAACAGTTTCTGAGGAGATGATTGAAGACTGGAAGTGCCATCGAGACGTGTTTGCGCAGTACGACTTCAATGCTCCTTGGTTCTTCAAAGGGTTCTCCGAGATTCAGGAGCTCCGAAATTACAAGATGAAGTCCCTTCGCAGATCGTGTTACTCGCCAGGAAGAAGAAGTTGAAAAGTTGTCTAAGGAATTGAAGTCAAGCAGGCAGACTTCAAAGGATGAAAGTCTCTCTTGCCCAGAAGGACGAGTTGCTGCTGAAGGACTTTCCTTGAAGGATTCACGCTACCTACTTGTCTTTTCTTTTAGATACTTTTCTTTTTGAGTAATAGTGAGGATTTCCTTTCATGATTTGACTTCCGGTTTTGAATTAATAGGTAATTGAATTGGTTTATTTTGAGATAGTTTTGTGAATAACTTTTCTGAAAGAGGTTGTTTTAAATGGAATTTGCGTCTTGGTCATGAATGATTGCACATATCATATGAAATTGCAAATGTCGTATAAAAGGGAAGTATGAATGGAAACAAACATGGTGTTTGATCATTGAGCCTCTTTCTCTATGTGCGGGATACCAAGTCCCCAGTGAATTCTAAAACTATCGTTCTTGTAAAATTGTTGAATAGAACTTACTTTTGAAGCTTCACTTGTATCAAACCGAAGCAGCATCTCTAAGGAAATTGTCTGCATTAATCTCCCAGATAGGGAAAGCTATTCCTCTGAATTAAGCTTCTTCTGAACAATGCGTTTCAAAGCGTTGCATTCACTGGTAGGGTGGTGAAGAAACCAGTGGAAATGACAATACCTCGGGTCCATTACTTCTTGATCAATTGGTGGACGCCATACAGGAGGTAGCTCCACCTCTCTGTTTCGTACCAATGCCTCAAACAACTCCAAAATCTTTTCCATTGGGAACGGAAAGTGTAGGTACTTCAAGTCTAGATTTTCCTGCGTTCGTGGGCGTTGTGGTGTCTCTACATGGTTTCGATGTGGAGCATGTTTCGGAGATGAAGTTGGAAGACTTGTGAGTGCCATCATATCCGCGGATCGCTTGCCCTGGTGACGGAAGGTATCGTAATATCACCGAAAGTGATCGAATTGAACGCTCCCATCCTCTCGTACTCACGTGTTCCTTGATTGATCTCTCCTTCCTCAAGCATTTCTTCACTTAGTTGAGAGGTCGATGAGGATTGAGCAATATTCCGGGTTTCAACAAGGGTCTTGAGATATAAATCTTCTAGCAGGTATCCGTAAGCTGCAGGCTCCATTTCTTCATCTGGCAGACGTTGTGGTACCCCGTACAAGTCTTTTCCTCTGTGGAGTTGCCTCGAGTCTTCGTTGTCGGCTGGACCATGTTGTTCGTTTCTCCTGAGTCCCCTGTGATTACGCGCTCTTTCTGCATCTCCAATGGTTAAGGTGTGACTCCTGAATAAGGATCCAGCGTTTCTTGCACTGTCTGAGTAGATGCCTGCCGACCCTTCTTGTAATTGTGTTGTTATATCTTTCAAAAGGCGGAATGTCTCGCTCTGTCTTCTAGCGATACCGGTTTGATTTTCCAAGACATCCTCCAGCATTCTAGCTACACTTCCCATGATATCTGAACCACCTGTGGTTGCCGGGTGAGGATACATCGCAAGATGAAAACCGAAAAAATTGAGAATTCAATTTTTTGTTACCGAGAGATCAACCTCCCGCTGTGGTCGCCAATTGTTTATGGGTAAAAACTATTTCTGTCGGTTTTGGTAATTTGGGGTGTGTGGATGAGAAATGAGTCTAAACCTTAACAAATGCACTACACGGGAGTGCTTGTAGATTCGAGAAATCAATCTGTGCAAATCCGGCCTAAACCAAGAAATGGCCGTTCCAGACTTGTTTCGGTCACAAAGTGAAGGAGATGGGGTTGATCTTAGGGAGGGAAATGAAGAAGGTGTTGAGATTGTGAAGGTGTTGGCTATGTATGACTTGTATCAGAAATATGAACTGGCTTGCAGGATGTAAGCTATCAGTTCCGGTGTTTGAATACGATGGTATCAACACTTGCCTCTGTTGTCTGGACTTGTTCTCGTTGTTGGAAATAGGGAGGAGAACCTATTTATACAAGTCATTTGAGCCTTATTCACGTCTCTCGTGGGAAGTGGAGTTATGGAGTAGTGGAGTTGTGTGTTGGTGTTACACGACCAGTCTTGACCACTTCTCCTGTCGTCTCTAACCGTCCATGACTTCCTGACACGTTCTTGTGATGGCGCGTTGCACGCTGCACGCTGTAAACCGCCAGACCAACCTCCCAATATGTATCCCCGCCTTTGTGACATGATTAATGTCTCGAGTGTCCGGATCGTGGGACCCACAGTAGCATGTAATGCTAGACTAAATAACTAAGTTATTTAGGAAGTCGATACTTGTGAAGTATCGTGTATTCTATGCAGGCACTGCATCAAGTATATTCAGCATGTATGAAGCATCGCTGTTTTAAGGCTTAACGGAGTAAGTAACGAATTTAAGCGTCTTAAAATAGCATCATTTCCAGCCATCTTCGAGTGATCGTTTGGAGGCTATACAGGCAAGACCTGATTTGGCCGATCACCTCATGTGGAAAAGTGGTGGACGGTGATCGTGGTGATGCCTTGCTGGTCTCTTAACTCCTAACCTGGGCTGCTTGACCAAGCTGGTAGAGTTGGACGTACGAGATGATCTGTGACGCTCATTTGCGACCATTGATGAAGTTTTAGGGCTTTTGAAGAGGTGCGCAGGCATCACTCTTCAGCTTGGTCGAAACCAAGCATGGGAGGTGTTTTGGAAAGGACAGACCGGGCATGCGTGTAGACGGTATGCCGGTGTACACGTCCGCACCTCACTGTCCCATGAAGGTGCGATCTAGGCCACTCAATTTGACCGGCAAAGAGGAGCGGTTGAGATCGATTTGTAACAGAAATCTGGTGCCGCAAAAGCCGCGCATCATGCCCACTTCGGGAGCGCGTTTCAAGACGACCAAGCCTGGTCGGTCCCGGACGATTGATTCAGCGTGTGGGTGGTAGGCTGGTGTTCACGCATGTACTTCATTGCCTCATATAAACGTGATCTAAGCCACTCAATTTGTCCGGAGAAGTTGAGTGCTCGAGATCAGTTTACAATTAGGAGGTGCGACCACGTCTGGTTTGGGCATGCGAATCGAGGTGTACAGCCAAGTTTGGTCTTGGCCGATCGGGTGTGGAGATAGGTGGGCCCGCGGTGATCATGTTGATACTTACCGGACCTGCTTAGTCTATTCCTGGACCCTTCATCCGAGCAGGAGAAAAGGGACGCTCGTGATCGCGACACAAACCCTAATCAGGTTTTGCCGGCCGTGTGTCATACCCAGTTTGGGACGCACGAATTAAGACGACCAACCATAGTTGGTCCTGACCGATCAGTCAGGTATGTAGGCGGTCCCACGGTGTTTGTGTTGACATGCTCTGGGCCCTTTTAATCTACATATACACCCTCCATCTATGCCTGCGAAGATGGATGGTTGAGACTGTTTTGCGATACATGTAATGTGCCGCAAACCCTAATTTAGGGTTTTCCGTCCATACTGGTTTGGTTTGGACGGTTTGGAAAACTATGCCACCATTTTGGGGAGGCCGACCTTGCGGGCCCGCGTTGGGTTGGTGGTGAATATTCCAATACCTGCTTGGGGTCATGGATTTAATCTAAGCCATCCAATCATGCTTGGTGAGGTTGGATGGTCGTGATCGCTTCGAGACCGATATGGTCGGTTCAGTTCAAACATGCTCAATCGGGCTAGTATAACACACCGACAACAGCCTGTATGGATATTTCGTACATGTTTTATTATTAATGCTTGAAGATTCGTGTTGCTCTGCTGAGAACAACACTCAGTCGTCATGTCGCACCAGTAATGAGTACAAGAAATACGAGGTTGGTCATGCATTAATTAATAATGCTGTAAATTCACAGGGTATAAGGGATTGTTGCTACATGCTCCAACCTGGATGAATTTCGTGTATTTAATTCACAGAATACTGGGATTGTTGCCACATGCTTCATTCTAGGTGAATTAGTAAAGTGAAGAAGTATTCATCACTTATTAATGGCTTTATCTTTTGCAAGATGTTAGCGCATAATTTTGGGCCTTTACAAATTTAGCCTTAAATGAAAATCCACCATCAACAGGTATATGTTGTTAATGGCTATGATCCTACAATTGTTACAGTAGACGGTGTATCTATTGCAAAGGATATTGGTAGATATGAACCTAACGAGATTCTCGCTGCAAAGCAAAATTCTAACGGTTTAAATGCTATCATACATGTCATTACCCCAGATCTTCTGCACCATGTGACTACGTGCACTCGGTCTAAAGATGCGTGGGATATCTTAGAAACTGTATTCGAAGGAAATTCCTCTGAGAAAGAAGCTAGGCTTCAAAACCTATGTTCTGATTGGGAAAACCTTCGTATGACTGAGGAGGATTCATTTGATGAGTTTATTCACAAAGTGTCTGACACTGTTAATGCATCTTTTGCATTAGGTAAGATTATTCCTAAAAAGGACATTGTGATGAAAATTCTCAGATCGTTACCAGCCAAATACGATTCTAAGAAGCATGCCATCGTTGAAGGAAATAACCTTAACACTCTTTCCAGAAACACCTTGGTTGAGAAATTAAAGATCTTTGATCATGAGCATACATCCAAATTTGGAAAGGATAATGGTTTCAAGGCACAAAAGAACACTAAATTACTTGATAAAAGTAAGAGTTTGCATCTCCGAAAATGATCCTTCTGAGACTGATTTATCAGATGAAGATCTTGACCAGTCAGTCTCTCTGATCACAAGACAGTTTAGAGATCTTCTTTTGAAGAGAAGTAAACGGTTCACCAGAGACAAACCTAAGTCATCAGTTAAATCTCATAATCGTGTTCCTCCTAAAAACAGGGATACTGATGATACTGATGATGAGGATATGCCACAGTGCTTCAAGTGTAAAGGCTTTGGTCATTTTGCAAATGAGTGTCCAAATCGTAAAAAGTACACTGGAAACAAAGGTCTTGCTGCAACTCTTGATGAAATGTCTGAAGACGAAAAATCAAGTGTTGCATTCCTCTGTGAAGATATTTATTTTTATAATTGTAGCAATACTACATCAACCTCGATATTCTTCATGGAGAGACTTCAACCACTTTGGAGGATAAAATGGATTTCTCATTGTCTACTGGAAATTCGTTTTCTTATGTTTCAGATTCTACCATGTGTCTAGCAGCGTGCACAACCATGGCGTCTGAATCATCCTCTCTATTGACAGGCTCTTATTGTACTCTCAAGGTTTATGAACTCTCAAATTGTTTCAAGTACAAACATAAGATAAGATATGTCAATAAACTACAACGGAGAGCAAATCGATTATCAAACAAGCTCAAATTTGTTCAGAAGTCGACTGAGGTATGTAATCTTATCTCCTCTCCAAAGAAGTTAATTTCCAAAGATATGTCTAAAACTCTAGAGAAAATAATACGGTTTAAACAATATGTGAAACATGGTTCTAAGAATTCCATTCAAGAAGGGTATGGTGGATAGATTATTGTTCACCCCAGCATAAATTAATTGTGTTGGTTGTGTATCTTGTCTCATTTGCCTGATTCAAAAGAGACAAGGGTTAGCACACCTCAGGCTTTAAGGAAAAGAGAAAAAGATTTTTTTATATCTTTTTAGTCTTGTTTTCACGTTTCTGGAATTCTTCAATCCTTTCATATCTAATTGATATTGAAAGGGATTTCCCTGTTTGATTAAAAAGGGTTAATATCGACAATTTTGCCTTCTTTAGGGTTGTGAGTTGTGCGTACGAGAATCCTTTTAAGTGTATAAAGGTTTCGTAACCCTACATTCCTTTTTTCTTCTCTGAAAAACTCTTTCTATCACAAGATTGCTTGTTGAGTATGATTTGTGAATTCCTCCCGCAATCTCATACTTATATGGAGAATCCAAGAGTTATGTCTTCTGATGGAAAAGATGTTAATATGATTGTTAAGCCGTCATTCATGAAGGAAAATGTTAAATCTCCTGTTCAACCAACTTTGAAAAGAAAAAAAAAAAGAATGTGAGGAAACCAAGGGTTGTTCCTTTAAATCTTCAAAAGATTTCTGGTGTTCTTGAAGAGTTGATTGAAACAAGAAAGGAGATTCAGCAAATAAAGGCTATTGTTTTGAGGACGCTCGAAATTCAGAAGGCCCTGGTTCGGCATCAGTCTAGAAGGTTTGTTAGAATTGACTCATTTCTTCATGAACCTTATGTTCCAATGGCTGTTGACGACAAGGATTTCGGAGACGATAAAGAATTTTTTTTAGAGGCCTTAATGTCTAGGAAACTTCTTATGAGAATTTATTTTTGTGTTTTAAGAAGGATTGATAGACGCATTTATGTGTCTATTTGGATCTCAATTATGTATATTGTTAGTGCTCGATCTTGTACTTATTTGGTTATTTTATGTCTTTGTAGGTGTTTTGGGGGAAAATAAGCTTTTGCGGCGAAATTGGCTCGAAAAGTGTATTTGCGCTCGTGGGAGAAAATTACTATTCAGACTCCCAATTTGGATAAGGGGCAAACAATTTTTAAGGGGCACTCCACTGTTATTTACACCCCAGATGTGCTATTTACACCCAATGGTTAAAGGGAGTCCAGCGCTGGTTAAGGGGACTCCATCTTCTTCCACACGTTCAAATATTTTGGCGGGAAAAGAACTACAGACTTGCGTACTTTTGTTGTGAAGAATTTGGGCGAGTTTTACTTGGATTTTCTTGCTGGATAGATTTGCTTTGGGCCTGTTTTGCTAAGACAGGATTAGTAATGGGTTTGGATTGGAAGAAAAACAAGATTTCGATATAACAGGAAGTGAGAAAACTGTAGGACCAGAATATCGCAACACTAATACTTCGCGAGATTAATAAACAACTGCATCGCGAAGGAGTCGCATGGAGGTAAATAAATGACGTAATAGATGACGACAGTTAGAACATGAGGAAAGTGTGAAGACTTGGCGAGATTTAGGAGTGTCGCGAAGGCAAACAGTTGTACATTCGCGAGCATTCGCGAGACGCTTCCGAAAATAAGGGACAGTATAGCTGTCATCCACTATGTAATACCCTATATAAAGGGTCGAGTAAGTCTGTTGTGGGAGAGGTCTTTTTGAATTGTGAAACAAGTCATTAGGAGAGAGAAAGTTAAGAGTGATTGTAATTTCTTTAGCTTTGTTCTACATTTCTTTGTAAATCTTTCAAGAAAACAATTAATAAAACACATTATTATTCATCTTCAAATGGATTGATTAAACAGATTTGAGTGAGGGGTGTAGTGTGGGAAATCCTGCAACTACATATGCGCTAGAAACAGGGATGACAAGATTGAAGATTGAAGAGTACAATTAAAATCGCTTAAATCAAGAAAATGAGAAAGGAAAAGGTTAAATCAGATGAGATGGAAGAATTAAGAAGCAAGGAACATAGTGAAGAAATGGAATACAATTCAATTACAAAAGCAATGGTTAATGAATTCCATGAAAATATTAGAGGAAGGATACATAAACGAGATTTCGAGGGAAAAAAGATTATAGATGAGGAGAAGACATCGTCTTTGAAGGAATGGGAAAAGCAGAAAATAACATTCACAGCCGCGGAAGTTCCTAGAGAAAATTTGAATCATACATCTCCACTAGTGATCACGATAAATGCAAGCAAAAAAAGAGAAGAATCGGCAAAGGTAGCGGAGGAATGGGAAATAAATAGAACTTTGGTGGATACGGGGAGTTTGGTGAGTATCATGTTTTACCATACTTACACAAAATTAGGATATAAAGATGAAGAAATGAGTTCTCCAAGATATAATATTCATGGTTTTGGAAAATCTATAACAGTACCAAAAGGGGAGATGAAATTGCGAATTTTACTTGGAGAAATTGAAACACAAGTGACATTAAGTGTAGTGGATATGGAATCGCCATACCACATATTGTTAGGGAGACCTTGGGTACATGCAATTAAGGCAGTAGCATCAACACTTCATCAGTGCATCAAATTTCCTGTGCCGAGTGGAATTGGTGAGATCAGAGGAGACATTGATAAAGGAAGAATATATTATCAAATCGAGGTAAAGCATTATGAAGGGCAAATGAAGAAGCGAAAAGATCGCCGGAAGATGATAAAAGCAGCTAAGAAAGAAGAGGAATTTCGAATTTACATGATAAGAGCAAAAGAAGGAAAAGGAATACCTGGCGAAATCATGGGAGAAGGGAGTGAGTTCGCGAAGGAAATAAGAGGACCAACTCCTATGGGAGAACCGAAGTCTAGCTATGTCGCATGATCGCTGTCGTAAGCGTCAAAAATAATTTACACTTTCTTACTACTCAAAATATAAATATAGCAAGGGCAAGAAAGGATCGATCCCACGAGAGAGGTCTAGGTTGTCAAATTGTTATGGTTTCCTATATAAAACACCCGAAAGAATTTCGATTGTGTAAATAAAAATAAACAAAAAGCAAATAAACAAAAGTAAACAAATAAGATAGAAGAGATATTGGTTAAGGATTTCGTTTTCATTCACTAACATGCTTTTCACAATAACTAGAATTGATATTTAATCTCAACTTTTATCAAAGACCCTAGAATACCTTGATCGCAAGAATATCCCGCAAACCTCCTCATGTCATCAACAAACACATTAAAAGATGCGAATATGAATCCTACCTAAAGGAACAACCTAACGTGTAAAAGCACTAATCAAGTTTAATTCCCTAGATGCATTAAGTTCTATGAAATCAGGCCAATCAAAGCAATTGAACGTGGAAAGCGCACTAATTCAATTTAACAAAGGTTACGATTCACATATGATCATAAGAATATATCACTACAAACTATAATCATATTATGCTACTTGTATCCAAGGAATATCACTTTTGCGTATAATAAACCCTAAACTAGCAATAGATGTGATTAGAAGTTCTACCAATTTGCAACTTGACAAAACAATCAATCAATCATAAAACAATATTTCCAGAGAATTGCAAACGATAATTATGAGACAAAACTAATATATTGAATTAAAGAATCATGCTTTGTGAAATCCAACTATTCCATAACCAATAATAAACTTAGGTACTCATATTCAAGGAGTTCATCACAAGAAGAAAGAGAAGTTTCTTCATGGTTCTAAAACCCTAGAATAAAGTAGAAGAAGATAATAAAACGTATAGATATGCCAAATTGTGCCTAGGTTTCTCTATATATAGAGTTTTGTAACCTCTTTTTGAAGAAACTAGGAAACCTAGCAAAAATAGGAAAGAGCACCTCCTTAGGAATTGTGTCCCGTGCATCAAACCCCCGGTCGAAAGTAGTTTCCAAAACTCTTGCTGACACTTCTCGAATACCTGCATCCCTAATCTGATCGTGTAGAAAATTGGCTAAATAGCCTATTGGGCTTGCATTCAAATGTCAAGATCCAACCCATCCAGTTTGTTGCTTGTCATGTACGTTCATCCAAACTCCACCATGTTATAGCTTCGATCAGCATCATAGCCTCATCCCCATTACGTCGACCAAAGTATGTTACAGACTTCTCCTTCTAACTCCATTCAGTCTTGTCGCTGCCATATCGACTAAAACCCGAGCCAAGATCATTCTTCAATCTCGTGCGCCAATCCAACTCAATATCACTGCCAATACTCGATCTCTATTTACAATGGCAACAAAGCTCGAGCTGCACCAGCCCATGAACAACAGCAACATCTGCTCGATAGTCCACAGCTCCAAACTCGAGCTCTCCATCAACAATAGTAGCAACGTTCAAACCCAGTTCTTCATCATCTCTGCCAAGCTCAATGGCGGCATCCAACCATTCCCTGTCAACAACTTCCAGCAGCCATCTTTCGTACTCTCTGCCATGCTCTTCTATCACCGATCATCACCTCAGTGAAACCATCCCGACCAGACTTTACCATCAACAAAAACCACCACAGCTCCATGTATTACTCGAGCACATCATACTCCTCTCGTTCTTGACTCAACAGCGCCTAACTATCTTCATCTCTCGGTAATGGCAGCCTCGAGCAGCCATGGCAGACTCAAGCTCATCGATATCGGCAGCAGCATCACTGCCAACTTCATCATCTCCTGTCACCTGTAACAACGAATGATCTAACGTTTCCAAGCTCTGTCCAGTTCTCTGTACAACCCAAGCTCCATCATACAACAAACTCGAGTCCTTAACTTTTCATCATCGATATCACAGACTCCTCCAACTACTGCCGATAATCACCATATCCATTGATGGCAGCAACACTAGTGATTTCCCTTCCATATCTTTTATACAGCAGAACCAACTCTCTATTCCTCGACTCCACCAGCTCCATCGACATCAGTTGATCGACCACAGACCAGATCCATCTTCATTCTCAGGTAGTCACGGCATCAACCCTCGGTCCATGTTAAACTTCAATGGAAGCAGCCATTACTATTCCCTGTACAACTCGGGCTCTCAAGAAACTCTAAACCCATCTCCATTGCCTGTTCATCTTTTTAATCTCCATCTTCTGCAACAATGGTTCACAGAAACCAAACCTCCGTCGAATTCTTCTGAAGACCTAGGTGCCCCTAGTAAAATGGTTGGTGTCGTTAACACCATTTGAATCTGGCAGCCCCCCAGTGAATAAAACTCGACTCCCTTTAGCACTTCCTTTGAAAATGTCCGCCCCTTAACATGACGGTGCCCCTTAGCGATCTTCATTCAACCTGTCGATCTGGAAGACGACGTTTTAGTTCTGACTTCATTCTTGTTTCGCCCATAACTTCTTCATACGATGTCTGAATGACTCCATTCTTTCGGCATTGTCTTCATCTTCTCGTCCTCTACACAATGAAAAGTAGAAATCTTGTATTTGAACGAGTTCCAATTGGTCTTTTTGCTCCAAATGACTCCATTGCACCTAATAAACTCAAAAGCACACATAAGATACATAATTTACAAGAAAACTCGCAAAGAAAGCATAAATACTGGATATTAAATACGGTGTATTCTACACCTATCATCGCAGCAGAACAAACAAAAGAAGTGAATGTTGGAACCGAGGAGGAGCCTAAAATCTTAAAAATTGGGACTAAAATGGAAGCAGATGAAGAGAGAAGAACTGTTGAGTTGTTGCGAGACTATAAAGACATTTTCGCATGGGATATGGATGAAATGCCTGGTATAGATCCATCTGTGGCTTGCCATAAATTGGAAATTGACAAGGATGTAAAACCCTTTAAACAAAGAATTAGAAAGATCGTGACAGCATATCATCCTCAAATAGAAGAAGAATTGCAGAAAATGTTGGACGCAGGAATTATTAGACAAGCAAAATATCCCGAATGGATAGCAAATATGGTTATAGTTCCAAAGAAGAAAAAAGGAATAAGAATTTGTATAGACTTTACTGATCTAAATAAAGCTTGTCCTAAAGATAGTTTCCCGTTGCCAGATATTCCACAATTGGTTGAAGCAGCGGCGGGAAATGAAAGGATATCTTCTCTTGATGGATACAAGGGTTACAATCAAATTCCTCTCGCCAAGAAGACCAAGAACATACTTGCTTTCTTTGCTCCAAGAGGATTGTACTGTTATACAAAAATGCCATTTGGTCTGCGAAATGCCTGGTGCGACATACCAAAGGATGGTGGAGAAGGTGTTCGCGAGATGGATACATAAAACATTGGAGGTATATGTTGATGATATGTTAATAAAAAGTAGAAAAGCAAAAGACCACGTACGGGATTTGAAAGAAATTTTGAACAAATGAGGCAATTTAATATCAAAGTAAACCCCGAAAAATGCACCTTTGGGGTCGCCTCGAAAATTTTAGGGTACATTGTGTCCAAAGAAGGAATTCAAGTCGACCCCAGAAAAAGTACAAGCATTCGCGATATGCCAACACCCACGACAATAAAATATGTTCAAAAGTTAAATGGGTTGTTAGCTTCGCTAGGGAGGTTCATCTCGCGATCGTCGACAAATGCAAGCACTTTTTCAACATCCTTAGAAAGGGGTCGAAGTTTAAATGGACAGATGAGTGTGAGAAAGCCTTGCAAGGACTAAAAGAACATTTAATGGACATATCAATTTTGCAAAAGCGGAAGAAGGAGAAGAATTGTTGATTTATCTTGCGACAACTTCGCATGCATTAAGTGCGATGTTCTGCAGTGGATGCGGAGTAGAAAAACCAATTTATTACATCAGCAAAACTTTCAACGCTGCGGAAAGGAATTACTCAAAAATTGAAAAACTAATCTTAGCATTAGTTTATGCAACATTTAAGCTTCGTATATATTTTCAAGCGCATGTTGTCAAGGTGGTGACAAAAATACCAATAGAATCAGTGATGAAGAATTCAAAGAGGTCGGGAAGAGTTGAGAGATGGAATGCTCAAATAAGTCATTGCAAACTCAAATATGAAATACTATCTTCGCCAAAATCACGAAGTTGTCGCAGACTTTTTAGCGAAATTCCCTTTGGAAGAAGATGAATCGGTAGAAGAAATGATGGATGTTGAGGAAGAACATGGAGATCCGAAAGATTTGTTAACGGAGCCGAATAGATGGGAGATATTGGTAGATGGGTCATCAAATGGAGAAGGAAATGGAATAGGGATTGTTGTGATATCGCGGAGGGTAATAAAATAGCTCTTTCTTTCGATTGGAGTTTGCATCAACAAATAATGAAACGAGAATATGAAGCTATAATACATGCCATGCGATTTGCAATAGAAATGAAGCTGGAGAATGTAAGGATTACTAGTGATTCACAATTGGCAATTCGCCAGATAAAAGAAGAATATGCTATAAACGAATTGTCTTTGCAAAAATATAAGAAACTTGTTGACGAATTGTCGACGCAGATACCAAGAATAAAGTGGAGACATATATCAAGGAGAAATAATAGACTTGCAGACGCTTTTGCCTTTATATCAAGTATGATGACAGATCCGGTTGCGAGAAATATTAAAATACAAACACTTTCGATGCCGTCAATTGACAAAGAAGAAGAACAAGAAACCGATGTAATGGTAGTAGAAGATGGAACACAAACACTCTGCGAAGAAGATTGGAGAGCGGAGCTTCATGCATATTTGATGACAGGAGAAACACCAAGAAATAGATTGGAGACACACAAATTAAAAAGCCGAGCAACAAATTATGAATTAAGAGATGGAGTGCTATACCGACGATCTTTTAACGGGCCTTCACTTAGATGTTTAACAAGAAAGGAAGGAGAAATCATATTGAAGATGTTGCATAGTGGGGATCTTTAGTAATCACAATGGAGGAAGATCTTTAGCGTATAAAGCAAAAATGCGGGGTTATTATTGGCCATATATGCATGAAGACGCGAAACAAGTATCAAGGCGTTGCGAGGATTGCCAAAGGCATGGGAAGAAAATACATGCACCAGAGCTCCGTTAAATTCTTCAACAAGTGTTTGGCCATTTGGAAAGTGGGGATTAGACATTGTAGGACCATTTTTACCAGAACGGACGGAGAAGATATTTGATCGTCGCTACAGATTATTTCACAAAATGGGCAGAGGTGAAAGCGGTACAAACATATTCGCGATAAGGATGTTTTTACTTTTATATTTGAGAACATTATATGCAGATTTGGAGTTCCAGCCTGGTTGGTATCGACAATGGGAAGCGATTTGAAGGACAAAATATAGAATTGTTACTTAATGTATTTCGAATACGATGTGGGAAATCAACTCCTCTATACCCGAGGCTAATGGTCAAGCGGGAGCGACGAATAAAACAATAGCAGATATATTAAAGAAAAAATTGGAAGGATACAATAAAGTATGGTGCGAACAAGTACCCAATGCGGTATGGGCTTATAATACAACTAGAAGAAAAGCTACAGGCATGTCCCCTTTCTGTTTAACATATGGAGTTGAAGCTGTCCTCCCAACAGAAATGAAAATTCCAACTACAAAGAAAGAAGCTTGGGAGAAAAATCTTAGTGCGGGTAACATCTTAATCAAGTTAGATGAATTGGAAGAAAAAAGAGAGAGAGCACTACAGCATATGGAGAATTACCAGCGAAGATTGGCAAGAGAATATAACAAACGTGTTAAGATGCGTGAATTTCAGCCAGGTGACTTGGTATTGCGAGAAACACCTATATATCAGCGAGAAAATGGTGGCAAGCTGGCAAGAAAATGGGATGGACCTTATATTATCAAGGAGATAGTTGGCACAGGGGCGTATAAATTAATGGATCCTGAAGGCAAAGATGTAGGGCAAAAATTAGATAGGCCGTGGAATAGATTATATCTTAAGAAATATTATCCATAGAAGATGGGAGAAATGGAATGAGTCGGTGATGTAATGTTTTCGCGACAGATAGATTGCGAGACCAATGAAAATAAAGCAAGATTGTGCAATAACTTCGCAGACAAATGATTGAATAAATTGATAAAATGAATGAGTGAGTGAATGGGACAAACCTTTATGGCGTACACCCTAGTTCGCGAATGATACTTCGCAAGAGGCAAATGTAAGACCTAAAGTACGTCATATAAGGGGTATCTCTTAACATGACTCGGGTGGAAGGTTACACCGCTCCGAAACTCGGGTCATGGAGATTTGGGGCCCATGAAAGCCTATCCAGGGAGATACCTTGGATTTCCAACTATATATATAGGTTATACCCGGTTGGACGCCCGAGGGTCTCTTCCAAGGAGTCGATGTATGACCAAGGCGCCGAGGTACACGGTTGAGTCAAGAGTGCGGGGAGCATGGAACTTCCTTACCACTCTTGACAAGTCTTGGCACATGCTGCACTCGGCCCGAGAAAACTCCACTTAGGGTGTAGTCTCGTAACCATAAGCCCTATAGGTATAAGGGATAAGAGAGACTGCGAAAACAACTGGTTGTTGTTAAGACCCAGGATGGGAGGAGCTAGTCTTGTATGGCCGATGTACGCCTCCTTGAAGGGGCAACCGGGGAGAAGATAAGGGCGGCACCCTCCATTAGGGAGCTGATAAGTGTCAAAATACGCAAATGTCATGAGGCTTTATTCTCGCAAGAGAATTTAGGCTTGTCATATTTGTGCAATGATCCTGCAGAGGCAATAATACTAACGCGAGGATAAGATGAGATCAATGGGTTTTTACATGAAAATGTAAGAACGTCCTGCGATTTCATCGCAAAGACGACAATGTCGCTGGATTTTATGGTCGCAAGAACATTTAAACCTGTCATATTGTCGCAAATACAATGTCTGCAGAGGCAAAAATACTTAAGAAATGATAAGACAAGATCAATGGGTCATTACATGAAAATGTAAAGACGTCCTGCGACCTTGTCGCAATGAGGGGTGGCAAAATAAGACCTTTACTTAGGAAGGCAAAATAAGACCACACAAATAATGATAAGGCAAGATCAATGGGTCATTACATGAAAATGTAGAGACATCCTGCGATCTTGTCGCAATAACGGCATTTAAGAAAGATCTTTAAACATTTTGAATATAGGCAATCGAGATCCTTCTATCGCGAGAAAGATTACAACAAAAGATTTAATGGAAAATAAAAGGATTACTTGATAAGGTGGCGAAATGAGTTCTTATACTCAAACAGAAAGAGAAACTAATTCATCCAACACCAGACTTAGTACTTTGAAATCAAAAGAAAAATTCAACAAAGTTACGAAGAAATTTAATTCTCTATATCAACTTGCTCAATCAAGGAGGTGGTAAAGCTTCTTCAACAATCTTATCAGCTTCACCCTCGCCAGTTGAAGGGTTTTCATCAGAAATTCTTTCGCAAGGATCTTTATTGATAACTTCATTATTAGCGAGGTCTTCGCAGCTCTCATAATCATAATCACTGTCGGGAGAGTTGGGTACTTCATCATCTTCAACTTCCAATGGTTCAACATGAGCATGATCAAGGGATTTAGAAAGTAAAATATTATTCACAAGAACTTACGCTTTGGGGAAATTGGCGAAGAAGCGCTTTCTGTTGATTTCTACTGGATATCTTTAAGATGATTAAGGTAGTTAAACCTCCTTCTAGCTCGGTCGCGAGATTGGGCAAGAGAAGCAACTAGCGTTGCATTTTCCTTATAAATTTTAGCATGCACCGCTTCCAAAGTAGATAGAGAAGAGTGAAGATTTTTCTCAGATTCTGCAAGAGTAAAGGAAGACATTAAAATATTGGAAAAGAAAAATTAGAAAAGAAAAATAATGGAAAAGGCAGTCAAATCTTATGACTACCTTCCTTCTGCGAGACAAGATATTGAGTAAGGGCCAAGCAGTTATTCCCCAAGTTTTCCATGGCATTATCAAAACCATCGCCGACAAGACCTTTTAACCGCGACCGCATACTCTTTTCGTTAGAAATCAATAACTTATTTTGATTCGCAAGGGAAGAATGGGATTCTTTTAATTTGGAATAATCATCCTTGAGTTGGTTGGCTTTCACACTTAGATTTATTCTATTCTGAATAAGTTTATCTCTTTCGGTGGTAGTATCTTCAAGTTTATTTTTTCAAGAGACGGATAGATTGTTCTTGCTCATTCAATGCTTTTTACAAGCATCAAGTTGTTGCGAGGATATTGCCACCTTATCCAATAAAGCTCGCCTCTCAAGAGATAAAGTTCTGTTTTCATCTGATAAGGTTTCCAACTCCAAATTAGATTTATTCAAAGAATATGAGAGACGTGACACTTCATTACTTAATAATTCTTGGTTTTGAACTAAGCAGATGTTTTCTTGGGAAAGATTATTTATTTGATCCATAGAAAACGTATGAAGATTATCTAAACGATTATCTTTGTTCCATCCAGGCGTCTCTTTCCGTTCGAGTTTCTTCCACAATAGATTCCAGTTGATATATCTCCATCTTACGTTTTACGGTGCAAAACTTGAGAGGCGAGCCAAGTTTTTTTTTTTTTTGGGGGAAGGAGAGATACCTTTTAATTCTTCATTTTTCTTGCGAAGGTTATCGCGATCCAACAAAGTATTATGAAGATTATTCTTCAAAGTCTTAATTTCTTGTTCCAAGGATGCTCGCGATATAGTATCGGAACCAAAGAATTTACCCAAAGACTCGAAAATGCTAGATTTGGTGGGATCGGTGGAGGCTTTTTAACATCATTCATAGTATCCGATAAAATTTTAAAAGCTATATCCATCCCTTCTAAATTTTCTTTGCTAAGAGAGATAGATTTTGAGGGAGAAGAAATAGTAGAGGAAGAAGGAAAAGTTGAGTCACCCATAGTTATTAGACCGCCAATTGGAGAGACCTGATCAATAGGTGGAGGCGAGGTAAAAGTAAAAGTAGGAATAGGCATGTCCTGAAGAATTTCATTCGCAGAAAATTCAGGGATTGACTTATCTTGCGATGACACTGTGGGGAATGGTACATTATCTTGAGAAGAAGAAATGGGGTTATCTTGCGAAGAAGTCGCTGCAGTAGGAGATTTGCCTTGCGAAGACATCGTAGGGAAAGAAGAATGCTTGAATCCCGAAAAAGGAACAGTTGGAGCAGCGAGCAGAGGCATCAAGTGTATTATGGCGAGACCTTTTGGGAGATCTATCATCCTGCGAATAATAAATCAACTAAGAAACAGAGGCAATAAAATTGCTATTAAAGGAGTAAATATTTCTAAAAGTACCTTACTACTTGCAGGTTGTTTTTTGGAAGCCAGAGACTTCTGACTTGCGAAGAAGATTTTGGTTGCGAACCAAAGGGGATGTTAGGGTTCACCACGGTATATTTAGAGCTGGGTTTGTTCTTGCTTTGAAACAAAAATGGCGAAAGAAATATCAAAAGAAGAACAAAATCAAGATGAAGTAATTTCAATAAGGAAGATCAATCAAGAGAATAATCAAAATCAATGAAAATAATGAACCTGGATGCCATGAAAACGATAATAGAAAGATAATAAAAAGAAGAGGATGAAGATGAATAACAGGAAATAATTGCGAGATTTATGAAGAAGATATAGAAGAAGAGAAGGAATGATTTTCACAGGCGATTTTCCTTTAAATAGAAGAAAAAGGGTGACCGGATAACATTAAATATACCGGTAGAAAGAGTAATTTTAGACACGTGTAAACGGTCATCCCAAGATTCAAGGAATCAAATTTCGTGGGAAATTGAAGATATATTACTTCTTGTTCACTGCGCAAAGCTTCGAAACTTCGCAAAAGAATAGAGGCAAGTACGTACTTTTCAAGTCCAATATTCTTTCGCTCGTTCCTTCATCAACAAATGTCAAAAATCACCACAATAACAAATTTTTCCTTGAATATCGCTTTCCAAGCGATATTCAAGGAAAAAGAGGCAAGATGTAGGACCGCATATCGCAACACTAATACTTCGCGAGATTAATAAACAACTGCATCGCGAAGGAGTCGCATGGAGGTAAATAAATGACGTAATAGATGACGACAGTTAGAACATGAGGAAAGTGTGAAGACTTGGCGAGATTTAGGAGTGTCGCGAAGGCAAACAGTTGTACATTCGCGAGCATTCGCGAGACGCTTCGAAAATAAGGGACAAAGATAGTCATCATCCACTATGTAATACCCTATATAAAGGGTCGAGTAAGTCTGTTGTGGGAGAGGTCTTTTTGAATTGTGAAACAAGTCATTAGGAGAGATAAAGTTAAGAGTGATTGTAATTTCTTTAGCTTTGTTCTACATTTCTTTGTAAATCTTTCAAGAAAACAATTAATAAAACACATTATTATTCATCTTCAAATGGATTGATTAAACAGATTTGAGTGAGGGGTGTAGTGTGGGAAATCCTGCAACTACAAAAACTTAACGGGATTATAAGCTGTATTTTTTGGATTTGATTAGGACGAGTTTTGGTCGGAATTTTTATTTTATTTGGATCCATCACAGATAAACAGGGAAGGTTGTAGAGTTTGAGTCGAAACAGGAGGAGGATACGTTTGGTTCTCGACAAAACAGAGCATGGAAGATATCTCGGGCTTATTTTTGGAAAGCATGAGGATAACATGAAAGAATATATTCTCTTATTGGATTCGCAACTATATTTGGATGTTTTGAGAAGGTTTGAGTAACTCAGAGCCGCGTGAGAAGTTATTGTCGATGAAACAAGCCGTAACCTCCGGTGAAAGAAACAAAGATATTTTGGGGAGATTCTTTTCCTGTTAAGTATATATATGGAGTATTCGAGACCTAACAGGGCAGTCGAGAGTTTGGGGAGTGTTAGAAGGGATCTGGTGGAGCTCCGGTGCGAAGAAATCACGCTGCAGAGAAAGTTGCAGCAGCAGGTGAAGAAGACGAAGAACTGACACTTCAGAAGTGTCGTTCTCAAGAACCCTAAAACACGAAGAACATAAGACGCACAAAGAACGGTCACAGACAACTATTGTTGTTCAACAGCAGAACCCTAGTATCGTTTAAGAGGCAGACTTAATTCTTCTGTAACGCCTTTTCAGCGTTGCAAACTGTCTGAGTTATTAGTTTTCTCTTGTTTTTCACCTATTTGAGCTATGAACAATTATTTGGAGCACGTGAATAATATGAGGAGCTAAACCCCAACACTGGGATGACGGAGGAAGCTATATTTCAGGCGTGTGGTAATTATATTTAATTCTTTTATAACTACTTGCACTATTATCAATCGTTTTATGATTTTTCTTAATTGATTGTGATGTCATATGATGATGTATGCTTGGTCTAAGTGCTTTTGATGCGTCATGCTAGTGATTTACAGTCAATCTTTTAAGAATCTACCTTGGCAAAGAACTAGAGTCAATATTATTTGAGCTATAATTGTTTGAAATAAAAATACGAATCGCATGAATGAGTTATGGTGGAATCCTGAGTCTCAGTAATCTCTCGATTTTTGTGACAAACTTGTGAATATATTTTCTTTGTTTTTAGAATTTTCTTAAATCAAATCTTTACAAGCCCGAGTTGAACGAACTTTTACTACCACTTTACAAACAACTTCAAAATCACATCAATTTTTGGCGCCGCCGACGCGGACTTGTATTTAGATTTGTTTTAGGTTTATTTTTATTATTTTTTGTTCTTTTTTACGCCTTTGGTATTTTTCGATTCTTTTCAGGTTTGGAGCGAAGCTACAAGGAAAGAAAAGGTGCTATAAAAGGGAAGCATCTTCCAAAGAGGGAAAGAAAAGAGGAATTCAAAAGGAGTGAAGAAGAAGATTTTGTATATAGTTATTTTGTTTCATTTTTAGAAACTGTAAATGGGGTTGTATTTTTGTAATTTTTCTTTTTCTTTTTGGACACTTTTTGGACTTGGACATTATTTTTAAAACCTTAAGGAAGGGTTAAGATTAAATATAAACTGTTTGCAGGGAAGGACGACAGTTACGATACTGTCTCGGCCTTTGGGTTCGTACACTGATATCGGAGTCGGTGGCCTGAGTCGACTTCAACGGTTCATCGCCCGTCTGGTACGGGAGGTAAGACTCTATCCACCCACGAATCCCCTGTCAGTGGGTTTTATTTTGTGTGACAACTCACACCCCTGCAATAGAATGTCGAACTGGTATTACAATAGCCAATACAACGAATATCCGACTGATTTTCAAAATGGACGTTACTACTTTGACCATAGTGTGAATAGTGGTTGGGAACATCAGCCTTTTCAAGGTTATGGCTCGTACCATGATGAGCCCAATTATTATCCACACACGTACGGGTCATACGAGCAAAATTCCTCTCTACTAGAGTCCGCACGTAAGTTAGCTGAGTCAGCACAAAAGTTACTTGAGTTGACACGTAGTTCACCTGAGATGAATAACTTAGTTATGGACGAAAGCAATGCAACGTGTGAACCTTCTTTCCTGGATAAAATCAGTAAGTCATGTGAGTCGACTCAGAAAATGTTGTTAGAGGCCCAGGAAAGAACTGCTCAAGATAGTCATAATTTCCAATATAGTGTTTCCAATAGTACCTTTGAAAATGAAGATAGTTATTCACATAATCAAGATGACGAGGTTAGAATTGGTAACACTACTTTTTTAGATGAGGTTCGACCATTTTCATGTTATTATAATGATGATTATGATGAGGATAGTGTTGATGAAGAATTTGAAATATAGTGATCAGGAATTTATTACTCCAATTGAGCTTCACAATGATAATGTTATTTCTAGTTCAGATCCTAATAATTTTAACAATTATTCACCTATTCAAAAGGACGAGGATTTGACTAGAGATATTGTTTTAGACGACATAGAATTTCCTTTTTACGAAGCTGATAATGGTTTAGAGGAACGAGTTTATTCTGAGAATATTGTTTTAGAGTCTAGCGATTTAGAAACATTAGTCTTGGATGAGGAAGATGAACTCGTAGAGATTTTAAATTTGAGTGAGGATGCATCACCTGAGTACAACCTAGAAAAAGAAATTCACCATTTTCAGGATTATGAAGATCTAGAAATTAGGGAAATTGTAGATAGTCTATCTAGAGACACCCAAAACTCTAAGTTTGGGGGTGATTATCATTCTCCCCGTGCTTTAACTTTAGCTCTTATAGAGATCCCTCACTTGGGACTTGATATATGTGCCTCAACCATTGTGCCAGATTGCCTTCATACTAGTTCTCCAGAACCTAATAATGTCCAGGAAGAAGTTCAGTTGTTAGAAACCCATCCTCTGGTTGATGTGGTTAGCCCAGGCTATGATACCCAGATTGATTTTGTTTTCCCACCAAATATTTTTCAGCCAATTGTGGGAATGTATGAGTTCAAAATGTGTCAGTTATTAAGTTCTGAGACCAAACCTAATTATTTTAGGAGAATAGAAATGACACGTTTTGTTATGATTGACCGCTTGATTTCATCGTGGTCAATTGTGTGAGTCAAAACTGATTGACTTTAAGGATCCACAATTATTCAGGTTATTATTATGTGCTTCTAAGTTCTTATTTGAGTTTTTACAGACTTTACAGCCTGAACCGGATCTTAGCTTTGAGGAATTCCAGCACATGAAAATATTTTATCTCAACCCAGTTATAGAACCTGAACCTGAACCACAACTAGATGTAGTTGTCTTAAACAGGAAACTAGACAAGGGTGTGCTTTATTTGTTAATTTTCTTGGCAGGTTGGAGATTCCTTTTATTTGTGATAGCTCTATTTGGTTTTGATGACCCACAGATATTTCGGCTATTACTTTATGATTTTATGAGGTGACTAATCCTTTCTTAGTCCTTGAAGACGTTAAACTTAGCACTTCTTGGGAGGTAACCCAATATTCATGCGACACGATAATATCTTTCCTTAACTCTTTTACTTCAAATGGTAACAGTTTCTCCTTGTTCATGTTTTTAATTTTATCTTTAGAACATTGAGGACAATGTTAGATTTAAGTTTGGGGGTATGGGAGAAACATTTTAGTTGCATTGTTAAACTCCAGAGCCTAGAAATTTATGCTTATTAAGGATGGCACTAACCAATCTAAGTGGATGGAAGCATTTTGGTTGTAGCAGTTGAGGAACCAATCTGATTAGATGGAAACATCTAAAGAGTCTATTCATAAAAGCACAGAGCTCAGGTGTTAGAATTAAAGAAAAAACATGGTAGTTTCACCATATCTCGTTGAATCCTTTTCACTTCTATTTTTATTTTGTTTTCTTTAAAATATATTTCTCTAAGTGATTAGGTGGGGCTCACGATTCAAGTTGTTACAGTAAAGTGGTAGTAAGATGTCGTTTCGAATAATAAAAATATATACAAAAGATGTCACAATATCGAAGATACTAGATTCCACCAATTCTTATATTCATGTGGCTCAACTAATAATTCTAGATTCATAGCTCAAGAATTGACTCTAATTTATTGAAAAGAAAAAAAATATCTAAAGCATGAGACATCAAAACACTTAAGAAAGCATGACCCATCAATTGAAATCACAATCATTCAATAAAAATCATAAAAAATACGATTAAAAATCAATGCAATAAGTCATAAAAGAATTAGACCACATGCATGAAAAATGGCTTCCTCCATTGTCCCGAATTAGCTCCTCAATTCACGTGCTCAAAATAGGTGTTCATAGCTCAAAAGTGTGAAAAACAAGAGAAAGATAATAACTCGACTTGAACCCTTTTATAAGTGCCTCTTAAACGATTGTGAATTTAAGATATTTCTTCAGTCTAGACCGTCGTTGCAGTTCCCTTCTTCTTCCTCCCGCTGCTTTGCTACAACTCTCTGCAGCCTTTTTCTTCTTCCATTAGGATAGGTTCTCCCTCGATATTTTTTTTTCTTCTTTCCCAAAAGTCACGGCACTTTCCTTTTATTTCTCTTCTTGACTATCACGGGTCTTCTCGGTTTGGTAATTCCTTCCCAAACTTGATAGATGGGATATCCGCAACCTCCAAATATAACTCCAAAACAAACCCGATATATCTTACCCTCGTATTATCGTGAATCGGTTAAACTTGTATTATTCTTCCGAAACCAAACCTCCTCCACTAATCCAAACAGGCCCAAATTCCATGAGAAAATCTTAATCCAAAGAATCAACATTAAAACTTTTCCCCGCAAAATTTCGTTTGAATGGTGAAGAAGACAAGTCGTTTTCTTTAACAGTATGTCCTGGTGTATAAATAACAATTAGGGTGCATCAATGGTATACCCCTTATTATCCCTTATCCAAACGGGGGTCCATGTACACTTTTGAGCCAATTTTTCCACGCATATTTATTTCTCCAAAAACACCTACAAAGACACAAAAGCCATAATAAATACAAAATCGAGCACTAACATTACGACACATAAATGCGTCCATCAAATGATGTTCCTCGAGCAAATCAAATCTACAAAATAAAATCCTAACTCACTTTCGCAGGTCGTCGAGCATTTAGCGTATGCAACAAGCCTTTAAAACCCTAGGTGGCTACCGATATACTCCTAGGGCTTACAAGAGATATTTAGTAACTGCTTGGCAGAATCTCCTTGCAAATTGATTACGGGAGGAAGTACCCCGATGCGAAATTCCAATTGTTGTACACGAGTTTGCACTCAAGCATACTAAAATTCATATATAAGGCTCTACTCGGAAGTCGCACTATGGACATCAATACCCTGAGTCAAAACTAATCCATGGATAGATCAAGAAGATGGATACATTGGTTTTGATGTTTACTAAGTGATCGATGTTTCCCATATCTCACCAAGGCCTCCCGCCAAAATGAACCTATCCTAATGGATCGAGATACAATATCAACACACTTTGGCATATGCCAACAATCCTAATTCTAGATCAACACGTCGGCATATACAAAGGGAACCAAATTTTATTCTTAATATATATTTTTTTAACCGCCTTTTGGATCCAAGCGCATTTCTTGTCGACATGATAGTTCCCGTGGATCCCGATTCCACGCTTGTTTAGGGCGACGGAGACAGGGAAAACACACACATATTGCTATTCCCAAGTGTTAATTTTATTCCGTTGGTCTAATTGGTCTAGTTGTTACCATGTCAAGTCCCAAGTGGAGAATGATAATCACCCCCAAACTTAGAGATTTCATCTCTAGAAAGACTAGGGTGAAATAGAGTGATTGAGATACCATGAAAAAAAAAAATTCATCCGAAAAAAAGTTGTCAGAATTGAGACCAGACCATTAGACCAACCGTGATTTTAATTTTGTAGTAAAGTGGTAGTAAGATGTCGTTCCTCTCGGACTTGTAAAGATTGATTTCGGACTTAAATTCAATAAAGTCTAAAGAAAACACTTAAGAAAGCATGACCAATAAGTCATAAAAGAATTAATAGAATTACCACATGCATGAAAAATGGCTTCCTCCATTGTCCCGGTATTGGAACCCTTTTATATGCCGGTTGTGTTGATATCTCGACATCCCGTTTAGGTCTTCTCCTCACCTATATATACACCACGGGTGAATTAATCCCGACAAATCTCCTCGATATTTTTCTTTTCTTCTTTCCCAAAAGTCTCGACTATCCATTAGGATAGGTTCATTTTGATATATCTTACCCCGGTGGCCTTGTATTATTCTTCGAAACCAAACCTCCTACGAATATGAGAAACTGAATCCATGAGAAAATCTCACCTTAGTCAACATTAAAACCATCTTTCGTTTTGGTGAAGAAGACTCTATATCCATCTCATTATCTATCCATGTGATTGGTTGACTCGGTTTTTCCATGATGTTCAAAATCGAAACTAACATTACGAAAATAGACACATAAATGCGTCCATCAACCACTGCAGACTTATATACGAATTTTAGTATGCCCTTGTATTGAGTGCAAATTAGTCTAGACCAAGTATCTCGGTCCATTAGGATAGGTTCATTTTGGCGGTGGCAATTGGAATTTCGCATCATTAAAACCATCTACGGTATCTTCCTCCATGTGATTGGTTGACTCCTTAGATGTTCGAAACTATCAATAAGTATATACCAACCAAGGAGATTCTTTAGTGCCTTCCAAGGTTTCTTTAGTGCCTTCCAAGGTTCTGCGTAGATATCTAAGGTCTGGAGTATAAAGGTTTTGTGGGTATATCTCTGTTAAACCCTCCCGAGACTATAACTCGGCCACTAAGGCCACCTAGGGGTTTAAAGGCTTGTTGCATACGCTAAATGCAATCGACGATGCCTGCGACAGTGAGTTAGGATTTTATTTTGTAGATTTGATTTGCTCGGGACTAGCAAATAATAAGTTTGGGGGTATTTGATAGACGCATTTATGTGTCTATTTGGATCTCAATTATGTATATTGTTAGTGCTCGATCTTGTACTTATTTGGTTATTTTATGTCTTTGTAGGTGTTTTTGGGGAAAATAAGCTTTTGCGGCGAAATTGGCTCGAAAAGTGTATTTGCGCTCGTGGGAGAAAATTACTATTCATACTCCCAATTTGGATAAGGGGCACACAATTGTTAAGGGGCACTCCACTGTTATTTACACCCCAGATGTGCTATTTATACCCAGTGGTTAAAGGGAGTCCAGCGGTGGTTAAGGGGACTCCACCTTCTTCCACACGTTCAAATATTTTGGCGGGAAAAGAACTACAGACTTGCATACTTTTGTTGTGAAGAATTTGGGCGAGTTTTACTTGGATTTTCTTGCTGGATAGATTTGCTTTGGGCCTGTTTTGCTAAGACAGGATTAGTAATGGGTTTGGATTGGAAGAAAAACAAGATTTCGATATAACAGGAAGTGAGAAAACTTAACGGGATTATTGGCTGTATTTTTTGGATTTGATTAGGACGAGTTTTGGTCGGAATTTTTATTTTATTTGGATCCATCACAGATAAACAGGGAAGGTTGTAGAGTTTGAGTCGAAACAGGAGGAGGATACGTTTGGTTCTCGACAAAACAGAGCATGGAAGATATCTCGGGATTATTTTTGGAAAGCATGAGGATAACATGAAAGAATATATTCTCTTATTGGATTCGCAACTATATTTGGATGTGTTTATGGGTGAAAACTACTCCTGCAGAATTTGGTAATTTGGGATGTGGATGAGGAATGAATTTAAACCTTTAAACAAATGCACTGCGCGGTGAGTGCTTGTAGATTCGAGAGATCAATGCAAGGCAAGTCCGGCCTAAACCAAGATATGGCCGTTCCAGACTTGTTTCGGTCACAAAGTGAAGGAGATGGGGTTGATCTTAGGGAGGGAAGAGAAGAAGGTATTGAGATTGTGAAGGTGTTGGCTTGCTTATGACTTGTAACAGAAAGGTGAGCAGGCTTGTGATTGATGCAAGCAAGCTCTGGGTGTTTGAATACGTTTTTTTTGTATTAACACTTGGTTTTCTGTCTCGTCTGAACTTGTATTGTTGTTTGAAATAGGGCGGAGAACCTATTTATACAAGTCATTGAGCCTCATTCACGTCTCTCGTGGGAAGTGGAGGAAGTGGAGTGATGGAGTAGTGGAGTTGTGCGTCGGTACCACACGACCAGTCTTGCCCACTTCTCCTGTTCATCTCTAACCGTCCATGACTTCTGACACGTTCTTGTGATGGCGCTTGTTGCACGCCGCACGCCTGTAAACCGCCAGACCAATACCCCGATATGTATCCCCCGATTTGTGACATGATTGATGTTCGGAATGTGTGGATCGTGGATCCACGAAAGATAGCATGTAATCTTTGAATTGAATAACCGTGTTATTCGGAAGTCGATACTTGTGAAGTATCGTGTGTATTTTATTATGTGTCTTGCATTATAGTGTGGTAAAGTGATGGGTAATGACGCCTCACCGACCAAATAACTCCCGACCGGGGTTGTATAACCAAGCTGGTGAAGTTGGACGGATGAGATGATCTTTGAGACACTCATCTCGACCGTTAATGAATATTAGGGTTTTTGAAGAGGTGCGCAAGCATCGCTCTTCACTTGGTCGAAACCAAGCATGGAAAGGGATTTGGAGAGGACCGACCCGGGCATGTGTGTAGACGACATGCCGGTGTACACGCCTACACCTCACCGTCCCATGGAGGCGTGATCTAGGCCACTCAATTTAACCGGTAAAGTTGAGTGGTTGAGATCGGTTTGCGGTAGAAATCCGTTGCCACAAAGGAGTTGGAAACCGGCGTGAGATCCCTAGTTCGGGCACGCGTTTCAAGACGACACATCTTGGTCGGTCTTGGTCGATGGGTTTGACGGGAAGATGGCAGGCTGGTGATCATGCCTATACCTGAATATCCCATGAAAACGTGATCTAAGCCATTCAAATCATCCCAGTGAAGTTGAGCGGTCGAGATCAGTTCGTGGTTTGGGAGGCGTGGCCATGCTTGTTTGGACGCACGTTTTGGATTGACCAGGCGTGATATGCCTTGGCCGAACACATGAGGGGGTAGATGGGCTCACGGTGGTCATGCTGGTATGACCGGCCCTTGTTTAATCTAATCCGTGACCCTCCATTCGTGCCGGAGAAGATGGACGCGCGTGATGACTTGAAACCCTAATTTTGGCTTTCAAGCCGTGCGCCATCTCTTGTTTGGGTGACGATTTTGTCACGGCCAAACATTGTTGGTCTTGACCGATTGGTCAAGTTTGTAGGCGGTCCCACGGTGATCGTGTTGACATGCTCTGGGCCCTTTAAGTCTACATCTACACCCTCCATCTATACCTGCGAAGATGGATGGTTGAGACTGTTTTGCGACACATGTAATATGCCGCAAACCCTAATTTAGGGTTTTCCGTCCATAATGCTTGGTATGAACGGTTTCTTGGCAGGCTAGGCCAATGACCGACCATGCGGGGTCGGCCGTGGGTATTCCATACCTGCTTGGGGGTGATGGAATTGATCTGGGGTCATCCAATCATGCTTATGGAGTTGGATGACTGCAATCAGATCATATCCCGGACCGATCACGGTCAGTCCGGATGCTCAATCGGGCTAGTATAACACACCGAGAGGGGCTCAATCGGGCTAGTATAACACACCGAGAGGGGCTCGGGCTAGTATAACACACCGAGAGTCAGCCTGTACGGGTATTTCGTACATGGTTTCATTATAGTGCTTGGAGGTTCGTGTTATTCGTAAGAGTAACACTCGATCGTCATGCCACACCGATAATGAGTACTGGAAATACAAGGCCGATATGAAATTCACGAGGAAGGGATTGTTGCCACATGCTCCAACCTGGAGGAATTTCATGTATTCACGAGAATGGGATTGTTGCTATATGCTCCATTCTTGGTGAATTAAGTGAGGGAGTATCAACACTTATAAATGGCTTTATCTTTTACAAGATGTCGGTAGCATGATTTTTTCTGGTTTTTACAAATTTAACCTTAAACGAAAATCCACCATCAACATTAAGTCCCTGCGTAGCACATAATGGTTACACTATTGTGTGGTAGGCATGAGATGGTGACATACATATATCTTTGAAATGACCAAGTTGAAGTAAGTACGTATTTCTGGGATAGTCGGGCGTTGCCACAGAACTGGTTGGTTCTGATTAAGGATGCGAAGGAAATAGGACTTGGTCTCGGTGAGTCGCTTTGGTTCCTCTTGTACACATTTGGGTTCGGCCTCTTCTTGAGTGAACTTCTTTCATCATACACGGCTTCCCTCGGGCATATCCGATAAGCCTCGTTGATTGTTATCCCGAATTAGCGACCTTCATAGGTGGCAAGCAAAGACTTCTTTTCCTTCTGGGATTCTCTCGACTTGTGAGATTATAAAGAATCATCTCTCGTGGTCGTTCATCCCATATCTCAGGTACTGCTCTGATTTTCTGATTAACTGATCGATGGATTTGATGATCCCATTTTATTTTTTTTTGTGTGCTCATAACCTCCTCTCCTTTGCAGTTTATCATGGAAGCGGTGGACGCTCATTCTGTTGCTTCTCCAGAAAGAAGTTTTGAAGTTGACAAGCCTGAAAAACCATGCGCACGAAGAAGTAATGGCTAATATCGATCTTCCTCTTCGCGAAGTCGGCTGTGCTATACAGGGGATGTCTATCTCCCACCTTCGTATTGTCAGAGGACGTATCTGTGCACTTTCAGCTGTGATCGCTGTCGTATGCGTCAAAAATAATTTCACTTTCCTAAAGTATGTGATAAGAAAGAGTTCGTATCCACAGAGAGGCGATTGTAGTTATTTCGTAATCAATTTCTTAAAGTAACCAATTGGGGGGATTTCTTATTTCTATTTAAACAATAAAAACAAATTAAAAGCAAAGTAAATTGTAGAAAGTAATCAATGGAGAGAAATATTGGTCAAGGAATTCATCTTCAATCTTAGACATGTGCTTGCATATATGAACAGAATTACGATTTAATCTCTTGTGTTATCAAAAGCCTAGAGAATCAAGAAAGCAAGATAATCTATTAATTTCTCAAGTTCATCAACACACATTAGGGCTGCGTATGTGAATTCTACCTAAAGAATAACCTAACGCCTTGCGCTAATCAAGTTCAATTCCTAGGAGCATTAAGTTTCAGAAATAGGCTAATCAATGCAATTGTCATGCGTTGCGCAAAACAATTCGGACAAAGGTCAAACTCTACATATGATTGCGAGAGTGTATCACTACAAACCGTAAACATATCATGCTACTTGTATTCAAGGTTATCGCTTGATGAAAAACCCTAAAATAGCTATGGACTAAGATGCAAGTTCAATTAATTGGCCACTTAACTAATCAAACACCATAATCCTATCACAATACTTCAATCATGTGATCATAAAAACCGCAGAGAATTGAACGATAAACAAGAGAGAAAACTAATGCATAAAGCAAACACAAGTTTTAGAAATCGGACTACATCCTTAACCAATAATAGAGAATTTAGCTACTCATAGCTATGGAGTTCATCATCATCAATATTCAATAATAAAACAAAGAAGAAGAAGAACAAAACCAAACCCTAGAAGCGTAAACAAAACGGCTCTCCACAATTCCAAGAATAAGATATGAGATAAGATGCCTTCCAAAAGTTGTAGAATTCCTCTTTTATAGCCTTCCTCTCCTTCCAAAATTAGGTCAAGTCTTCAAAGTCCATTAGATGCAAAACCACCAAGCCCACGAGAGAGAGAAACCCATGTAGAAAATATGTCCAAAAAGTCGTCGCCGGAAAACTGGTATTGTGGCCGGAAATCGGCCGGAGAAGTGCCCGGAAATCGGCTCCGGTGACCGGCAAAGTCCACCCTGCCACCGGTCAACGGGTCGGATCGGCGGGTCAACGGGTTGACTCGGCGAGTCAAACCGAGTTAAGCGGATCGGTGAGTCGGCCGAGGTCGAGTGAATCGGGACCCAGGATCGAGATCTCACTCAGCTGGATAGGCTGACTTGCCAAAGCCATTGCCCTTTGCCAGGCCAACTTGTGTTGCGCCAAGATGGTGCATCAGTGCCAGCTTCTCTTGCCATCACTGCAATATCTTTTCCTGTATCATCATTGTGCTTAACCCCTTCCTGTGCCATCTCATCTCTGCATCAACAACCCCATCACAAAGCACTGAAACCGCCACCAACACTCCACCGCATCCACCATCTCGGGCAGTTCACTTGAATCATCCAATTGCTTATAATTCGATCCATCCATGCATTTTACATCAACTAGTGAAACTTGTAGCCACTTCTGCTGCTCTGCAGTTCGATATTTTCTTAGCACAAAACCTAGAGACCCAGTTGCTTCCTCTTGCATTCTACTCAGCTGCAATTAATCCCATGGCACTCACCCCTGCAACTCCATTTCAACAGCTCACCTGAGACAAACCCATAACACAGCAGCCACCATTGTTCTTCTTCATACCCTTCTCAGTTAATGATAACAATCCCCAAATCCTTCCTAAACCTTGAGCAAGCGAACAATCGGTTCCTGGATGCAACCCATGAACACAAATTACCACCTGAACCATCATTCTTGGCCTCAATCAACCGAGTTCTTATAATTCAACACAAACCCATTGTTTCTCATACCACACAACAGCACAAGCCTCCAGCCATCTTGATTTCCCTGAGTTCAAATCAATTTCTGCATTCCAATGTCACCACTACATCCACCAGGCCTATAGCATCAGCAGCATAACTCCTAACAGATCCATCATCACTGACAATTCACTTCCCAGCTTCAATTCCACATATTCCTGAGCCATTCTTAGCATCAACACATCCATCCTTTTCAGCTCAAGGTCACCTGCATTTCAGGATGAACCACACCCTGTTCAACAGCACCAGCACTTGCTCCATTCCCTTCTTGTGCACCACCCTGGCCATTCAACACAGCTGCAAGACAAACCATGTCTCAACCCCATTACAGCTCTCATAACTCAGCTCTGCCAACATTGTTGTCATCTACCAATTAAGTTCTCAGTTTTATCACCTTGACAACTTGCAATGCCTCACTTACAGTCCCCTGGCTCAATTTGCAACACAACCTTCACTCAGTGATCCACCTGAGACATTCTAAGCACCAACCATCATCTCAGACCCAATAATTCATCCAAATCTGCAACCTCAGGCCATTAAACTGCCAACAAACTCATTCTACAGCTCAGATTCATCTCAAGCCTGTGACCAATTCACACCCAGTTCAATATCATCTTTCCCTTGCCCTGTCATGCTTTCACTTACATTGTACTAACTACAACCTGCAATTGCTCACGACATTGCAGCTGCAATTTCTCCAATAACCCAGCAAGCTCAAAGCCATTTAGCATCAGATTCAAATCCTCCTTTCCTCCATCATTACAGCTTCACCTGAAATTCATAATCATCTCATCCCTTTCCCCATCACAGGCTCATAAAACATTCACCAGATAAACCCTAGACTGGTACTCCTCCACTTCCAACCAACAGATAAACCTGAGTTAATCAAGAACCCATCTGAGATTCACACAGTAATTTCACCTCCTCTGAATTCCTCTACCAAAACACAGCAATTTCTCTCCCTGAATCTCTCTCACACATCGATCCATGGCCGCTCCTCTCTTTCTCGATCTCTCCTGAGTTCATTCCCAACACAGCAGCCTCTCTTCAAGCACAGAACCAAGATCAAATCAATTTCACTCAACACCATTAATGGCAACAGCTTCACCATCATCTCACCATTTTCAGACAGCATCCCTCTCTATTACTCTCGGTTTCAATTCAGGTGAAAATGGTGAATGAGAGAAATTTCTCTCAAATCTAGGTCATAATTAGGGTAGAGTTTATGCAGTGACACCTCATGTTATAAGGGCTATCCTGATTGGCAGCCCCTTAGCCTCGGTGTCTCGTGTCTAAAATTCCTCCAAATGGAGTTACCCGTTAACCTTGATTGAACTCCAGATAGCACATGCCTGTGAAATGACACTCTTGCCCTTTTGCTCCAATTGGGTAATTTCTCCTTCTTTTCCTCCGTGCGACTCCAGAGTACCTAACAACTCAAAAACACCCGTAAAGTGCATAATTCACAAGAAAAATAGCAAAGAAAGCATAAACTCTATATAGTAAATACGGTGTATTCTACACCTATCGATTCCCCACACTTAGACTTTGCTAGTCCTCGAGCAAATCAAACAAAACAATAAAATACAACAACTCCGTGTCGTCGAGGCTACGGTCACTTTTAGCATAAATAACAAGCCTTTAAACCCCTAGGTGTCCCTAGTGGACGAGTTATAGTCTCGTGAAGGTTTACTAGAGATATACCTACAAAACCTATATTTCAAACTCCGTCTATATATGACAAATCAATGAATGAATCCAAAATGACTACAAGAGGAGATACCTTGCAAATTCAATTCAATTATTAATAAAACTCTATTTAGATAGTTGAACAAGCCACAATACTCGGAAATTAACAACCACAATCACAATGAAAAGATTAAGAAAATGGATATAGATGTAGATGTTGGCGGATATTCACAAGTGTTCGATGTTTCCCATATCTGTCTGAAGGTCACTGCTAAGATAAACCTAATCCTATTGGATTGAGCTACTTGGTTTGAATCCTACATCAACTCACTGGCATATACAAGGGAACCAGAAGTGACTTTATTCAACCAATATAATTTCTTCCTCTTTTTTTTTTCTTTTTTTTTTTTTATGATTGGATCAAACTGGATCCAATTTATTTTTTAGACGGCATGATTAGATCTTTTGGATCCAAGCGCATGCTTCTTGTCAGCAAGTACATGATAGTTGCCTTGGATCCTGCATTCCACGCTTGTTTAGGCGACGGAGACAGGGACTACGTTTCACACATACTTGCTATTCCCAAGTGTCATTCTTTATTCCGTTTTTGGTCTAATTGGTCGGTCCTTTTTTTTTTTTTTTTCTTTTCCATACATTTTTTTATTAATTTTTTTTTTTTTTTTTTTTTTTTAGTAACTCAATCACTCTATTTCATCCTAGCAGTAATAACACGTCGAAATTAGTGACCCACCAAAGCACTTAGAGAACAATAGATAAATATGGAAAAATAAAAATAGAATGCGATATGGTGATATTCCGAGATATGGTAACAACTATCATGGTATTTATGATTTAAAGCTATGTTCGTCCCCTTTTTTGTTAATTGGTTCCTCAACTCCTGCATTCAAAATGGTTCCATCCACTAATGGTGTCATCCTAAAGGCACAAGTTTTTAGATTTCGGAGTTCAAAAAGCACAAATTTTTTTCTTGTTTTTTTTTATTTTTCTGATTTTTTTTTTTTTAAGAGAAAACTAAAACATATAAATGCTCCCCACACTTAAACTTTACATTGTCCTCAATGTAAAATTGAATCGTCAAAGAAAGTCCAAGGTGGGAAATTCCGCAAATAATGCGCGAAACAAAGAAAATAAAGATAAAAGCAAATGCATAAAAGTAAAAAGATAAGGATAAAGATACAAAACCGGTGGGTTGCCTCCCACTTAGCGCTTGTTTTAAAGTCGACGGCCCGACGTACTCCTTGTTTGCTAAGACTCCTCCGGAGGGAGTACTTCCACAAGGTTAACTCCTTCCACGATTTCGAAGAGAAGTTCTCATAATATGGTTTCAACCGGTGCCCATTCACTTTAAGTTCATTACAGCGTAGCTAAACTACGAATTTCCACCGCACCATGAGAAAACACATTAGTCACAATAAAAGGTCCAATCCAACGTGACCTTAATTTACCCTTAAACAATTGCAAAACGAGAATTAAACAAAAGCACTTTCTGCCCAATGCAAAATTGTTTCTTAGAAATCATATTATCATGAAAAGCTTTCGTTTTTCCTTGTAAATCCGTGAGCTTTCAAATGCATCATTGCGAATCTCCTCTAGCTCTTGAAGTTGTAACTTTCTTTGCTTTCCAGCCCCATCCAACTCCATATTGCATTGCTTAATAGCCCAAAACGCCTTATGCTCAATTTCCACGGGTAAGTGACAAGGTTTACCATAAACAAGCCTAAAAGGAGACATCCCAATAGGTGTTTTATATGCGGTTCTATACGCCCACAAAGCATCATTAAGTCGCGAGCTCCAATCTTTCCTTGTGGGATTCACCGTCTTTTCAAGAATGGATTTCACCTCTCGGTTGGAAACTTCGGCTTGTCCATTTGTTTGCGGATGGTAGGGTGTTGCAATCCTATGCGACACATTGTACTTCCTTAACAAGCTTTGCAAGAACCTGTTTTTGAAGTGTGAACCTCCATCGCTAATTATAGCCCTTGGAATTCCAAACCTTGCAAAAATATTAGCTTGCACGAAATCAAACAACTTTAGAATCATTAGTTGGGGTGGCCTTAGCTTCCACCCATTTCGAGACATAATCCACAGCAAGCAAAATATAATAATTCCCATTAGAATTGACAAAAGGGCCCATAAAATCAATTCCCCATACATCAAAGACTTCCACAAATTGTATAATAGTTTGCGGCATTTGATTTCGAGCACCTAGATTGCGGTTCTTTGACACCTATCACATGTGATACAAAATGCATGTGCATCCTTAAACAAAGTTGGCCAAAAGAAACCACATTCTAATACCTTGAGAGCGGTTCTCTTGCTCCCAAAATGTCCTCCACAAGCATATGAGTGGCAAAAAGACAAGATAGAATTAAATTCAATTTCGGAACACACCTACGTATTACTTGGTCACTACAATGTTTCCATAAGTATGGATCATCCCATATGTATTGGTTTCCTAACTTCTTAAGTTTGTCCCTCTCAAAGAAGAGACAAGTTCTTTGGGATTTGTTTAGACACTAAGTAATTAACAATATCAGCGTACCATGGTTCTCCAAAGGCAATTGAGAATAGTTGCTCGTCCGGGAAACTTTCACGCAACGGGATAGTCTCCTTGTCCACAGCAAGTCGGCTCAAATGATCCGCAACGGTGTTCTCAATTCCTTTCTTGTCTTTGATTTCAAGATCAAACTCTTGCAAGAGTAAAATCCATCGTATGAGCCTCGGTTTCGCCTCTTTCTTTGTAAGCAAGTATCTAAGTGCTGCATGATCGAAAAGACAACAACTTTTGTACCAATTAGATAAGAGCGAAACTTTTCTAAAGCAAAAACAATGGCTAATAACTCCTTTTCGGTGGTTGTGTAGTTTTGTTGAGCCTCATTTAACGTTCTAGAAGCATAATAGATAGCATGAGGAAGCTTCCCCACACGTTGCCCAAGCACCGCACCAACCGCATAGTCACTTGCATCACACATGAGTTCAAACGGCTTACTCCAATCCGGTGGTTTAATGATAGGGGCTGAAATCAAAAGTTCTTTCAAACGATTGAATGCCGCCATACATTTCTCATCAAAGTTAAAAACCACATCTTTTTGCAATAAGTTACAAAGTGGTGATGCTATCTTGGAAAAGTCCTTGATGAACCTACGATAAAAACCTGCATGACCAAGAAAAGAACGTATCTCCCTCACCGTAGTGGGAGGGGTTAGAGCACGAATAAGGTCTATCTTAGATTTGTCGACTTCCAAACCTTTAGAAGATATTATATGGCCTAAAACTATGCCATGAGTTACCATGAAATGGCACTTCTCCCAATTTAGCACAATATTTGTTTCAACACATCGTTCAAGGATTAAAGCCAAGTTGTTCAAGCAAAGGTCAAATGAATCACCAAAGACACTAAAGTCATCCATGAACACTTCGATTATGTTTTCAACATATTCCGAAAAGATACTTACCATACACCTTTGAAAAGTAGCCGGAGCATTGCACAAGCCAAAAGGCATCCTTCGATAAGCAAAAGTACCGAAAGGACAAGTGAAAGTGGTTTTCTCTTGGTCCTCCTAAGTGCTATCACAATCTGATTATAACCCGAATAGCCATCAAGAAAGCAATAGTATGAGTGTCCAGCTAAACGTTCAAGCATTTGATCAATAAAAGGTAAAGGAAAGTGATCTTTTCTAGTGGTGGCATTCAATTTTCTATAATCAATACAAACCCTCCAACCGGTTTGCACACGAGTTGGGACAAGTTCATTCTTATCATTCTCCACCACCGTTACTCCCGATTTCTTTGGTACCACTTGTACCGGCTTACCCACTTGCTATCGGATATGGGGTAGATAACTCCCACGTCCAAAAGCTTGAGTATCTCCTTTTTCACCACTTCCATCATGGGAGGATTCAAACGGCGTTGCGCTTCCCTTGTAGGCTTTGAATCATCCTCCACACGAATCTTATGCATACAAACGGCAGGGCTTATACCCTTGATATCGGCGATTGTCCATCCTATGGCCGTCTTATACTTCCTTAGCACCCTTAGAAGTTTTTGCTCCTGTAATTCATTAAGCTCGTTAGAAACAATCACGGGTAAATCTTCGTTGTCACCCAAGTAAAAGTACTTTAAGTGACTTGGAAGAGGTTTCAATTCTAAACTTGGAGGTTTAACAATAGATGGCACAAGTTTCTCATTATTGCAAGGTAAAGAAGCATATGAAATATTCTTAGTTGCTGATTTTTCCGGTAATGAGTTAAGAGAACCAATGGTTTCTTTCATCTCATCACTATACGCATAACCGTTATCAATAGGAGTAGTGAGCACGGTTTCCAAAGTATCAACACCATTCAACTCAAACATTTGTTGCGCCAATGTGTCCATCATATCAATGGAGAAACAAGAGTGGACATCACTAGGATATCTCATCGTCTCGAAAATGTTGAAACGTATTATTTCTCCATCAAACTCCATAGTTAGCGTTCCCTTATCCACATCAATTATGGTTTTCGCCGTTTTCATGAAGGGACGCCCAAGTAGCAATGGAAAAGACGAGTCCGGTGAACCTTCATCCATCTCTAACACGCAAAAGTCCGCTGGAAATACAAGTTGATTAACCTGCACAAGAACATCCTCAACAATACCCATTGGGTAGACATTAGAACGATCGGCTAATTGCAACACAATTCCAGCCTTTTTAAGAGGACCAAGATCAAGTGAATTGTACATAGACGCAGGCATGACATTAACGGAAGCACCTAAGTCCAACATAGCTTTGTTAAATGTTTTGTTACCAATTGTGACGGGAATGTCGAAGCTACCCGGGTCCTTGCACTTAAGTGGGAGTTTGTGTTGTAAGATTGCCGAAGCATTCTCCCCCACACTAAGCACTTCATTACCTTTGAAGCCTTTGCTTATTGGTACACAAGTCCTTCAACACCTTTGCATACTTTGGAACTTGCTTAATTGCATCTATGAGTGGTATGTTCACATGGATCTTTTTGAGAACGTCTAAAATCTCCTTTTCTAGTTCCGCCTTCTTAGAACTTGCAAATCTGCGAGGGAAAGGTAGAGGAGGAACATAAGTAGAAACCGGAGTTTTAGAGTTAGGAATAGGTACCTCAGAAGTTTGGGGAGAATCCTCGGTTTTCTCCTTCAAAACAGGTTCCTTTGGTGTTTCCACCACGCCCGAATCAAGAGACTTCGGGTTGCACAAGTTGTGTACCACTTCTCAATGTAATTGCATTAACACCCTCTTTTTTGGGTTGATAGGTTGAGAAGGGAGTTTCCCACCATTTTGTGCCTTCAATTGATTCAACTCCATAGCCATAGAACCAACTTGAGTTTGCAACTCCTTAACCGAACTATCCGTTCTTTGCATAAAAGATTTCAGCAACTCCTCCATATTGGACCCCATAGTTTGAGGTTGTTGTTGTTGTTGAAATTGTTGTCTCGGTTGGAATTGTTGTTGTTGAGGTTGAAATCCACTCGGGTTGTTGAAACTAGATTGTTGAACCGCTCCTTGCTTATTGGCATAGCTAAAATTGGGGTGATCTCTCCATCCCGGATTGTAAGTGTTGGAGTAGGGATCATACCGTCTTTGTTGATTTGGAAAGATCGCATTAGCTTGCTCGTCCTCATAAGATTGAGAGGAATTTGGTATCACCGCGGCTGCAACTTGTTGAAGCATTGCGTTCATGTTACCCATTTGTTGACGAAGTTCTTCAACCTCGCTCACTTCACTCACCCTTCTTAGAATCACATCCGAACCACGACTCAAGAATTGTTGTGAGTTCGCTGCCATGTTTTCAATCAACTCTCTAGCTTGTGCCACCGTCTTGTTAACTAGTGCACCACCACCCGCAGCGTCGAGGAGATTCCTATCACTTGATTGGAGTCCTTCATAGAAATATTGAATGATCATAGCATCACTAAATTGGTGGTGAGGGCAGCTGGCCACCAATCTCTTATATCGTTCCCAACATTCATATAGAGATTCTCCCACATTTTGCTTCATCCCACAAATCTCCTTGCGAATTTGAGTAGCCTTTGATGCAGGAAAATATCTCTCTAAAAAGAGTTTCTTCAACCCATTCCATGTTGTGACACTTCCGGGAGGTAAATAGTATAACCAATCCTTAGCACTATCCATTAGAGAGAAACGGAACACTTTCAACATTGCACCATCCGCCTCAACATCCGCTGGAAGCATCGCCGTGACAATGGTGTGGAAATCCATAAGATGTTTGTTTGGGTCTTCATTCACCATGCCATGGAACTTTGGTAATTCTCTAAGCAACCCCGGCTTGATCTCAAAAGTAGAGTTTGTTTGAATACAACCCTGTTGTGTATCAAGCTTGTGAGAAGCCAAGTCCTTGAGTGTACGATTTGCATCACCCATTGTTAATTCAACTTGTGGTACGTCTACGATTGGGACCTCTTGTTCTCCTTCTAAGTGTAGCTCTTCGTCCACTTCTAACTCGTGCTCGTCCGTTGTGTTTCGCCTTGGTTGGAGTATTGTGCCTTTTCGAGTAGCTATCCCGCACCTTGGATAATTCCAATCCTTAGAAGCCAGAGATTATGCACCTGCAAACAATTCTCGCAAACAAGTGAGAAACAAGACAAGAAACGAAAAGCAAAGATGAAAGCAGAAATTGTAAAAAGAAACTAAAAACTTAATAACTAGCCGTGTGCCTCCCCGGCAGCGGCGCCAAAATTTGATCGCTGTCGTATGCGTCAAAAATAATTTCACTTTCCTAAAGTATGTGATAAGAAAGAGTTCGTATCCACAGAGAGGCGATTGTAGTTATTTCGTAATCAATTTCTTAAAGTAACCAATTGGGGGGATTTCTTATTTCTATTTAAACAATAAAAACAAATTAAAAGCAAAGTAAATTGTAGAAAGTAATCAATGGAGAGAAATATTGGTCAAGTAATTCATCTTCAATCTTAGACATGTGCTTGCATATATGAACAGAATTACGATTTAATCTCTTGTGTTATCAAAAGCCTAGAGAATCAAGAAAGCAAGATAATCTATTAATTTCTCAAGTTCATCAACACACACATTAGGGCTGCGTATGTGAATTCTACCTAAAGAATAACCTAACGCCTTGCGCTAATCAAGTTCAATTCCTAGGAGCATTAAGTTTCAGAAATAGGCTAATCAATGCAATTGTCATGCGTTGCGCAAAACAATTCGGACAAAGGTCAAACTCTACATATGATTGCGAGAGTGTATCACTACAAACCGTAAACATATCATGCTACTTGTATTCAAGGTTATCGCTTGATGAAAAACCCTAAAATAGCTATGGACTAAGATGCAAGTTCAATTAATTGGCCACTTAACTAATCAAACACCATAATCCTATCACAATACTTCAATCATGTGATCATAAAAACCGCAGAGAATTGAACGATAAACAAGAGAGAAAACTAATGCATAAAGCAAACACAAGTTTTAGAAATCGGACTACATCCTTAACCAATAATAGAGAATTTAGCTACTCATAGCTATGGAGTTCATCATCATCAATATTCAATAATAAAACAAAGAAGAAGAAGAACAAAACCAAACCCTAGAAGCGTAAACAAAACGGCTCTCCACAATTCCAAGAATAAGATATGAGATAAGATGCCTTCCAAAAGTTGTAGAATTCCTCTTTTATAGCCTTCCTCTCCTTCCAAAATTAGGTCAAGTCTTCAAAGTCCATTAGATGCAAAACCACCAAGCCCACGAGAGAGAGAAACCCATGTAGAAAATATGTCCAAAAAGTCGTCGCCGGAAAACTGGTATTGTGGCCGGAAATCGGCCGGAGAAGTGCCCGGAAATCGGCTCCGGTGACCGGCAAAGTCCACCCTGCCACCGGTCAACGGGTCGGATCGGCGGGTCAACGGGTTGACTCGGCGAGTCAAACCGAGTTAGAGCAGATCGGTGAGTCAGGCCGGGTCAGAGTGAATCAGACCGGATCAGCATCTCACTCAGCTGGATAGGCTGACTTGCCAAAGCCATTGCCCTTTTCCAGGCCAACTTGTGTTGCACCAAGATGGTGCATCAGTGCCAGCTTCTCTTGCCATCACTGCAATATCTTTTCCTGTATCATCATTGTGCTTAACCCCTTCCTGTGCCATCTCATCTCTGCATCAACAACCCCATCACAGCACCAGAAACTGCCACCAACAGCTCCACTGCATCCACCATCTCAGGCCAGTTCACTTGAATCATCCAATTGCTTATAATTCGATCCATCCATGCATTTTACAGCAACTAGTGAAACTTGTAGCCACTTCTGCTGCTCTGCAGTTCGATATTTTCTTAGCACAAAACCTAGAGACCCAGTTGCTTCCTCTTGCATTCTACTCAGCTGCAATTAATCCCATGGCACTCACCCCTGCAACTCCATTTCAGCATCTCACCTGAGACAAACCCATAACACAGCAGCCACCATTGTTCTTCTTCATACCCTTCTCAGTTAATGATAACAATCCCCAAATCCTTCCTAAACCTTGAGCAGCAGCAACAATCAGTTCCAGATGCAACCCATGAACACAGTACCACTGAACCATCATTCTTGGCCTCAATCAACTGAGTTCTTATAATTCAACACAAACCCATTGTTTCTCATACCACACAACAGCACAAGCCTCCAGCCATCTTGATTTCCCTGAGTTCAAATCAATTTCTGCATTCCAATGTCACCACTACATCCACCAGGCCTATAGCATCAGCAGCATAACTCCTAAATGTAGATCCATCATCACCGACAATTCACTTCCCACTTCAATTCCACATATTCCCGAGCCATTCTTAGCATCAACACATCCATCCTTTTCAGCTCAAGGTCACCTGCATTTCAGGATGAACCACACCCTGTTCAACAAAGACCAAAGACTTGCTCCATTCCCTTCTTGTGCACCACCCTCGGCCATTCAACACAAAAGCAAGACAAACCATGTCTCAACCCCATTACAGCTCTCATAACTCAGCTCTGCCAACATTGCTGTCATCTACCAATTAAGTTCTCAGTTTTATCACCTTGACAACTTGCAATGCCTCACTTACAGTCCCCTGGCTCAATTTGCAACACAACCTTCACTCAGTGATCCACCTGAGACATTCTAAGCACCAACCATCATCTCAGACCCAATAATTCATCCAAATCTGCAACCTCAGGCCATTAAACTGCCATCAAACTCATTCTACAGCTCAGATTCATCTCAAGCCTGTGACCAATTCACACCCAGTTCAATATCATCTTTCCCTTGCCCTATCATGCTTTCACTTACATTGTACTAACTACAACCTGTAATTGCTCACGACATTGCAGCTGCAATTTCTCCAATAACCCAAAGAAGCTCAAAGCCATTTAGCATCGATTCAAATCCTCCTTTCCTCCATCATTACAGCTTCACCTGAAATTCATAATCATCTCATCCCTTTCCCCATCACAGGCTCATAAAACATTCACCAGATAAACCCTAGACTGGTACTCCTCCACTTCCAACCAACAGATAAACCTGAGTTAATCAAGAACCCATCTGAGATTCACACAGTAATTTCACCTCCTCTGAATTCCTCTACCAAAACACAGCAATTTCTCTCCCTGAATCTCTCTCACACATCGATCCATGGCCGCTCCTCTCTTTCTCGATCTCTCCCCGAGTTCATTCCCAACACAAAGAGCCTCTCTTCAAGCACGTAACCAAGATCAAATCAATTTCACTCAACACCATTAATGGCAACAGCTTCACCATCATCTCACCATTTTCAGACAGCATCCGTCTCTATTACTCTCGGTTTCAATTCAGGTGAAAATGGTGAATGAGAGAAATCTCTCTCAAATCTAGGTCATAATTAGGGTAGAGTTTATGCAGTGACACCTCATGTTATAAGGGCTATCCTGATTGGCAGCCCCTTAGCCTCAGCTGGTCTGTGTCTAAAATTCCTCCAAATGGAGTTACCCGTTAACCTTGATTGAACTCCAGATAGCACATGCCTGTGAAATGACACTCTTGCCCTTTTGCTCCAATTGGGTAATTTCTCCTTCTTTTCCTCCGTGCGACTCCAGAGTACCTAACAACTCAAAAACACCCATAAAGTGCATAATTCACAAGAAAAATAGCAAAGAAAGCATAAACTCTATATAGTAAATACGGTGTATTCTACACCTATCAAGCTGCGATTGACATGGAGGAGCGGTGGAGGCGCGAGGAAACGCTGCAGACACTAGTAAGCGCAAGGGCAGAGAAATTTGCAGCGCGGTTGAAGAGGCGGAGAGTTGAGCATAAACGACCTCCGAGTGAAGACAAGTGTGACTACCCGATCCAGGACGGCGTGATAATTCTCGATTCTGATACAGACGAGCCTGAACATGTGAAAGCAACTTGTGCGGCCCCTGGTGTTGCTATGCCCTTTGACGCTCCCGCTGGTGATGTTGGGACGGAATGCGCTGCTGCTGCGGAGATGTCTGATGAAGCAGCTGAGGTAGATTCGAAGGGAGGAGCATCAACAGGTGACGGCGCCGAAGCAGAACCTGACAGTGGTGCAGGCGATGTCGATCCTCTTGACGGCTAAAACTTCTTTTCTTCTTTCTTCTTTCCAAGTATATTTTGTACATTTGAACATCTTCCTTGTACTCGGTGGCGGCCGGGTTCAAGGTTTTTCCTCCATTTAATTGTTTGAATAAAGTTTTTCTTTTATAATCTTTTGTCAAAACTGCAACCGAACCTTCTCAGGCGCAAGGGTGCGCCTTCACACGTAATCTTTAGTGATAAAAGAAGTAATTATCATGATAGAAAACTTACGGACCTGTGCTCCTGATGCAAGATCTTCCTGGTTTTGTTGGGGCAGATAGCTCAAATCGTTTTCCTTTTTGTGCACACGTTCCGTTTCCTTCTTCCCATGAGATACTTGCTTAGGGTTTCCCTTCTTGCTCTAGTGTGTTGATTTAGGCCAACTCAGGGCTTTGTGTTTTTAGGGGTAAAGAGGTTCTCAGATGGAAATGATACTTCAATTAAATTGAGGATTGAAGATTGGAACCCTAACTATGAATGCAAGTATTGCAATCATTTTCTGGAGGAATTACAAGTATGACATGAAACTGTAAAAGGAAACACGCTGGAAAAAATAGCACAGCGTTTTAAAGTGTGGAGAATGCTGGAAAGTGATAGCACAGTATCTTAAGTTCGGTAGGGTTTGAGCCATTGTGAGTGAATTGTTATGCCCTCTAGTTTATCAGCGTTGATGAGCTTGCAGTAGCCGCCTAGGATAACATCTGCTACCAGGTATGGTTCATCTTCTTTTCCGGTGGGTGAGTCAGGTGGAGTGATCATTTTCACCGTCATGCTCCCAACCTTGAATGTAGTCGTCTTCGTAACCAGATCTCCAATCCCAAATGGGTTTGGGCGTGCAGATACTTGGACCTTGGCCTTATCGTCTTTGACCAAGACAGCCTCTACGCTCTTGATAAAACGTTTGAAAGGGCCGGCTTCCCATTCACATCTCCTAGCCGGGGTTGGTTCGTTGGTTGGAGTCGGTCCCAGGACTTGTCGAACGAGGGGGTAGGTTGTAAAGAAGGTTGCGCGGCGAGACTTACTTGAGATCGGAACTTTTCAACGTATCTTTGTGGCTTTCTCCCGGGAAGTTGTGTCACATTGGTAAGTTGCTGGTGCGGCAATAGATAACCATCAGGAGGTCCAGAAGGCGTGTTGGAGATTCTTTCAGGTACCGAAACCGGTAGAGGACAGACTTCCAGTATGGCTTTGTTGTCCTGCATCCAAGAGCGCCCTAGGATCATGTCGTAGTTGGGATGATCTTTGACTATGTAGAACTTTGCTTGCGTCTAGGCATCACCCAATTCGACTTCAAGATCAATGTATCCATATGCATCTCTAAGCTCTCATGCTTAATCTTTAACTACGGTTGGGTGACGAGTAGCTTCACCTTGAAATCTTTGCCACTCTCAAGGTCTTGACAGTAATGATGTTAAATTCGGAAGCCGTATCAATTAACACGCTATCGAATTCTACGTTTCTCAAACGAGCGACGGTTAGGAGTCCCTAGTCTCCATTGCCCATGTCTTTCGGGAAAGACCCGGGTTCTGGATTTCTTTTGGATGCAAACGCCTACCAGATACAACGTGGTTGAGGGCCGCAAATATGTCTTGACGCTGTCCTTTGGAGAAGTACAAGATTTCACATATGTGTTCCATCATAGATTGTACGGTCTTGCAGAATCCCCAGAAATCATGCAGTTCCTGATAGGTAAAGGGTCTCTATGAACACCCTCGTTTCCAAGCTGGAGTTCCCCTGTTTCTACCTTTTCCCTGAATATCTGTTTCAACCTGTTACAATCTTTGGTTGGATGATGGACGAATCTGTGGTAGCAACGATGTCTCGGGATCTGCCATTTCTTCCTCGGTTGGAGGACGTCGATAGAGGGGCAGCTTTACGGCGTCATCTTGGATCCACGCTTCCAAGAGCTCTATCACTTCATTCATGGGAAAAGGAAAACCCGTGTCTTTAGTGTTTTGTGCGGGAGTTTTGTCTGCTCCTTTTCGAGACGAAGTCTTGTGTGCTGGGGATGTCCGCTTGGTTTGTTGTTCATCACTTTGGAGCTTTCCTTTTCTCTCCTTCGCCCACTACACTCACGAAGGACCGGTGTTGTATTGCTTGTTCGTGAGGCGCTGCTCCCTCGACTTTCACGTGAATCTTCACTTCGAACAACTCGGGTTCTTTCTAGTAGTGCTTGGTGCGATTGTTCTTGAACGTTTTGCAGCCTCATGGAGTTCGAGAGAACGTTTGAAAGCCCGGGTTCTCTAACGGAGCGCGGTATATGGGTATCATCCGTTGATGCACAACTCCACCAATTGTCGTTCGGTGACGTTCGGGTCATGACAATCCAGCGCTTGAGTTCTCGAACCTTTTGACGAAGTCGTTAGGATGCTCGTTGTTCCACCGAAGAATTCTTCCTAGATCTCGAAAAGGTGATTTGTTCGGACACGAAGAAATACTTTACGTAGAAAGCACGACCATCTCGCTCCGATTGGATATCTTTGTTTGGCGCGATGTTGTTATACCAGTGTACGCCCTCCCCGTAAGTGATTTCGAGAATTCTTTCGGGCGCGAGAACATGATTGTATTCATGTTCCCCAAGGATTCCAAGAACCGAGAGACATGTTCACGAGCATTACCGATCTTGTCGTAGAGGGAGAACTGGGGAGGTGTAACCTCTTGGAAGAGGTATTCGTTGCATATCTTGAGGGTATGGAGGTTGGTGTTGGTGTGCATCCTTCAGATTTCCTTTGCCTCGGCTTTGAAGGAGTCGTTCTAGATCCTCACGTGTGATGAAGTTGGGTGGCTGGTCCCTTTCTCTTGAACATTCAGGAGCAACACGAGCTTCTGTCCGGGTGTAACCGCCTGCTCCGGGTGAATTGAAGGCATCTCTTGTTGGCTCCAAAGATTGACGTGAATCCTGCGGCAATCGTTCAGTCAAGGTCTTGAGGAAAGCGAGTACCTCCTTCTGAGTTGCGGCCATATCTGTTTGAGTCTTAGCAAGAACTTCCTGTTTCTCCATCAAGTCTGCAACGGAAACAGACGGTGGTCCTCCTCTTGTGCCTCCGGCTCCTCGTCCTGATGGAGGAGTGAAAGTTGTTGCTCTGGTGACCACTGGAGGTGTTACACTTGAGGAGATGCCGGGATTTGCGGCTTCTCTAGCTCTGGTGATGGGAGGCGTTACACCTACGGGAGGTCTCCTGCTCCGCTAGTGTTGGTGATAGAGGTAACGGCTCCTCGAGATGTGTTGGCTGTGGTAGCTCTACTGACAGGTACTTCGACACCAGGATTGTTATACACACTAGCCCCATCAGAATTGATTGCTGATCCAGACTTTAATTCCACCATCTTGAAATGAATTGTTGATTGAATTGATTCTAAGATCTACCCTTTTGAAATTGATAAAATTGAATCGGATCTTTGAAGAAATTGACTTTACAACCGAGAGATTAATCTCCCACTGTGGTCGCCAATTGTTTATGGGTGAAAACTACTCTATGAGAATTTGGTAATTTGGGATGTGGATGAGGAATGAATTTAAACCTTTAAATAAATGCACTTTGCGCGATGAGTGCTTGTAGATTCGAGAGATCAATCAGTGCAAGTCCTACCTAAACCAAGAAATGGCCGTTCCAGGACTTGTTTCGGTCACAAAGTGAAGGAGATGGGGTTGATCTTAGGGAGGGAAGCGAAGAAGGTGTTGAGATTGTGAAGGTGTTGGCTTGCTTATGACTTGTAACAGAAAGGTGAGCAGGCTTGTGATTGATGCAAGCAAGCTCTGGGTGTTTGAATACGTTTTTGTATTAACACTTGGTTTTCTGTCTCGTCTGAACTTGTGTTATTGTTTGAAATAGGGCGGAGAACCTATTTATACAAGTCATTGAGCCTCATTCACGTCTCTCGTGGGAAGTGGAGGAAGTGGAGTGATGGAGTAGTGGAGTTGTGCGTCGGTACCACACGACCAGTCTTGCCCACTTCTCATGTTCATCTCTAACCGTCCATGACTTCCTGACACGTTCTTGTGATGGCGCGTTGCACGCTGCACGCTGTAAACCGCCAGACCAATACCCCAGTATATATCCCCCAGTTTGTGACATGATTGATGTCTGGAATGTGTGGATCGTGGATCCACGAAAGATAGCATGTAATGCTGAATTGAATAATGTGTTATTCGAAGTCGATACTTGTGAAGTATCGTGTGTATTTTATCACGAGTCTTGCATTATAGTGTGGTAAAGTGATGGGTAATGACGCCTCACTGACCAAATAACTCCCGACCGGGGTTGTATAACCAAGTCTGGTGAAGTTGGACGGATGAGATGATCTTTGAGACACTCATCTGCGACCGTTAATGAATATTAGGGTTTTTGAAGAGGTGCGCAAGCATCGCTCTTGACTTAGTCGAAACCAAGCATGGAAAGGGATTTGGAGAGGACCGACCGGGCATGTGTGTAGACGACATGCCGGTGTACACGCCTACACCTCACCGTCCCATGGAGGCGTGATCTAGGCCACTCAATTTAACCGGTAAAGTTGAGTGGTTGAGATCGGTTTGCGGCAGAAATCCGTTGCCGGAAAGGAGTTGGAAACCGGCGTGAGATCCCTAGTTCGGGCACACGTTTCAAGACGACACATCTTGGTCGGTCTTGGTCGGTCTTGGTCGATGGGTTTGACGGGAAGATGGCAGGCTGGTGATCATGCCTATACCTGAATATCCCATGAAAACGTGATCTAAGCCATTCAAATCATCCGGTGAAGTTGAGCGGTCGAGATCAGTTCGGGGTTTGGGAGGCGCGGCCATGCTAGTTTGGACGCACGTTTTGGATTGACCAGGCGTGATATGCCTTGGCCGAACACATGAGGGGGTAGATGGGCTCACGGTGGTCATCTTTGGTATGACCGGCCCTTGTTTAATCTAATCCGTGACCCTCCATTCGTGCCGGAGAAGATGGACGCGCGTGATGACTTGAAACCCTAATTTTGGCTTTCAAGCCGTGCGCCATCTCTTGTTTGGGTGACGATTTTTTCACGGCCAAACATTGTTGGTCTTGACCGATTGGTCAAGTGTGTAGGCGGTCCCACGGTGATCGTGTTGACATGCTCTGGGCCCTTTAAGTCTACATCTACACCCTCCATCTATACCTGCGAAGATGGATGGTTGAGACTGCTTTGCGACACATGTAATATGCCGCAAACCCTAATTTAGGGTTTTCCGTCCATAATGCTTGGTATGAACAGTTTCTTGGCAGGCTAGGCCAATGACCGACCATGCGGGGTCGGCCGTGGGTATTCCATACCGCTTGGGGGTGATGGAATTGATGCAGGGTCATCCAATCATGCTTATGGAGTTGGATGATCTGCGATCGAATCATATCCGGACCGATACGGTCGGTCCGGATGCTCAATCGGGCTAGTATAACACACCGAGAGGGGCTCAATCGGGCTAGTATAACACACCGAGAGGGGCTCGGGCTAGTATAACACACCGAGAATCGGCTGTGCGGGTATTTCGTACATGGTTTCATTATAGTGCTTGGAGGTTCGTGTTATTCAGTAAGAGTAACACTCGGTCGTCATGCCACACCGATAATGAGTCTTTGAAATACAAGGCTGATATGAAATTCACGGGAAGGGATTGTTGCCACATGCTCCAACCTCGGGAGGAATTTCATGTATTCACAGAATGGGATTGTTGCTACATGCTCCATTCTTGGTGAATTAAGTGAGGGAGTATCCAACACTTATAAATGGCTTTATCTTTTACAAGATGTCAGCGCATGATTTTTTCTGGTTTTTACAAATTTAACCTTAAACGAAAATCCACCATCAACAAGATGTTTTGAGAAGGTTTGAGTAACTCAGAGCCGCATGAGAAGTTATTGTCGATGAAACAAGCCGTAACCTCCAGTGAAAGAAACAAATATATTTTGGGGAGATTCTTTTCCTGTTAAGTATATATATGGAGTATTCGAGACCTAACAGGGCAGTCGAGATTTTGGGGAGTGTTAGAAGGGATCTGGTGGAGCTCCGGTGCGAAGAAATCACGCTGCAGAGAAAGTTGCAGCAGCAGGTGAAGAAGACGAAGAACTGACACTTCAGAAGTGTCGTTCTCAAGAACCCTAGAACACGAAGAACATAAGACGCACAAAGAACGGTCGCAGACAACTATCGTTGTTCAACAGCAGAACCCTAGTATCATTTAAGAGGCAGACTTAATTCTTATGTAACAGTCTATTTGTAACGCCTTTTCAGCGTTGCAAACTGTCTGAGTTATTAGTTTTCTCTTGTTTTTCACCTATTTGAGCTATGAACAATTATTTGGAGCACGTGAATAATATGAGGAGCTAAACCCCAACACTGGGATGACGGAGGAAGCCATATTTCATGCGTGTGGTAATTATATTTAATTCTTTTATGACTACTTGCACTATTATCAATCGTTTTATGATTTTTCTTAATTGATTGTGATGTCGTATGATGATGTATGCTTGGTCTAAGTGCTTTTGATGCGTCATGCTAGTGATTTACAGTCAATCTTTTAAGAATCTACCTTGGCAAAGAACTAGAGTCAATATTATTTGATCTATAATTATTTGGAATAAATATACGAATCGCATGAATGAGTTATGGTGGAATCCTGAGTCTCAGTAATCTCTCGATTTTTGTGACAAACTTGTGAATATATTTTCTTTGTTTTTAGTATTTTCTTAAATCAAATCTTTACAAGCCCGAGTTGAACGAACTTTTACTACCACTTTACAAACAACTTCAAAATCACATCAAGGATAACTAGAGCTTGTAATAGCCATTATTGTGAGTACATAGTTAATTCCAACGATCTTCATCTTGCAATGTTTATAGATTTATTTATTTAAATTCTAAAGTTTATTTGGAAGATGATTTTGTAGTATTTATCTTTATGGTTTCATATATTGCAACTTGTTATGGGATATGTGTGTTTGCGTCCGTGAACTATGATTGTCTCATATATGTCAAAACTTAAGTCTTTCACATGTCATTATGCAAATATTGATAAAAGAATGTGAAAAGACGAGGGTGCCCAAATATACCTCAATCTAAAACTTTTCCACCTATAAGTCCTTTCTCCGAAAGTGATTGTCTACGGACTGAGTCGAGACAATACAACTAATCGGTTCATACTTCGTATGATCGTCTATAGATACGGGATCGAGACAATACGACAACGAAGTATGTTTACTTGATAAGTGGTTCGAACTTAATGGCCGGTTGTCAGCCGAGCAAAAATAATTTCACTTTCTCAGTCTACTAAATATAAATGAAGTACGTGATAAGAAAGAGTTCGTATCCACAGAGAGGCAATTGTTGTTATAGAATTTCAGTTTCTAAAGTAACCCAGGGGGAATTGTTGTTTTATCTAAGCAATAAAAATAATTGAAAGCAATAAAATAACTTGAATAATCAATAAGGAGAAGATATTGGTCAAGGGATAATATCATCCACAAACATGTATTTTCATCAATGATTAGAATTGATAATTTAATCTCTCATTTACTAAAAGTCCTAGGATACCTTGATCGCAAGTATATCCCGCTAATTCCCTGATTTCATCACAACCACATTAAAAGATGCATATGTGAATTCTTCCTATAAAGCAACCTAAAGTGCAAAAGCACAATTAGATTTAACTCCCTCAAAGCACTAAATTCTATGGAATAAGACTAATCAAGGCAATCAAACGTGTAAAAGCACTAATTCAATTTAACCAAGGTTATGATTCATATGCAATTATAAAGATGTATCACTACAAGTAATAACCACACTATACTACTTAGAATTAGGGATAAACAACTATTTCGTATTGAAAACCCTAATCTAGCAATAGAGATGAATGTAAATCGAATTGATTCCGGACTCAACCAAACAAACAATCAAATCATATGATAATATTAATAATGAATCATAAACAATAAAGTATTGAGACAAAACTAATTCATAGATTCAAATAACATGTTGAGAAATCAACTTTATCCTATAACCAATAATATGTGTTTAGCTACTCATAGCTATGGAGTTCATCATAAAAATATTGATTGAATAGAAGAAGATGAACAAAAGCAAACCCTAGAAGCGTAAACAAAAGCGGCTCTCTCCAAGTTCCAAGAATAAAACGTTCTCCAAAGTTGTAGAAATCTTTCCTTTAAATAGCTTTGCTTTCCAAAATTAGGTCAAGTCTCAAAGGTCCAATAGATAGAAGTCCACTAAGCCCATATGTGAGAAAAACCCATGTAGAAAATATGCCCCAAAAACTGTCGCCGGAAAACTGGTATTATGGCCGGAAATCGGCCGGAGAAGTGATCGGAAAGCAGCTCAGGTGACCGGCAAAGTCCACCCGGTCACCGGCAAAGTCCACCCGGTCACCGGTCAACAAATCAAATCGTCCAGGTCAACTCAGTCAAGTCACTGAGTCAAACCGGGTCAATCACCGAGTCAAGTCTAGGTCAGACAGACGAGTTAGATAACTAGTCAGACTCAGCTGAGCTAAGTGGCCTTGGCCTGAGCCATTTGCACTGTCTTGAGATTGTGCTGCACCATCTGTTCTTCACTGCCAACTATATCCTGCCATGCCAAAGCAGCTTCCACAAGCACCAGCACCTGTTCATTACCACAAACCAATGGCCTTCTTATTCTCCACTGCAATTTGAACTGCAGTCATCTACCAACAAATGAGTTGCAATCGCTATCACTAACCCTTACTTGAGCCAGCACCTGAGGCAAAAGCGACACCACCAACCATTGTTGTAGCTTCCATTTGCATCATTTGCACACAGACTCAAGCGAATACCCAAAGAACCTTCTCGGCAGCACTAACTCCTCTTCTACAAGCCAACAACAACTCCATCTGCTCATAACTCATTCATTCTTCCAAATTGATCCCGTAATGCCAATATCTGCATGCAAGACAAAACCTTTGCAGCCAACAATACCATACCACCCTCTTGCACCCGCAATACCAATACCAAGCACCTACTTTCCCTTTCCATATGCACTCGGTACCCACAATCGCGAGCAACATTCTACGCCATAACACATATCACCCGCCCCTCTACTTTGAACCCACAACCGCACAATTCCCCGCATCAATCATGAATTGTAACTTGTACTCATTCACCTGCAATGTCACAAATTGTCACCAGCCAACCCTTGAGTGTCACCTCAGGCTCCCTGTAATAGTACCTGCTCAGTGCTCAAATTCATTTAGTCATAACCACCAGTATTGTAACAGCATCACAGCTGCATTTAAGACCTGCAACACTACTCCTTTGCATTGTAGCTCTGACCTTCTCATTTCAACTCCAGTCATTACCTTCTTAGTATCTAGCTCTCTCACCGCAACAACTCCAACAGCAGCTGCATCCATGCCATGCAACACTATTTCCCAACTTGTATCCACTCCTCTTAAGCTGTTATAAATCATACCAACACCACTAAACCACTGCATTCCTTTCTAACATTCTCTGAAATACCAACCTCATCTCCAGATGCAACTCACTCCACCTTGAGCTCAACTGCATCAATAAACATTCATTATATGGTGGCAAGATTTATTCTTCCTTGTCTTGAACTCGAACAGACCCATCAATTCCATGGCAGCAACCTTCATCTCAATTGCAATACTGCCCCAGCCTTTCCTCTATCACCTGTGCAAGCCTCCAACCATAGTAATATCACAAACTGCAACTCTCTCTTGTAGATCTTCAAGCTCAGCCATCCCTCAAAAGCTCGATTCAGTTACAAGGCCAGTCCAAGACAATCACCAAAACCACCTGCTCAAAGCCATACCCTACAGTCCTTGCCAGCCCCTGTAACTTCACATACACAGCACCAAATCCACTTCCTTAAGCCCACAAAAGCAACATCCTCAAGAACTCAAACACCATCAGGCACACCAACAGTCCCAGCTCTTTCATGTTCTCTTAATATGAAGATCACCGTCACTTGAAGTCTGTACCTGAATCCTTGTCTGCAATTTCTCAGAGACCCATCAGTTCAAACACTAACTCAACCCTATCTTTTGCTTCATCACCATCTTAATTCATCCACCAAAACTCAGGCTTCTATGTCGACAAACCCTGACTGCAGCACACTATTGTCTAGACCACCACCAACTCCATCAAAGCCTTGAAGCTCAAACCCAACAGCAACAACCATACAACTCTTCCTGCAACTTCAAGACAATACCAGACCCATGGCTATCCTCGATTCCACCTGCAATCTTCACATAATTCCTGGTAATCCCATGCTCCTGTGACATCAGACCAAAATCAGACTCGAACCCATCTTTGCAGCAATTTCAAATCACCAATTTCCTCTCATCTGTTTGATTTCAAAATCTCACAGATCCCCTTTTGTTTCTTACTCAGAGAACCTCAAATTTAACCTCAGATCTGAATTGTTTGTTGTCTCACTTGATATCAACCATCCATTCTAAGTTCCAAACGAACTTAACAATCAAACCCATTTTCTGAAATCAACAACAAACCCTTTATCTTCACAATTTCTAACAAACCCTTGGTAACCCATCTCATAACCCAGCTGAATTCCTTTCCCTGTCTTTATCACAACTCAGAACAGCTTCAGATTCTCAATTTCTCCCTGAAATCTTCATGAATCAGATAACAGCTGAGCAGCCGCATCATTTCCTCTTCTCTGACTCTTACATGGTGCCGCCATCACAGATAGGGACGGTAGAGAAGAAGAACTAATGATTTCTTCTCTGAAACTCAATACTTTGTAGGAATTCGTATTTTCACGCCCCAACTTTGGATAAGGGACACCTGAGGGAATAGCTCTGCATGACTGACAGTCCAGACTCCTTCCTAATTCTTATATTGTCAGTTATAGGGAATTGACAAGCTCATAACTTTCTCGTATGACGTTGGAATTACCTCGTTCTTTCTCCCGTGGATTCCCTTTTTGCCTTTTCCGCTCCAACTGAATGATTTCATCTTCTTTAGCTCCAAATGACTCCAAAGTACCTAATAACTCAAAAACAAACATAAGATACATAATTTACAAGAAAACTCGCAAAGAAAGCATAAACAATAGATATATATATCACGGTGTTTACAACACCTATCAAATTCCCCCACACTTAGACTTTGCTAGTCCTCGAGCAAATCAAACAAAACAAACTCTAAAACATACATACAACTCCGTGTCGTCGAGGCTACGGTCACATTTAGCACATATAACAAGCCTTTAAACCCCTAGGTGTCCCTAGTGGACGAGTTATAGTCTCGTGAGGGTTTACTAGAGATATACCCACAAAACCTATTTTTCCAACTTAATAGTTCTTCGAAATGATAGTATCCAATGTGCTAAGAAGACATAGAAATTCTGCACACTAGTCATAAGAAGTTAGACACATAAATGAACACAATCTCATCCTTAAAAGTTGAGAGAGAAATAACCATCCCTTATCGAAAGAAATTCGGGTTCGGAGTGATCAAAAGTCTCGACTCTGCCTCACAAGAAAAGGTTTTATGATATTGCTCTCAATAATAAATAGCTTTTTATGGGTCACACATGTGTCCAGGTAGGAATGAAGAGAGAATCCTGCGACACGTTGAATGGTAGGAAGGAAAACCCTCCGAATCGTTTTGAAAACCCACATCTTTTAATATTTTGAAAACCCATTTTTTCTGACGATCTCTAAGAAAGGAAATCAACCACTTAACGAAGGTGGGAATATGCTTACTTACCTCGTTATCTGTTCGCGTGCAGCTAGCACCACTCTCACAGCATCCATAGAAACGTCTTCGGTCTTCAATCGGTGTCTTCATCTTCGTCTTCGGTCTTCAACACTTGATGATAACTCTTGAACTTCGTAGAATCTTGACAATGTAACTCTTTCCTCTAAATCCTTATTGCTTGAAACTTTATTGTAGATATTCCTTCTTCCATTGGCTTTATTGAAAGAATACAAAACTAAAAACGAACTATACAAACCAAAATATGATACATTGGATTTTTCTTGTCTCTCTTTTTTTTTCTATTTTTTTTTTTAATCTTTTTTTTTTTTTTTGAGAAATGAGAAAGTAAAATACAAATAAAATAAAAATGTAAGTACAAGGCCATGGTGTAAGTACTTTACCGCTTGATTCTTCACAACTTGTATGTCTTAATATCATAAACTTCTCAAATTCTCATCTTGATAATCTTCACTCTTGTACAATAGTCTTCAACTTATAAAAATTCTGCTCCTTGTCTTGTTGCTTTACTCGAATCTGAAATCTTCTCATTTCTGTACTGTTTCTTGTAAACCTTGAACGTCTTCAACTTTCCTTCAAATTTGTGATGCTCCTCTTGTTGATGATGATAGTGTTTCTATGGACTTGTTGGTGTAGAGAGAGATAAAGTGGATGGTGCTAACTGCGAACAAGATTACAAGTGGTATGTAAGTTAGCAATTCGATGTCACCATCATGATTGATAAAAATAGCACTCAAGAGATCAAAATAGTGCTTCTATGGTGGGAGGTTGGGCAGCTCACCATTCTGCCCGGAATTTACGTTAGGTGACACACACTCTAAAATCACATATTTAGACAGGTACAAAGAATTGAAGGTCAGTGCCTCGCATGATGTAACATAGGTAGTCTCCACTATAGGGGATCACTACTCTAATACCGAATTCAATCTGCACCTTATTTGCCACTGGCATGGTTAAATCCAACTTTAACTCTCATACAATTAAGAAACCCGATCATGTTCTCTGTCATCTCTAAGTTCAGTCACTCTTATGAGATTCTCGATGTAATATTAGCGACATGTATACTATGTGACTCTAAACTAACTACAAGTTGGAGTTTTCTTATTCACTATTTTACAAAAAAAATTGAAAATTTCATGAAACCACTCCCCCACACTTAAACTTTACATTGTCCTCAATGTAAATTGAATCGTCCAAAGTAAGTCATGGTGGGAAATTCTAACATGATATGTGACAAGAAATCAGAAAAATAAATAAAACAAGACAAGAAAAAAAAAACTAAAAACAAGACAAGAAATACTCATCCGATGGGTTGCCTCCCATTTAGCGCTTGGTTTAAAGTCGTCAAATCTGACTATCTCCTTGCTTTCTATGACTCCTCCAGAGGGAGTACATCCACAAAGTTAACTCCTTCCACCACTTCGGAAATGAAATTCTCATAATATGGTTTCAACCGGTGCCCATTAACTTTAAGTTCTTTCCCTGTAGCTATGCTACGAATTTCCACTGCACCATGAGAAAACACATTAGTAACAATAAAAGGTCCGATCCATCGTGACCTTAATTTACCCTAAATAAATGCAAGTGAGAATTAAACAAAAGCACTTTTTCCCAATGCAAAATTGTTTCCTAGAAATCATGTTATCATGAAATGCTTTCGTATTTTCCTTATAAATGCGTGAGCTTTCAAATGCATCATTGTGAAGCTCCTCTAGCTCTTGGAGTTGTAATTTCCTTTGCTTTCCAGCCCTATCCATCTCCATATTGCATTGCTTAATAGCCCAAAACGCCTTATGCTCAATTTCAACGGGTAAATGACAAGGTTTACCATACACAATCCTAAAGGGAGACATCCCGATAGGTGTCTTGTATGCGGTTATATAAGCCCACAAAGCATCATTAAGTCGCATGCTCCAATATTTCCTTGTTGGATTCACCGTCTTCTCTAGAATGGATTTCACCTCCCGGTTAGACACCTCGGCTTGTACATTTGTTTGGGGATGATAAGGTGTTGCAATCTTGTGCGACACATTGTACTTCTTCAACAAGCTTTGTAAGATCATGTTTTTGAAGTGAGAACCCCCATCGCTAATTATGGCTCTTGGAATTCCAAACCTTGCAAAAATATTAGCTTGCACAAAATCTGAAACCACTTTAGAATCATTAGTTGGGGTGGCCTTAGCTTCCACCCATTTAGAGACATAATCAACCGCAAGTAAGATATAAAAATTCCCATGAGAGTTGACAAAAGGACCCATAAAATCAATACCCCATACATCAAAAACGTCAATAAATTGAATAAAAGTTTGTGGCATTTGATTTCGGGCACCTAGATTGCCTGTTCTTTGGAACCTATCACAAGTTGTACAAAATATATGTGCATCCTTAAACAAGGTTGGCCAATAAAAACCACTTTCAAGTACCTTTTTAGCGGTTCTCTTACTCCCAAAATGTCCTCCGCAAGCATAAGAGTGACAAAAAGACAATATAGAATTAAATTCAAATTCGGGAACGCACCTGCGTATTACTTGGTCACTACCATGTTTCCACAAGTATGGATCATCCCATATGTATTGGTTCCCCAACTTCTTAAGTTTGTCCCTCTCAGCACGAGACAAGTTCTTTGGGATTTGTTTAGACACCAAGTAATTGACAATATCGGCATACCATGGTTCTCCAAAGGCAATTGAGAATAGTTGCTCATCCGGGAAACTTTCACGTAGTGGGATAGCTTCCTTGTCCACAGCAAGACGGCTCAAGTGATCCACAACGGTGTTCTCAATTCCTTTCTTGTCTTTGATCTCAATATCAAACTCTTGCAAGAGTAATATCCATCTTATGAGCCTCGATTTCGCCTTTTTCTTTGTAAGCAAGTACTTAAGCGCTGCATGATCAGAAAAGACAACAACTTTTGTACCAATTAGATAAGAGCGAAACTTTTCCAAAGCAAAAACAATGGCTAACAACTCTTTTTCAGTTGTTGTGTAGTTTTGTTGGGCCTCATTCAACGTTCTAGAAGCATAATAAATAGCATGAGGAATCTTCCCCACACGTTGCCCAAGCACCGCACCAACCACATAGTCACTTGCATCACACATGAGCTCAAAAGGCTTGCTCCAATCCGGTGGTTTAATGATATGGGATGAAATCAAAAGTTCTTTCAAACGATTAAATGCCACCATATATTTTTCATCAAAGTTAAAAACCACATCTTTTTGCAATAAGTTACAAAGTGGTGATGCTATCTTGGAAAAATACTTGATGAATCTTCGATAAAAACCCTCATGACCAAGAAAAGAGCGTATCTCCCTCACCGTAATGGGAGGGGTTACAACACGAATAAGGTATATCTTAGATTTATCAACTTCCAAGCCTTTAGAAGATATTATATGGCCTAAAACTATGCCATGAGTTACCATAAAATGGCACTTCTCCCAATTCAGCACAAGGTTTGTTTCAACACATCGTTCAAGGATTAAAGACAAGTTGTTCAAGCAAAGGTCAAATGAATCACCAAAGACACTAAAATCGTCCATGAAAACTTCGATTATGTTTTCAACATATTCTGAAAATATACTTACCATACACCTTTGAAAGGTAGCTGGAGCATTGCATAAGCCAAAAGGCATCCTTCTATAAGCAAAAGTACCAAAAGGACAAGTGAAAGTGGTTTTCTCTTGATCCTCCTTTTCTTGTGTAGAACTCATGCAATAAACATTCTCAATTATGCAACTTTCATCACAATCTGATTATAACTTTGAATAGCCATCAAGGAAGCAATAATAAGAGTGTCCAGCTAAACGTTCAAGCATTTGATCAATAAAAGGGAATGGAAAATGATCTTTCCTAGTGGTGGCATTAAATTTCCTGTAATCAATACAAACCCTCCAACCGGTTTGCACACGAGTTGGGACAAGTTCGTTCTTATCATTCTCCACCACCGTCACACCTGATTTCTTTGGTACTACTTGTACCGGGCTCACCCACTTGCGATCGGATATGGGGTAGATAACACCCACTTCCAAAAGCTTGAGTATCTCCTTTTTCACAACTTCCATCATAGGGGGGTTCAAACGACGTTGCGCTTCCCTTGTAAGCTTTGCATCGTCCTCCAAACGTATCTTGTGCATACAAACGGCAGGGCTTATACCCTTGATATCAGCAATTGTCCATCCTATGGCCGTCTTGTACTTCATTAGCACCCTTAAAAGTTTTTGCTCCTGTAATTCACTAAGCTCATTAGAAACAATCACAGGTAACTCTTCATTATCACCCAAGTACAAGTACTTTAGGTGATCGGGAAGAGGTTTCAATTCTAACTTTGGTGATTTAACAATTGAAGGTAGAAGCTTTTCATCACTGCATGGTAAAGAAATAAAAGAGATATTATGAGTTTCCGGGCATCCTTGTAGTGAATTAAGATCACCAAGGGCTTCCTTGACTTCATTACCACACTCTACAGCATTATCCATGGATGTAGTTAACACGGTTTCCAAAGCATCATCACCATTTAATTCAAACATTTTTTGTGCCAATGTATCCATAACATCAATGGAGAAACAAGAGTGGACATCACTAGGATATCTCATCATCTCGAAAATGTTGAAACGTATTGTTTCTCCATCAAACTCCATGGTCAACGTTCCCTTGTCCACATCAATTATGGTTTTCGCCGTTTTCATGAAGGGACGCCCAAGTAGCAATGGAAGAGACGAGTCCGGTGAACCTTCATCCATCTCTAACACACAAAAGTCAGTTGGAAATACAAGTTGATTAACCTGCACAAGATCAAGTGAATTATACATTGATGCAGGCATAACATTAACGGATGCACCTAAATCCAACATAGCTTTGTTAAATGTTGTGTTACCAATTGTGACGGGAATGTCAAAACTACCGGGATCCTTGCACTTAAGTGGGAGTTTGTGTTGTAAGATTTCCGAAGCATTCTCCCCCACACTAAGCACTTCATTACCTTTGAGCCTTTGCTTATTGGTACACAAGTCCTTCAACACCTTTGCATACTTTGGAACTTTCTTAATAGCATCAATGAGTGGTATGTTCACATGGATCTTTTTAAGAACGTCTAAAATCTCCTTTTCTAATTCCGCCTTCTTAGAACTTGCAAATCTGCGAGGAAAAGGTAAAGGAGGAACATAAGTAGAAACCGGAGTTTTAGTGTTAGGAATAGGTACCTCAGAAGTTTGGGGAGAATCCTCATTCTTCTCCTCCAAAACAGGTTCCTTTGGTGTTTCCACCTTGCCCGAATCAGTAACTTCGGGTTGCACAAGTTGTGTACCACTTCTCAACGTAATAGCATTGACACCCTATTTTGGGTTAATAGGTTGAGAAGGGAGTTTCCCACTATTTTGTGCCTTCAATTGGTTCAACTCAATAGCCATGGAGCCCATTTGTGTCTGCAACTCCTTGATAGCACTCTTAGTTTCTTGCTGACTTTCTTTAAACATGGTGGAAATGCCTTGCATCATTGTTTGAAGCTTTGAATCAATATCAAAACCTTGATTTTGCATTGATTGTTGTGCTTGTGGTTGCTGAAATTGTTGTCTCGGCTGGAATTGTTGTTGTTGGGGTTGAAATCCACTCGGAAAGTTGAAGGTAGGTTGTTGAACCACTCCTTGCTTGTTGGCATAGCTAAAATTGGGGTGATCTCTCCATCCCGGATTGTAAGTGTTGGAGTATGGATCATACCGTCTTTGTTGATTCGGAAAGACCGCATTAGCTTGCTCGTCCTCATAAGCTTGAGAGGAACCTGGTATCACCGCGGCTGCAACTTGTTGCATCATTGCTGTCATGTTACTCATTTGTTGACGAAGTTCCTCAACCTCGCTCACTTCATTTACTTTCCTAAGAAGCATATCCGAACCACGGCTCAAAAACTGTTGGGAGTTTGCTGCCATGTTTTCAATCAACTCTCTAGCTTGTGCCACCGTCTTGCTCACTAGTGCACCACCACCCCGCAACATCAAGAAGATTCCTATCACTTGATTGGAGTCCTTCATAAAATTATTGGATGATCATAGCGTCACTGAATTGGTGGTGAGGACAGCTTTCCACCAATCTCTTGTATCGTTCCCAATATTCATATAAGGATTCTCCCACATTTTGCTTCATCCCACAAATCTCCTTGCGAATTTGAGTAGCCTTTGATGCAGGAAAATATCTCTCTAAAAAGATTTTCTTCAGCCCATTCCATGTCGTGACACTTCCGGGAGGTAAATAGTACAACCAATCCTTAGCAATATCCATCAAAGAGAAACGAAAAGCTTTCAACATTGCACCATCCGCCTCAACATCCGCTGGAAGCATAGCCATGACAATGGTGTGGAAGTCCATAAGATGCTTGTTTGAGTCTTCATTCACCATGCCATGGAACTTTGGTAATTCTCTAAGCAACCCCGGCTTGATCTCAAAAGTAGAGTTCGTTTGAATACACCCATGTTGTGTATCAAGCCTATGAGAAGCTAACTCCTTGAGTGAACGATTTGCATCACCCATTGTTTCTTCTTCTTCAACTTGTGGTTCGTCTACGAATGGAACCTCTTGTTCTCCTTCTAGTTGTAACTCTTTTCTCACTTCTAACTCTTGATTTTCTGTTGTGTCTTGACTTGGTTGGAGTATTGTGCCTCTTCGAGTAGCTATCCCGCACCTTGGGTAGTTCCAATCTTTAGAAGCCAGGTATTAGGTACCTGAAAACAATTCTCGCAAACAAGTGAGAAACAAGACAAGAAACAAAAAGCAAAGATAAAAGAAGAAATTATAAAAAAAAAAAAACTAAAAACTTAATAACAAGTCGTATGCCTCCCCGGCAACGGCGCCAAAATTTGACCGGTTGTCAGCCGAGCAAAAATAATTTCACTTTCTCACTCTACTAAATATAAATGAATTACGTGATAAGAAAGAGTTCGTATCCACAGAGAGGCAATTGTTGTTATAGAATTTCAGTTTCTAAAGTAACCCAGGGGGAATTGTTGTTTTATCTAAGCAATAAAAATAATTGAAAGCAATAAAATAACTTGAATAATCAATAAGGAGAAGATATTGGTCATGGGATAGTATCATCCACAAACATGTATTTTCATCAATGATTAGAATTGATAATTTAATCTCTCATTTACTAAAAGTCCTAGGATACCTTGATCGCAAGTATATCCCGCTAATTCCCTGATTTCATCACAACCACATTAAAAGATGCATATGTGAATTCTTCCTATAAAGCAACCTAAAGTGTAAAAGCAAAATTAGATTTAACTCCCTCAAAGCACTAAGTTCTATGGAATAAGACTAATCAAGGCAATCAAACGTGTAAAAGCACTAATTCAATTTAACCAAGGTTATGATTCATATGCAATTATAAAGATGTATCACTACAAGTAATAACCACACTATACTACTTAGAATCAGGGATAAACAACTATTTCGTATTGAAAACCCTAATCTAGCAATAGAGATGAATGTAAATCGGATTGATTCCGGACTCAACCAAACAAACAATCAAATCATATGATAATATTAATAATGAATCATAAACAATAAAGTATTGAGACAAAACTAATTCATAGATTCAAATAACATGTTGAGAAATCAACTTTATCCCATAACCAATAATATGTGTTTAGCTACTCATAGCTATGGAGTTCATCATAAAAATATTGATTGAATAGAAGAAGATGAACAAAAGCAAACCCTAAAAGCGTAAACAAAAGCGGCTCTCTCCAAGTTCCAAGAATAAAATGTTCTCCAAAGTTGTAGAAATCTTTCCTTAAATAGCTTTGCTTTCCAAAATTAGGTCAAGTCTCAAAGGTCCAATAGATAGAAGTCCACCAAGCCCATATGTGAGAAAAACCCATGTAGAAAATATGCCCCAAAAAATCACCGGAAAAGCGGTATTATGGCGAAAATCGGCGGGAGAAGTGATTGGAAAGCGGCTCGGGTGACCGGCAAAGTCCACCCGGTCCACCGGTCAACGAGTCAAATCGGCCGGTCAACTCGGTCAAGTCACCGAGTCAAACCGGGTCAATCACCGAGTCAAGTCTAGGTCGACAGGACGAGTTAGATAACTAGTCGACTCGAGTGAAATTGAGTGGCCTTAGCCTGAGCCATTTGCATTGTCTTGAGATTGTGCTGCACCATCTGTTCTTCACTGCCAGCCATATCCTGCCATGCCAAAGCAGCTTCCACAAGCACCAACACATGTTCATTACCACAAACCAATGGCCTTCTTATTCTCCACTGCAATCTGAACTGCAGTCATCTACCAACAGCTGAGTTGCAACTGCTATCACTAACCCTTACTTGAGCCAGCACCTGAAGCAAAAGCGACACCACCAACCATTGATGTAGCTTCCATTTGCATCATTTGCACACAGACTCAAGTGAATACCCAAAGCACCTTCTCGGCAGCACTAACTCCTCTTCTATAAGCCAACAACAACTCCATTTGCTCATAACTCATTCATTCTTCCAGCTGATCCTGTAATGCCAATATCTGCGGCAGCACACAAAACCTTTGCAGCCAACAACACCAGTACCACCCTCTTGCACCTGCAATACCAATACCAGCACCTACTTGCCCTTTCCATATGCACTCAGTACCCACAATCAGCAGCAACAGTTCTATGCCATAACACATATCACCTGCCAGTCTCGCCTGAACCCACAACTGCAATTCCCCGCATCAACTGTAACTGTAACTTGTACTCATTCACCTGTAATGTCACAAATTGGCACCAGCCAACCCTTGAGTGTCACCTCAGGCTCTCTGTAATAGTACCTGCTCAGTGCTCAAATTCATTTAGTCATAACCACCAGTATTTTAATAGCATCACATCTGCATTTAAGACCTGCAACACTGCTCCTTTGCATTATAGCTCTGACCTACTCATTTCAACTCCAGTCATTCCCTTCTTAGTATCTAGCTCTCTCACTGCAACAACTCCAACAACAGCTGCATCCATGCCCTGCAACACTATTTCCCAACTTGTATCCACTCCTCTTAAGCTGTTATGAATCATACCAACACCACTAAACCACTGCATTCATTTCTAACATTCTCTGCAATACCAACCTCATCTCCAGATGCAACTCACTCCACCTTGATCTCAACTGCATCAATAAACATTCATTATATGGTGGCAAGATTTATTCTTCCTTGTCTTGAACTCGAACAGACCCATCAATTCCATGGCAGCAACCTTCATCTCAATTGCAATACTACCCCAGCCTTTCCTCTATCACCTGTGAAAGCCTCCAACCACAGTAATATCACAAACTGCAACTCTCTCTTGTAGATCTTCAAGCTCAGCCGACCCTCAAAAGCTCGACTCAATTCTGAGGCCAGTCCATGACAATCACCAAAACCACACCTTTCAAAGCCATACCCTACGAGTCCTTTCCAGCCCACGTAACTTCACATACACAAAGACCAAATCCACTTCCTTAAGCCCACAAAAGCAACATCCTCAAGAACTCAAACACCATCAGGCACACCAACAGTCCCAGCTCTTTCATTTTCTCTTAATATGAAGTTCACCGTCACTTGAAGTCTGTACCTGAATCCTTGTCTGCAATTTCTCAGAGACCCATCAGTTCAAACACTAACTCAACCCTATCTTTTGCTTCATCACCATCTTAATTCATCCACCAAAACTCAGTCTTCTATGTCGACAAACCCTGACTGCAGCACACTATTGTCTAGACCACCACCTACTCCATCAAAGCCTTGAAGCTCAAACCCAACAGCAGCAACCATACAACTCTTCATGCAACTTCAAGACAATACCAGACCCATGGCTATCCTCGATTCCACCTGCAATCTTCACCTAATTCCTGGTAAGCCCTTGCTCCTGTGACATCAGACCAAAATCAGACTCGAACCCATCTTTGCAGCAATTTCAAATCACCAATTTCCTCTCATCTGTTTGATTTCAAAATCTCACAGATCCCCTTTTGTTTCTTATTTAGAGAACCTCAAATTTAACCTCAGATCTGAATTGTTTGTTGTCTCACTTGATATCAACCATCCATTCGAAGTTCCAAACGAACTTAACAATCAAACCCATCTTCTGAAATCAACAACAAACCCTTTATCTTCACAATTTGTAACAAACCCTTGGTAACCCATCTCATAACCCAGCTGAATTCCTTTCCCTGTCTTAATCACAACTCAGAACAGCTTCAGATTCTCAATTTCTCCCTGAAATCTTCATGAAACAGATAACAGCTGAGCAGCCGCATCATTTCCTCTTCTCTGACTCTTACATGGTGCCGCCATCACAGATAAGGACGGTAGAGAAGAAGAACTAATGATTTCTTCTCTGAAACTCAATAATTTGTAGGAATTCGGATTTTCACGCCCCAGCTTTGGATAAGGGCCACCTGAGGGGATAGCTCTGCATGACTGACAGTCCAGACTCCTTCCTAATTCTTATATTGTCAGTTACATGGAATTGACAAGCTCATAACTTTCTCATATGACGTCGGAATGACCTCATTCTTTCTCCCGTGGATTCCCTTTTTGCCTTTTCCGCTCCAACTGAATGATTTCATCTTCTTTAGCTCCAAATGACTCCAAAGTACCTAATAACTCAAAAACAAACATAAGATACATAATTTACAAGAAAACTCGCAAAGAAAGCATAAACAATAGATATATATCACGGTGTTTACAACACCTATCACTTAACCACACACTTAGACTTTGCTAGTCCTCGAGCAAATCAAACAAAACAAACTCTAAAACATACATACAACTCCGTGTCGTCGAGGCTACGGTCACATTTAGCACATATAACAAGCCTTTAAATCCCTAGGTGTCCCTAGTGGACGAGTTATAGTCTCGTGAGGGTTTACTAGAGATATACCCACAAAACCTATTTTTCCAACTTAATAGTTCTCCGAAATGATAGTATCCAACGCGCTAAGAAGACATAGAAATTCTGCACACTAGTCATAAGAAGTTAGACACATAAATGAACACAATCTTATCCTTAAAAGTTGAGAGAGAACTAACCATCCCTTATCGAAAGAAATTCGGGTTCGGAGTGATCAAAAGTCTCGACTCTGCCTCACAAGAAAAGGTTTTATGATATTTCTCTGAATAATAAACAGCTTTTTATGGGTCACACATGTCTCACACATTGTTTCCTAGGTGTTGATGGTGGTTTTTAGCTTTGGGTTGAAATCGTAAAACCTTACATCTGATGTGACATCACTCTGTAAGGAAACGGTTCCATGAGTGCTAACCTCTCCACCGGCATATTTATTGAGCCGTTCAATATACTTACATGAAATTTGTCCAGACTGGAGAATATAGCAACCATCCCAGATGTTCTGTAAATTTCGGCGCCTCTCCTATATTCACTTAATATAAGTTCCTTTGAATGCCTTCTTTGCTATGTTCTCCGACTGAAACCTTAATGTTGATATGGCATGACTATTTGTGTTCACTCGCAGCAGAGTAGCACGAATTTTCAAATATCAAGGATAAGGTCTTTGCATAAGGTATTCAATCAGAAAAAGCATGCTTCTCTCTGGCAATGAACTTAAATGAACTCTATGTCAACACATAGAATTCAACGAATTGACCTGACTAACTTGCAGAAGTTAGGGTTTTTGCGCCTCGCGCAGTATATCAGACCTTGCTTGTCGAAATTAAACCTAGGCAAACTAGGTAATTAATCCGCCATGGATTAGCAGGTACAAAGCCTTGCTCAGAATCATAAAACAGGGAGCCGCAGCAGCAAAGAGGCGTGGCCATGCCTTAGGCCAACTGGCGCCACTTGCCATTATCCACGCCCCTTCCTAAACTGGCCCTATTTCTCTCGACCAATCGTGTCGCCTCAAATTAGCCACGCTCACATAAGTTGTGGCTGGTCCCATACTCGCCGGCCCCACTTCTCATCGACCAATCAGGTCGCTCTAAAGCCGCCACACTCTCACCAGAAGGGTAGTCGCGCCTTATGTTTGGCCGGCCCCTTTCCTCGTCCAATCAAGTCGCTCCAAACTTTCCACCATACATTAAAGGCCAAACGCACCCTGCCGCGCCACCTTACTAACTGGAAAGCCAAACGCGCCTTACCACAACAACATATTGATCGGAATGCCAACATGCCACTCTGCCGCGGTAGCATGCCACTTTAGCCTTGGCCATGCCGCCAAACCCTAATTCTTACCACGACGCCAAAACATAGCCTTGGCCACGCCAAACCCTAATTCTTACCACGTCGCCAAAACCTAGCCTTGGCCACGCCGCCAAGCCCTAATTCTTACCACGGCGCCAAAACCTAGCCTTGGCCACGCCGCCAAGCCCTAATTCTTACCACGACGCCAAATCTTAGCCTTGGCCACGCCGCCAAGCCCTAATTCTTACCACGGCGCCAAATCCTAGCCTTGGCCACGCTAAAACGCCACAGGTGTGGCCATGCCACAACGCCACTAGCATGCCGCTATGCCATGGCTCCACCAAGCGCTACTATGCTAATGGCGCCACTTCGCTATACAACAAAATGCGGCCATAATCGATGGCCACTCTTACTTATGAGATGCAATATCAACCATCCAAGTTTGCCACTGAACTGACAGACTTGCGGCAAGTCCCAGGCAACCCGCTATGCCACGGCTACGCCAGGCGCCACTATGCTAATGGCGTCACTTTGTTACACAACAAATATGTGGCCATAATCAACGTCTACCCTTCCTCACGAGATGTAATCTCAGCCATTCAAGTTCGCCACCAAACTGACGGACTTGTGGCAAGTTTTAGGCGGCCGACCAAGGCAAGCCTAATAGCATCACATGCTATTTTCTTATGAAAAAGTCTCTTGACTTTGACTTGCCACACATAGCAACCTGCTACACGTTTTCCACGAAAACACTCGAGACATCAAACATGTCACAAACTGGGGGATACTCATCAGGGTATTGGTCTGGCGGTTTACGGCGTGCGGCGTGCAATGCGCCCGTTACAAGAAAGTGTCATGAAGTAGGACAATTAGTGGTTGTGAAAAGTAACGGTGCAAACAATTCATTTCCTTCATCATGGAAGCGTAATGGCTGACTTTTGCACGAATTCACTTCCCTCATCATGGAAGCATAACGTCTGATGGTTACACGTTACTTTATTCTTCCATCACTCAATCGTTTCCGCTTCCTACGAGACCAGGGTACGTTTCATATGACTTGTATAAATAGGCTTCACCTATTTTCACCAAACAACAAGTTTTGGTCGGCAACAATAGAGTATCTAGAAATCACCTGGTAGCTTTCCATTCTTCTAACCAGTTCTACTTCCGATACAAGTCATAAAACAAACCACACCTTCAGAATCAACTATTCTGGTCTCAACACTCTCTTCGCCTCCCTCCCTAAGACCAACCCTTCTCCTTCACTTTGTGACCGAAGCAAGCTTGGAACAGCCATTTCTTGGTTTAGGCCAGGATTGTACAGATTTATCTCTCGAATCAAAAGTACTCCCGTGCAGTGCATTGTTTAGGGTTTAGATTCGTTTCTCATCCACACACCCGAAATTACCAAAATCAGTAGAAACGGTTTTCACCCGTAAACAATTGGCGACCACAGTGGGAGATTAATCTCTCGGTTGCGAAGCCAATTTCTCGATTTTCATTCCAATCTTCCCAAACTCAAGATGGTGGGTCTTAGGTATAAATTCAATCATTAACCAGAATTCACTTCAATCACCAATCCCAACCTTCCACTTCAGGAGTTACCCCGGCCATCCGAAGCACTTCCAAAGCCGCGATGTTCGAAATCCAATCACCATGGAAGGCATGGCAAAAATATTAGAAGATGTTGCCGCAAATTGAGATGATATTGTCAAGCCGCAAAATAAGATGTTTTATCTTTTAAAGAGTATGGCGAACCGGTTGTAGCAAGATACAGCAAACATTCGCTCGAAGAACGCTACCAATTTCAGAGATGGAACAAAATGTTGAATCCTTGTCTGAGGTCTGTACCCCCGCCAACGACGATGCAGACATAGTATATGGATGTATCCAACGAGAGCAATAGGGAATGACCGACACCAATGTATCCTCTGCAAGCGCAGTCAACACATCCCATGGCGTTACACCCTCTAGCACCAACACTAGCAACACCGGAAGAATCCCCTCTGGCGTGACACCTCCTATAACCAGAGCCAGATCAGCCGCTACTCCCAATATTTATTCAAGCGTGACACCACCAGTTGTCACCAAAGTCGCCGCCACTCCACCAACGGGACGAGAGACTGAAGGAGCCAGAGGAATCCAACCTCCTCTTACCACTATTGATTTGATGGAAAGACAAAAGGTTCTCGTAAGGCTCAGACCGACATGGCTACAACTCATAAAGAGATACCTATCTTCCCCAAGACACTAACGGAGCGGCTACCACAAGAGTCACGTCAACCCCAAATGAAGCTGACAAGGAATACTTTTAACATCCGGCGCAAGCACTTCAGTAGGACGCGCCTCTATAGATGAAGAGGCTCGTGTTGATCCTGAACGCCCAGTAGAAAAGAATCAGCAATCCAATTTCATCACACGTGAAGATCAGGAATGACTTCTCCAAAATCGAGGCAAAAAAATCAGCAACCCTCCTGAGTTCACAGAGACCCTCTTCCCGTCAGGAACTGCATGATTTCTGGGTCCGTCCATAAATCGTGCAGTCTATGATGAAACATTTATGTGAGATTCTGTATTTCTCCAAGGTGCAGCGTCAAGACATATCTGCAGCCCTCAACCGCACTTATCGATCGAAAGCGATTTGTTTCCAGTCAGCGAAGCCGTTCCCAAACCCCAACCTCTCCTGGAAAGCACGATTGATAGATGGAACTGGGGACTCCTAACCACTGTTCACTTGAAGTATGTCGAGTTTGACAGCACGCTGATTGACGCTGTCTCCAACTTCAACATTGTAACCGTCAAGACTCTGAGAGTTACAAGGGAAAATCAAACAGAAGAAGCGTATTCTTTCCTATGAGGAGAAAAACACGACTTGCCGACCATCACTATTTGTATGTCGTCTCCCCATATGTCATATCATATCAACTCGTTTTTCGAAGTCAAGGGTTAATGGCGCTTTCACTGGAATTCTCTCCATGAGCCGCTTCAACGTTCTCTCCATAAGCTTCTCCAGGATCCATAGCCGAAGTCGAAGCCTCAACATCCTCTCCCAGATCCGAAGCCGAAGCTTCGTAGTTCTGCTCCATAAGCTTGAACGTCCTCTCCAGGAGCCGAAACCGCTTCAACGACTCCTTCCTTCCAAGGTTCATTCCCGTAGACACCACACTCCTCCCTGTCAAGGATTGTGATCGCATCCAGCCAAGGTTCATAGTTGTGGCCACCTTTTGTTTCATCCCATCAAAGACTTGGGGACTTTTGTCCGTCTATCAACCTGTCATCATCATAATGTCATCACTAACGCCTGGTGCTGCTCACTCATGGGGGAGCCTAAAATACCCAAAGCCGAATTGCACGAAGGACTTGCCTAGCGGAGACAGAGCTAAGTAACTATCCTTAAACTAAATGTTTTATATCTATTAGGTATATTAAATAAATTTAAAATATCTTAGTATTGAGATGTGCAAATTCCTCAACACTCACCACTGTGTTGCTAGGCATGCTTCCTCAACATACCCCTCTTCTTGGTGTTGAGACGTGCAAATTCCTTAACACCACTATTGTGTTGCCAGGCATGCTGCCTCAACACATCCTTTCTCTTGGTGTTGAGACGTGCAAATTCCTCAACACTCACCACTGTGTTGATAGGCATGATTCTGATGCGTGTCGTAGGTGCAATCAAATTAATCAATATTTCCACTCAATTAAAAATAATATAATGGAAGTCAAGTTCGTTCCCACGAGGAGCAAGAGATTCTAGTTGTAAAAATTGTCACAAAAGGGGTGTAAAAAGCAAAAGAAAATAAACAAAGCAATTAAAAGATAAAGTTGAAAGCAATAAGAGAGACAAGATCAAGGAATCCTTCTTCTTTGCAAAACAATGAATCAAGTTATGTTCTTTTCTACTTGTTATTAGTCACAGATTATCACCAACCGTAGGATAGCAGGTCCGCTTAGCTAGCCCCAAAATCCCTAATATCACTGAGTAACAGTCCGCTTAGTTATCGATTCTATTCAAAAGAACCACCACGAGGTTTAAACTTACAAGATGTAATTCCACTGAATGCATTAAGATTTATGAATTTAGGTTTAGTACTAGTAGTTAAACTCGGTTCGCTTGGTTCACTTTCTAGCGTTGTTTCTACACACAATTGCTCCACGGAATCCCTCCGCAAGGTCTCGTGTTTGCTACTTATGTAAAGAGTCAAGAAACGATTACTTATCTCCTAACTTTCACTAGCTTTAGATTAAATCGACAAATCAATTTAGTTGGCCACCCAAACAATCTATCAATCAATCATGAATGTCTTTAAGATCATTCCTATTAGTAAAAACAAACGATAATCATGTGAAAAACTTCAAGATAGAATTGAAAACAAAAACTCAAAACATAAATTAAGAACTAGGAATTCATCCTCAATCAATAAAATTAGTTACTCATGCTAAAGAGTTCACACAAAGAATAAAGAAAAGAGAAGTGTTGTGTAGAGAGGTGTGTGTAAAGATGTAGAAAACTTCTCTATTTATAGGCTTCAATATTCTCCAAATCTTCCAAGGAATAGAATCCTTTTCCTTTAGCAATTCAACTTCCAAATTCAAGTCTTTCTCATCTCTTCCATCTTCTCTTTCCAAGTTTGAGCTCAATTCTCTATCCAATTCCTAGTCCAAGTCTTCACACCCATGAGAGAAGTCCATAGAAAATTCTGGAATTTTGGTCGCCGGAAAACTGGTATTATGGCCGGAATTTGACCGGAATCCGTCACCGCCGGCCACCTGAAAATTTCCGTCAGTGGAATATTCGACGGAATATTCCGTCAGTCCACCGTTAGGACTAACGGTCAAAAGTCAAACTTAACGGTCGTCGTCAGTCAATGAGTCAAGGGGTGAGTCAGAGTCGAAGCAGAGTCGGCTAGCTAACTCGGGTGTTGGTCCTAGCCGAGCTACTTGCCCCAGGCCAAATTTGTTGCGGTTGTGCGGTTTTTACGTGCACAGCCCAGATGGCTGTATCCTTCCCTGTAATTCAACTTCATTGTCTTGCCATCAGCATCACAAGCCCTTCCTGTAAGCAACCTTTGCTGCATCCGTAGCTCCAGCAACTCCTCAGCATTACATAGCATCTGCTTCACTCCCATTCTCAGATAGCAACCACCACTGTCTTGACACTGCAATCTTCTCTAAACCAGGCCATGGCACTGATGCTCCAAGCCTAGCCAGTCCTGCAACCTCAATGTTAAGCCACCAAATCACTGCCACCACTTCCATAGCCCAAGCTCATTATCTCAAGCATAACCACCAGCTCCAACAGCTCCATCTTCTCATATTCAGAAACCATGACTCACAGCCATCAAACCAATTCTCTCAATGAACATTTGCTATCTCAGTTGAAGCTCTCAAATTTTCCTCAGTCAACACCCCATTCTTAGGTTAAGCCACCAGAACTCTACCAATTGAAACCAAACCCAACTCAACAACCTCATCTTAAGCAACAATTCACCAATTCCAACCCCCTGTAAAACATCCATTGCCCATCACACCATAACAGCACAGCTCTGCACCAGCCAATTCTCAACTCCAACTCTTTATATGCTCAACTGTCAAAGAGCACCACACCTCAACTGAAGCTCCATTCTATCCAAGTCCTTCTCGATCTTCCAGCACCATCACTGATAGCACCAACTGGGACTTCTCCATCTTCTATTCAATTTCTTCTTTGCTGAGTGCACCAGAGCTGCACCTATAACACACCTAATCATACATCTAGCAATTCAGCACATAACCCATTCAGGCTGCCCTGTAATTATTTGCTTCTGTAGAGATTCAACCAAGCAGCAGATACCCGATTTCCTTCATCTTCTTCTCTTTCGAATTCAACAGCAACAACCAGTTCAATTTCACCATCTTTCAATTCGATTTCCGTTCAATCAAGCCCCCATCACTGCATCTTAGTTTCAGATCGAACTAATTTCAAAACCAACTTTAATTTAGACTCAGCGGCAACCATCGCATCTTCCTCCTCTTTATCGACAATGAATCGAACCCAGACAACCACCATCTCTGCCTCTCGATCTCTTTCTCAGGTTTAATCCATTCTTCTCATTCGAACTCAAAGAGCAGCAACATACTACATCTCTTCACAGATCGAACGCATCTCTTAATTCTTCATTTTACAGCTCTTGAATCCATCGATTCCAGCAAATCCCATCACCGATTCACACCCATTACTCTCTGCATCTCTCGGTTGAACATCGACCACCATTTTTGAGTGTTCTTCTCAATCTGGAACTCACAGTGCAGACGCCTCTCTTTCTTAACTCCAATTTCTCGATCTTTTCCTCTTGATTTTAACAAAGACCATGTGGCTGTGTTTCTCAAGCATCAGGGTCTTCTCAATTTCAGGTGTAGAATGATTGGAGAGGAAATAAATCGATTTAGGGTATGGGTATGAGAGCTAGGGAAATGATAGGGACACCCCACTACATAAGATAAGGGTCACCCCAGACTGAGTGCCCTATAACACATGTGGTCGCCCCTTAATACTTCTCCAAAAGTTGGCCCTTAACCTTGATCGGGCTCCATATATCAATCGCCTGTAAAATGACCCTTTTTCCCTTTTTGCTCAAATTGGGTGATTTCTTCTTCTTTTCCTCCGTGCGACTCCAAAGTAGCTATAAAACTTAAAACAAGTGTAAAATACATAATTTACAAGAAAAATAGCAAAGAAAGCATAAACTACTAGATAGTAAATTAGGTGTATTCTACACCTATCAAATTCCCCCACACTTAGACTTTGCTAGTCCTCGAGCAAATCAAACTAAAAACTCACAACTTCAAAGCATTCAAGCGTCCCAAGCATCCAAAGAGTTATGAGGACATAGAGTTTCTGCATGCTAGTAATAAGAAGTTAGAAATACTAAAGAACATATTCTCGTTCTTAAATGTTGAGTGAGAAATAACCACACCATAATGAGAGAACGCGTGTTTGAGAAACGATCAATAAGCATTTCGCCTCGACTTCTGCCTCACCAAAAAGGATTTTATGATAATTGCACTCAAAAAGACGGCTTTTTATGGGTCACACATGTGTGCAGGTAGGAATGAAGAGAGAATTCCTGCAACACGTTGAATGGTGGGAAGGACAACTTCCGAAATATTTTGAAAACCCACATCTTTTAATATTTTGAAAAACCATTTTTCTGACGATCTCTAAGAAAAGAAATCAACCATTATTATCGAGGATGAGATTACTTACTCACCTTCACATCCGATCGCCAATTATGATAACACCACTCTCACGGCATCCAATAGAAACGTCTTCCGTTCCTTGTCTTGATCTTCATGGTCTTCGTCTTCGGTTTCAACTATTGATGATAAACTCTTGAATTTCATAAATCCTTGACACTTTGTAACTCTTTTTAGCTTAAAATCCTTGTCGCTTGAAACTTCCTTATAAATTTTCCTTCCCCACGGCTTTAAAACAAATATTTCTCTTGTTTTTCTCTTTTTTTTTTTTTTTTTTTTTTTTCAAATTTTTTTTTTTCTTTTGAAACAAAACAAGAGAAATTAAATACAACCATGGCCGTGGGAGAAGTATTTTACCGCTTGATTCTTCACAACTTGTATCGCCTCAAAATCATAAACTTCAAAAATTCTCACCTTTTAATTTTCTTCGCTCTTGTGAATAAGTCTTCATACTTGGATATAAAATTACCTCATTGTTTTTGCAAGTCTTCAACATATATGTAAAAATCTGCACTTTGTATGTTGCTTTACTTGAGTTTGAAATTTGCTCCTTTTCTCATTCCGTTGCTTGTAAACCATAAACTTTTCCAACTTTCCTTGTAGATTTTGATGTCGCTCCTTGTTGATGATGATGGTGTTTCTATGGATCCGTTGTTGTCGAGAGAGAGAATGGTGCTAACTGCAAATCGAACTACAAGAAGGAAGCTTTCATCTATAGACGTCACCCTCATGATTGACAAAATTAGCACTCAAGAGATCAAAGAGTAGTGCTTCTATTGGTGGGAGGTTGGGTAGCTCACCATTCTACCCGAATTTACTTACGGTGACACACACTCAAAAGAAAGCTCTTTAGTAGATGGAAAATTTACTGGTCGAGTGCCTCACATGATATGAATACGGGTAGTCTCCACTAATGATTGATCAGCAACTCTAATAACGCATTTCTCCACCGCACCAAATTCGCATCACCGGCATGATTAAATCCATTATTTAACACTCTAACAAGCAAGAAATCCGAATGTAATTCTCTAACACTTCCAAGTTCAATTATGTCGGTCAAAATCTCTATGTAAACATACCTAGAAGTATGCTAGTGACTCTAAAATCTTTAAAAGTTGGAGTTTTTATGTAAATTATTTTTTTTTTTTTTTTTCAAAATTTTTTAATTTTTTTGTAATTTTTGTTTTAACAACATGCTTAACCACTCCCCCACACTTAAACCTTACATTGTCCTCAATGTAATTGAATCCTCCTAGTAAAGTCAAGGTGGGAAATTGTAACATGATATGGAACAAGAAAAAGAAATAACAAAAAGCAAAAAGAATAAGAAATACAAAACCTATGGGTTGCCTCCCATTAAGCGCTTGTTTTAAAGTCGACGGCCCGACTTAGCTCTTGCATGATTCATTCCCCATATACTAACAATCTGAAAATTTGAGGATCCCACCCATAATACCTGTTTTGAAAATAATAACTCCATACAAATATTAGCACAAGAAAATAATAATGATGTTATCGCTCGATAGAAATTTCCCCCACACTTATTCTCGTCCACACTCGGAAGTGTATAAAGAACATAGAGTTTGGGAATTTCCATGTGTTCCTCTTGGCAAACCTGCATAGTGTTAGCATCAAGTGTTTCCAATGGTGGATATCTAGAAACAAAATCATCCAAAAATACTTTCGAAGCACATACATTCAAACCAATAAGAGGTAAAGGAGAAGAATCAATATGCAAAGGGTTAGACAAACCTTGCACAATCTCTTGTATTATAGAATCCTCTTCATCCTTAAAAAATTCAAGTGAATTACTTACCTCTTGTATATCGTGGTCCTCTATTAAACCTTGCAACCATTCTTCGTCGTTTTCTACCTTAACCAAAGTCTCGGTATCATCATAATCATTAGCAAGTTCAATTGGGTCTTCCACAAAATCAATGAATGTGGTTTCATCCTCTGGTATCATCTCTTCAACATTCTCATCATCGGAATCGGGCCATTCACTAAAGTGATTCTCATCGGTATAGATTGTAAGATCTTCATGTGCGGGTGTTACATCGTTTATAACAATAGGTAAGTCACACCCAATCTCCTCCTTTTGAATAGGTGAAGGATCGTTATTATGATCCGGAGTTGGAATAACTTCCTCATCGTTGCAACGTTCATACACTTCCGCGGACTCATATCTTTCCCTAAGAAATTTTTTCCAAGCAATAAATGCATCTTCCTCAAGCTCTTCCTTTTGAATAGGTGATTGATCATTATTAAGATCAAGGCTCAAGTAATCTACACTAGCGTCATCAAAAGTCTCTAAAGGTTGGTTAATTTGTTCGTATAATTTCTCCGAATTCCTTTGAATTTCTCGATGTGATTCTTGCAACTTTTGTTGAAGATCCCCAATCATGGCGAGACATCTTATCTCGCAAAACTAGAGAATTTCTGATCATAAACAAAACTATCCTCCCATCCTTGTGATTGTCCACTTACATACCCGTCATAAGGTTGTTGATATGTATGAGAATATCCATAATGTTCTGTAGGAATTTGATCATAGCCAAAAGATTGGTTTTGATTGTATCCTAAGGATGGTTGGAAGTTGTCATAATGTTGAGGTTGAAAACCGTATTGATTGTTGTAATATGCTTGCTCTTGTCCACCATACATGGAAAACCGGCACCTGAAATAAGATTCAAAAACCAAGTTAGATACAAAATAGAATCCAACAAAGCAAGAATAAAGCAAAAAAGAAAAATAAAAAAACAACTAAAATCATCCGCTGCTCCCCGGCAACGGCGCCAAAATTTGATGCGTGTCGTAGGTGAAATCAAATTAATCAATATTTCCACTCAATTAAAAATAATATAATGGAAGTCAAGTTCGTTCCCACGAGGAGCAAGAGATTCCAGTTGTAAAAATTGTCACGAAAGGGGGGTGTAAAAAGCAAAAGAAAATAAACAAAGCAATTAAAAGATAAAGTTGAAAGCAATAAGAGAGACAAGATCAAGGAATCCTTCTTCGTTGCAAAACAATGAATCAAGTTATGTTCTTTTCTACTTGTTATTAGTCACAGATTATCACCAACCGTAGGATAGCGAGTCCGCTTAGCTAGCCCCAAAATCCCTAATTTCACCGAGTAACAGTCCGCTTAGTTATCGATTCTATTCAAAAGAACCACCACGAGGTTCGCTTACAAGATGTAATTCCACAAATGCATTAAGATTTATGAATTTAGGTTTAGTACTAGTAGTTAAACTCGGTTCGCTTGGTTCACTTTCTAGCGTTGTTTCTACACACAATTGCTCCACGGAATCCCTCCGCAAGGTCTCGTGTTTGCTACTTATGTAAAGAGTCAAGAAACGATTACTTATCTCCTAACTTTCACTAGCTTTAGATTAAATCGACAAATCAATTTAGTTGGCCACCCAAACAATCTATCAATCAATCATGAATGTCTTTAAGATCATTCCTATTAGTAAAAACAAACGATAATCATGTGAAAAACTTCAAGATAGAATTGAAAACAAAAACTCAAAACATAAATTAAGAACTAGGAATTCATCCTCAATCAATAAAATTAGTTACTCATGCTAAAGAGTTCACACAAAGAATAAAGAAAAGAGAAGTGTTGTGTAGAGAGGTGTGTGTAAAAGATGTAGAAAACTTCTCTATTTATAGGCTTCAATATTCTCCAAATCTTCCAAGGAATAGAATCCTTTTCCTTTAGCAATTCAACTTCCAAATTCAAGTCTTTCTCATCTCTTCCATCTTCTCTTTCCAAGTTTGAGCTCAATTCTCCATCCAATTCCTAGTCCAAGTCTTCACACCCATGAGAGAAGTCCATAGAAAATTCTGGAATTTTGGTCGCCGGAAAAGCGGTATTATGGCCGAATTTGACCTAATTCGTCACCGCCGCCACACCGAAAATTTCCGTCAGTGGAATATTCGACGGAATATTCCGTCAGTCCACCGTTAGGACTAACGGTCAAAAGTCAAACTTAACGGTCGTCGTCAGTCAATGAGTCAAGGGGTGAGTCACTGAGTCAGAACCGAGTCGGCTAGCTAACTCATTTGATCGGTCCTAGCTGAGCTACTTGCCCAGGCCAAATTTGTTGCGGTTAGTACAGTTTTACATGTACACCGACCCGGATGGATGTATCCTTCCCCGTAATTCAACTTCATTGTCTTGCCATCGCATCACAAGCCCTTCCCAGTAAGCAACCTTGGCCGCATCCGTAGCTCCAAAGAACTCCTTAGCATTACATAGCATCTGCTTCACTCCCATTCTCAGATAGCAACCACCACTGTCTTGACACTGCAATCTTCTCTAAACCAGGCCATGGCACTGATGCTCCAAGCCTAGCCAGTCCTGCAACCTCAATGTTAAGCCACCAAATCACTGCCACCACTTCCATAGCCCAAGCTCATTATCTCAAGCATAACCACCACTCCAACACTCCATCTTCTCATATTCGAAACCATGACTCACAGCCATCAAACCAATTCTCTCAATGACCATTTGCTGTCTCTCATTGAAGCTCTCAAATTTTCCTCGAGTCAACACCCCATTCTTAGGTTAAGCCACCGTAACTCTACCAATTGAAACCAAACCCAACTCAACAACCTCATCTTAAGCAACAATTCACCAATTCCAACCCCTGTAAAACATCCATTGCCCATCACCTGTAACAAAGAAACATGACTCTGCACTGACCAATTCTCAACTCCAACTCTTTATATGCTCAATCACAAAGAGCACCACACCTCAACTGAAGCTCCATTCTATCCAAGTCCTTCTCGATCTTCCAGACCATCACCGACTAGCACCAACTGGGACTTCTCCATCTTCTATTCAATTTCTTCTTTGCTGAGTGCACCAGAGCTGCACCTATAACACACCTAATCATACATCTAACAATTCAGCACATAACCCATTCAGGCTGCCCTGTAATTCTTTGCTTCTGTAGAGATTCAACCAAGCAGCAGATACCTGATTTCCTTCATCTGCTTCTCTTTCGAATTCAACAGCAACAACTAGTTCAATTTCACCATCTTTCAATTCGATTTCCGTTCAATCAAGCCCCCATCACTGCATCTTAGTTTCAGATCGAACTAATTTCAAAACCAACTTTAATTTAGACTCAGCGGCAACCATCGCATCTTCCTCCTCTTTATCGACAATGAATCGAACCCGGACAACCACCATCTGCCTCTCGATCTCTTTCTCAGGTTTAATCCATTCTTCTCATTCGAACTCAAAGAGCAGCAACATACTACATCTCTTCACAGATCGAACCCATCTCTTAATTCTTCATTTTACAGCTCTTGAATCCATCGATTCCAGCAAATCCCATCACCGATTCACACCCATTACTCTCTGCATCTCTCGGTTGAACATCGACCACCATTTTTGAGTGTTCTTCTCAATCTGGGACTCACAGTGCAGACGCCTCTCTTTCTTAACTCCAATTTCTCGATCTTTTCCTCTTGATTTTAACAGCAGCCATGGCTGTGTTTCTCAAGCATCAGGGTCTTCTCAATTTCAGGTGTAGAATGATTGGAGAGGAAATAAATCGATTTAGGGTATGGGTATGAGAGCTAGGGAAATGATAGGGACACCCCACTACATAAGATAAGGGTCACCCCAGACTGAGTGCCCTATAACACATGTGGTCGCCCCTTAATACTTCTCCAAAAGTTGGCCCTTAACCTTGACCGGGCTCCATATATCAATCGCCTGTAAAATGACCTTTTTGCCCTTTTTGCTCAAATTGGGTGATTTCTTCTTCTTTTCCTCCGTGCGACTCCAAAGTAGCTATAAAACTTAAAACAAGTGTAAAATACATAATTTACAAGAAAAATAGCAAAGAAAACATAAACTACTAGATAGTAAATTAGGTGTATTCTACACCTATCAAATTCCTCAACACACCTCTCTTCTTGGTGTTGAGACGTGCAAGTTCCTCAACACCACTATTGTGTTGCCAGGCATGCTGCCTCAACACATCTTTTCTCTTAGTGTTAATACGTACAAATTCCTCAACACTCACCACTGTGTTGCCAGGCATGCTGCCTCAACACATCCTTTATCTTAGTGTTGAGACGTGCAAATTCCTCAACACTCACCATTGCGTTGCTAGGCATGCTTCCTCAACACACCCTCTTCTTGGTGTTGAGACGTGCAAATTCCTCTACACCACTATTGTGTTTCCAGGCATGCTGCCTCAACACATCCTTTCTCTTAGTGTTGAGACGTACAAATTCCTCAACACTCACTACCGTGTTGTCAGACATCACTGCCTTAACACATCTTCATCTTAGTGTTGAAATGTGCCATATCCGCTTGGTCCTAGCCAGCCAAAGCAGCGCCATCCACCATTTCAAGGTAGCAGCGCCATCATCACCACTCCGCGGCAGCATCAACCCCATGGCCCAAGTTGGCACCAACGTTCCGGGAAGCAAAGCTCTACGCCAACACACCATGGCCAAGACAGAATCACACAGATCCGCCAACACAGAGATCACGGATTCCTCATGCCTTCCGCTAAAGATTAGTTGAATTTCCTCGGCAATCTCTTCACGTCTTTGTCTTTCGATTTTACTCTTGTCTGTCACCATCTCATGCTTACCCCGCAACAATACCAATGTTACGTGCTAAGCAAGGGACTTAATGTTGATGGTGGTTTTTAGCTTAGGGTTGAAATCGTAAAACCTTACATGTGATGTGACATCACTCTGTAAGGAAACGGTGCCGTGAGTGCTAACCTCTCCACCGGCATATTTATTGAGCCGTTCAATATACTTACATGAAATTTGTCCAGACTGGCGAATGTAGCAACCATCCCCGGATGTTACTCAAATTTCGGCGCCTCGCATATATTCACTTAATATAAGTTCCTTTGAATGCCTTTTATGCTATGTTCTCCGATTGAACCCTTAATGTTGATATGGCATGACGATTTGTGTTCACTCGCAGCGAGTAGTAGCACGAATTTCCAAATATCAAGGATAAGGTCTTTGCATAAGGTATTCAATCGTAAAAACATCTTTTGCTCTCACAATGATTTTAAATGAACTCTATGTCAACACATAGAATTCAATCAATTGTCCTGACTAACTTGCGGAAGTTAGGGTTTTTGCGCCTCGCGCAGTATATCAGACCTTGCTTGTCGAAATTAAACCTAGGCAAACTAGGTAATTAATCCGCCATGGATTAGCAGGTGCAAAGCCTTACTCAGAGTCAGAAAACAGGGAGGCATGGCCATGCCTTAGGCCAACTGGTGCCACTTTCCATTGACCACGCCCCTTCCTAAAACGGCCCTATTTCTCTCGACCAATCGTGTCACCTTAAATTAGCCACGCGCACATAAGTTGTGGTTGGGCCCATACTCGTCGGCCCCACTTCCCATCGACCAATCAGGTCGCTCTAAAGCTGCCACACTCTCACCAGAAGTGAAGCCGCTCATATGTTTGGTCGGCCCCTTTCCTCGACCAATCAAGTCGCTCTAAACTTGCCACCATACATTAAAGGCCAAACGCACCCTGCCGCACCACCATACTAACTGGAAAGCCAAACGCGCCTTACCACGACAACATATTGATCGGCATGCCAACATGCCACTCTGCCGCGGTAGCATGCCACTTTAGCCTTGGCCACGACGCCAAAATATAGCCTTGGCCACGTCAAACCCTAATTCTTACCACGGCGCCAAAACCTAGCCTTGGCCACGCCGCCAAGCCCTAATTCATACCACGGTGCCAAAACCTAGCCTTGGCCACGCCGCCAAAGCCCTAATTCTTACCACGACGCCAAATCCTAGCCTTGGCCACGCCGCCAAGCCCTAATTCTTACCACGGCGCCAAATCCTAGCCTTGGCCACGCTACAATGCCACAGGAGTGGCCATGCCACAACGCCTACTATGCCAATGGCGCCACTTCGCTATACAACAAAATGCGGCCATAATCGATGGCTACTCTTCCTCATGAGATGCAATCTCAGCCATCCAAGTTCGCCACTGAACTGACGGACTCGCGGCAAGTCCTGTAAGATCAGAATATCGCAACACCAATACTTCGCGAGATTAATAAACGACTGCGTCGCGAAGGAGTCGCATGGAGGTAAATAAATGACGTAATAGATGATGACAATCAGAACATGAGGAAAGTGTGAAGACTTGGCGAGATTTAGGAGTATCGCGAGGACAAACAGTTACACATTCGCGAGGATTCGCGAGTCGATTCCGAAAATAAAGGACAGCTTAGCTGTCATCCATTATGTAATACCCTATATAAAGGGTTGAGTAAGTCTGTTGTAAAGAGAGGTCTTTTTGAATTGTTAAGCAAGTCATTAGGAGAGAGAATTAAGGGTGATTGTAATTTCTTTAGCTCTGTTCTACATTTCTTTGTAAATCTTTCAAGAAAATAATTAATAAAACATATTATTATTCATCTTCAAATGGATTGATTAAGCGAATTCGAGTGAGGTGTGTAGTGTAGGATTTCCTGCAACTACATATGCGCTAGAAACAGGGATTGAACAAGATTGAAGATCGAAGAGTACAATTAAAATCGTTTAAATCAAGAAAATGAGAAAGGAAAATGTTAAATCAGATGAGATAGAAGAGTTAAGAAGCAAGGAACATAATGAAGATATGGAATACAATTCAATTACAAAAGCAATGGTTAATGAATTCCACGAAAATATTAGAGGAAGGATACATAAACGAGATTTTGAAGGAAAGAAGATTATAGATGAGGAGAAGACATCGTCTTTGAAGGAATGGGAAAAGCAGAAAATAACATTCACAGCCGCAGAAGTACCTAGAGAAAATTTGAATCATATATCTCCACTAGTGATCACGATTAATGCAAGCAGAAAAAAAGAGAAGAATCGGCAAAAGCAAATGGAAGAATGGGAAATAAATAGAACTTTGGTGGATACAGGGAGTTTGGTGAGTATCATGTTTTACCATACCTACAAAAAATTAGGATATAAAGATGAAGAAATGAGTTCCCAAGATATTATATTCATGGTTTTGGAAAATCTATAACAGTACCTAAAGGGGAGATAAAATTACGAATTTTACTCGGAGAAATTGAAACATAAGTAACATTAAGTGTAGTGGATATGGAATCGCCGTACCACATATTGTTAGGGAGACCACAGGTACATGCAATTAAGGCGGTAGCGTCAACACTCCATCAGTGCATCAAATTTCCTATGCCGAGTGGAATTGGTGAGATCGAGGAGATATTGATAAAGGAAGAATATATCATCAAATCGAGGTAAAGCATTATGAAGTGCAAGTGAAGAAGCGAAAAGATCGCAGGAAGATGATAAAAGCAGCTAAGAAAGAAGAAGAATTTAGAATTTATATGATAAGAGCAAAAGAGGGAAAAGGAATACCTGGCGAAATCATGGAAAAAGGGAGTGAGTTCGCGACGGAAATGAGAGGACCAACTCCTATGGGAGAACCGAAGTCTAGTTATGTCGCAAAGAGAACAAACAAAAGAAGTGAATGTTGGAACCGAGGAGGAGCCTAAAATCTTAAAAATTGGGACTAAAATGGAAGCGTACGAAGAAAGAAGAACTGTTGAGTTCTGTGAGATTACAAAGATATTTTCGCATGGGATATGGATGAAATGCCCGTATAGATCCATCGGTGGCTTGCCATAAATTGGAAATTGACAAGAATGTAAAACCATTTAAACAAAGAATTAGAAAGATCGCGACAAAGATATCATCCTCAAATAGAAGAAGAATTGCGAGAAAATGTTGGACGCGGGAATTATTAGACAAGCAAAATATCCCGAATGGATAGCAAATATGGTTATAGTCCCAAAGAAGAAAAAAGGAATAAGAATTTGTATAGACTTTACTGATCTAAATAAAGCTTGTCCTAAAGATAGTTTCCCATTACCAGATATTCCGCAATTGGTTGAAGCAGCGGCAGAAAACGAAAGGATATCATCTCTTGATGGATATAAGGGTTACAATCAAATTCCTCTCGCCAAAGAAGACCAAGAACATACCGATTTCTTTGCTCCAAGAGGATTGTACTCTTTGTTATACAAAAATGCCGTTTGGTCTGCGAAATGCGGTGTGCGACATACCAAAGGATGGTGGAGAAGGTGTTCGCGAGATGGATACACAAAAATTGGAGGTATATGTAGATGATATGTTAATAAAAAGTAGAAAAGCAAAAGACCACGTACGGATTTGAAAGAAATTTTTGAACAAATGAGGCAATTTAATATCAAAGTAAACCCGGAAAAATGCACCTTTGGAGTCGCCTCTGAAAATTTTTAGGGTATATTGTATCCAAAGAAGGAATTCAAGTCGACCCAGAAAAAAGTACAAGCAGTTCGCGATATGCCAACACCGGCGACAATAAAAGATGTTCAAAAGTTAAATGGGTTGTTAGCTTCGCTAGGGAGGTTCATCTCGCGATCATCGACAAATGCAAGCACTTTTTCAATATCCTTAGAAAGGGATCAAGTTTAAATGGACATATGAGTGCGAGAAAGCCTTGCAAGGAATAAAGGAACATTTAATGGATATATCAATTTTGCAAAAAGCGAGAAGAAAGAGAAGAATTGTTGATCTATCTTGCGACAACCCCGCATGCATTAAGTGCGGTGTTCACTGCGAGTGGACCTTGAGGAGTAGAAAAACCAATTTATTACATCAGCAAAACTTTCAACACTGCAGAAAGGAATTACTCAAAAATTGAAAAACTAATCTTGGCATTAGTTTATGCAACATTTAAGCTTCGTATATATTTTCAAGCGCATATTGTCAAGGTGGTGACAAGAATACCAATAGAATCTGTGATGAAGAATTCAAAGAGGTCGGGAAGAGTTGAGAGATGGAATGCTCAAATAAGTCATTGCAAACTCAAATATGAAATACTATCTTCGCCAAAATCACAGGTTGTCGCAGACTTTCTAGCAGAATTTCCTTTGGAAGAGGATGAATCAGTAGAAGAAATGATGGATGTAGAGGAAGAACATGGAGATCCGAAAGATTTGTTAACGGAACCAAATAGATGGGAAATGTTAGTAGATGGGTCATCGAATGGAGAAGGAAATGGAATAGGAATTGTTGTGATATCGCCAGAGGTAATAAAATAGCTCTTTCTTTCAGATTGGAGTTTGCATCAACAAATAATGAAACAGAATATGAAGCTATAATACATGCTTTGCGATTTGCAATAGAAATGAAGCTGGAGAATGTAAGGATTACTAGTGATTCACAATTGGCAATTCGCCAGATAAAAGAAGAATATGCCATAAACGAATTGTCTTTACAAAAATATAAGAAACTTGTTGACGAGTTGTCGACGCAGATACCAAGAATAAAATGGAGACATATATCAAGGAGAAATAATAGGCTCGCAGACGCTTTTGCCTTTATATCAAGTATGATGACAGATCCGATTCAAGAGAAATATTAAAATACAAACACTTTTGATGCCGTCAATTGACAAAGAAGAAGAACAAGAAACCGATGTAATGGTAGTAGAAGACGGAACACAAACACTTTGCGAAGAAGATTGGAGAGCAGAGCTTCATGCATATTTGCTGACAGGAGAAACACCAAGAAATAGATTGGAAACACATAAATTAAAAAGCCGTGCAACAAATTATGAATTAAGAGATGGAGTGTTATACCGACGATCTTTTAACGGGCCTTCACTTAGATGTTTAACAAGAAAGGAAGGGGAAATCATATTGAAGATGTTGCATAGTGGGGATGCCGGTAATCACAATGGTGGAAGATCTTTAGCATATAAAGCAAAAATGCGGGGTTATTATTGGCCATATATGCATGAGGACGCAAAACAAGTGTCAAGGCGTTGCGAGGATTGCCAAAGGCATGGGAAGAAAATACATGCACCAGGAGCTCAGTTAAATTCTTCAACAAGTGTCCGGCCATTTGGAAAATGGGGTTTAGACATTGTAGGACCATTTTTACCGAGAACGGGACAGAGAAGATATTTAATCATCGCAATGATTATTTCACAAAATGGGCAGAGGTGAAAGCGGTACAACATATTCGCGATAAGGATGTTTTTACTTTCATATTTGAGAACATTATATGCGGATTTGGGATTCCAAAGCACGGTTGGTATCCGACAATGGGAAGCGATTCGAAGGACAAAATATAGAATTGTTTGCTTAATGCATTTCAGATACGATGTGGGAAATCAACTCCTCTATACCCGCAGGCTAATGGTCAAGCGTGTTTACAAATAAAACAATCGCAGACATATTAAAGAAAAAGTTAGAAGGATACAATAAAGGATGGTGCGAACAAGTACCCAATGCGGTATGGGCTTATAATACAACTAGAAGAGAAGCTACAGGCATGTCCCCTTTTTGTTTAACATATGGAGTTGAAGCTGTACTCCCGACAGAGGTTAAGATTCCAACTACAAAGAAAGAAGCTTGGGAGAAAAATCTCAGTGCGGGTAACATCTTAATCAAGTTAGATGAACTAGAAGAAAAAAGAGAGAAAGCACTACAACACATGGAGAATTATCAGCGAAGATTGGCCAGAGAATATAACAAGCGTGTCAAGATACGTGAATTTCACCCGAGTGACTTGGTGCTGCGAGAAACACCTATATATCGGCGAGAAAATGGTGGCAAGTGGCAAGAAAATGGGATGGACCTTATATCATCAAGGAGATAGTTGGAACAGGGGGCATATAGATTAATGGATCCCGAAGGCAAAGATGTAGGGCAAAAACTAAATAGACCATGGAATAGGTTATATCTTAAGAAATATTACCCATAGAAGATGGGAGAAATGGAATGAATCGTGATATAATGTTTTTGCAACGAGATAGATTAAGAGATCAAAGGAAATAAAGCAAGATTGTGCGATAGCTTCATAAAAAGAATGAATGCTTGAATGAATTAACAAATATGAATGAGTGAGTGAATGGGACGAACCTTTATGGCGTACACCTAGTTCGCGAATGATATTTCGCAAGAGGCAAATGTAAGACCTAAAGTACGTCATAAAAGGGGGTATCTCTTAACATGGCTCAGGTGGAAGGTTACACCGCTCCTGAAACCTGGGTCATGGAGATTTGGGGCCCATGAAAGCCTATCCGGGGGGAGATACCTTGGATTTCCAACTATATATATAAGGTTATACCACAGTTGGACGCCCGAGGGTCTCTTCCAAGGAGTCGGTATATGACCAAGGCGCCGAGGTACACGGTTGAGTCAAGAGTGCGGGGAGCATGGAACTTCCTTACCACTCTTAACAAGTCTTGGCACATGCTTTTCGGCCCGAAGAAAACTCCGCTTAGGGTGCAGCCTCGTAACCATAAGCCCTATAGGTATAAGGGATAAGAGGCTGCGAAAACAACTGCTTCTGTGTTAAGACCGGATGGGAGGAGCTAGTCTTGTATGGCCGATGTACGCCTCCTTGAAGGGGCAACCAGGGAGAAGATAAGGGCGGCACCCTCCATTAGGGAGCTGATAAGTGTCAAAAGACGCAAATGTCACGAGGCTTTATTTTCGCAAGAGAATTTAGGCTTGTCATATTTGTGCAATGATCCTGCGAGAGACAATAATACTAACGCGAGGGTAAGACGAGATCAATGGGTTTTTACATGAAAGTGTAAGAACGTCCTGCGATTTCGTCGCAAAGACGACAATGTCATGGGATTTTATGGTCGCAAGAACGTTTAAACCTGTCATATTGTCGCAAATATAATGTCCTGTAGAGGCAAAAATACTTAAGAAATGATAAGACAAGGTCAATGGGTCATTACATGAAAATGTAAAGACGTCCTGCGAAATCTTGTCGCAATGAGGTGGCAAAATAAGACCTTTACTTAGGAAGGCAAAATAAGACCACACAAATAATGATAAGGCAAGACCAATGGGTCATTACATGAAAATGTAAAGACGTCCTGCGATCTTGTCGCAATAACAAGACATTCAAGAAAGATCTTTAAACATTTTGAATTTAGGCAATCGAGATCTTTTCATCGCGAGAAAGATTACAACAAAAGACTTAATGGAAAATAAAGGAATTGCTTGATAAGGTGGCGAAGTGAGTTCTTATAATAAGAAAGAAAGAGAAACTAATTCATCCAACACCGGACTTAATCTTTTACAATCAAAAAGAAAAGTTCAACAAGATTACAAAGAAACTTAATTCTCTATATCAATATTCTCACCGAAGGAGATGGTAAAGATTCTTCAACAATCTTGTCGTTTCACCTCGCCGGTTGAAGGGTTTTCATCAGAGATTTTTTCGCTTGGATAATTATTGATAACTTCATTATTAGCGAGATCTTCGCAGCTATCATAATAATAATCACTATCAGGAGAGTTGGGTATTTCATCTTCTTCAACTTCCAAAGGTTCAACGGAGACAGGGTCAAGCGATTTAGAAAGTAAAATTTCATTCACGCAAACTTCAGCTTTGGGATGAAATTGACGAAGAAGTGCTTTCTGTTGATTTCTACTCTGGATATCTTTAAGATGATTAAGGTAGTTAAACCTCCTTCTGGCTCGGCCGCGAGATTGGGCAAGGGAAGCAACTAGGGTTGCATTTTCCTTACGAATTTTAGCATGCGCCGCTTCCAAAGTAGATAGAGAAGAGTGAAGATTTTTCTCGGACTACTGCAAGAGTAAAGAAAAACATTAAAATTATAAAATGGAAAGTGGTATATAAAATTAGAGAAGAAAAATAATGGAAAAGGCAGTCAAATCTTATGACTACCTTCCTTCACGAGATAAGATATTGAGTAAGGGCCAAGCAATTATTCCCCAAGTTTTCCATGGCATTATCAAAACCATCACCAACGAGACCTTTTAACCGCGAACGCAAGCTCTTTTCGTTAGAAATCAATAACTTATTTTGCTTCGCAAGGGAAGAATGGGATTCTTTTAACTTGGTATAATCATCCTTGAGTTGGTTTGTTTTAACACTTAGATTTATTCTATTCTGAATAAGTTTATCTCTTTCAGTGGTAGTATCTTCAAGTTTATTTTTCAGTAGGCAGATAGACTGTTCTTGCTCATTCAATGCTTTTTTACAAGCATCAAGTTGTTGCGAGGATATCGCCACCTTATCCAATAAAGCTCGCTTCTCTTGAGATAAAGTTCCATTTTCATCTGATAAGGTTTCCAACTCCAAATTAGATTTATTCAAAGAATATGAGAGACGCGACACTTCATTACTTAATAATTCTTGATTTTGAACTAAGCAGATGTTTTCTTGAGAAAGATTATTTATTTGATCCATAGAAAATGTATGGAGATAATCTAAACGATTATATTGCTCCATCCAGGCGTCTCTTTCCATTCGAGTTTCTTCTAAAATAGATTACAGTTGATATATCTCCATCTTACGTTTCTGGTGCAAAACTTGAGAGGCGAACCAAGTTTTTTTTTGAAAAAAAAAAAAAAAAAAAAAGGGGGGGGAGGGGAGATACCTTTTAATTCTTCATTTTTTCTTGCGAAGGTTATCGCGATCCAAAGAAAGTATTATGAAGATTATTCTTCAAAGTCTTAATTTCTTGTTCTAAGGATACTCGCGATATCGTATCGGAACCAAAATATTTACCCAAAGATTCGAAAACACTAGATCTGGTGGGATCAGTGGAGGCTTTTTTAACATCATTCATGGTATCTGATAAAATTCTAAAAGCTATATCCATCCCTTCCAAATTTTCTTTGCTAAGAGAGATAGATTTTGAGGAAGAAGAAATAGTAGAGGAAGAAGGAAAAGTTGAGTCACCCATGGTTATAAGACCTCCAATTGGAGAAACTGATCAATAGGTGGGGGCGAGAGAAAAGTAAAAGTGGGAAGAGGCATGTCCTGAAGAATTGCATTCACAGAAAATTCAGGGATTGATTTATCCTGCGATGATATTGTAGGGAATGGTACATTATCTTGAGAAGAATAAATGGGTTTATCTTGCGAAGAAGTCGCTACAGTAGGAGATTTGCCTTGGGAAGATACTGTAGGGAAAGTAGAATGCTTGAATCCCGAAAAGGAAACAGTAGGAGCAGCAGCAGAAGCATCAGGTTTATTATGGCGAAACCTTTTGGGAGATCTATCATCATTCTTATCATCCTGCGAATAATAAATCAATTGAGAAACAAAGGCAATAAAATTGCTATTAAAGGAGTAAATATTTCTAAAATACCTTACTACTCGTAGGCTGTTTTTTGGAAGCGAGAGACTTCAGTTGCGAAGAAGATTTTGGTTGCGAACCAGTAGGGATGTTAGGGTTCACCACGGTAAACTTAGAACTGGATTTATTCTTGCTGAAACAAAAATGGCGAAAGAAACATCAAAAGAAGAATAGAATCAAGATGAAGTAATTTCAATAAGGAAGATTAATCAAGAGAATAGTCAAAATCAATGAAATTAACGAACCTGGATGCCATGAAAACAATAACAGAAAGATAATAAAAAGAAGATGATGAAGATGAACAATGGAAATAGTTGCATTTGATGAGGAAGATAGAGAAGAAGAGAAAGAGTGTTTTTCACAGGAAGTTTTCCTTTAAATAGAAGAAAAAAGAGTGACCGGATAACATTAAATATACCGGTAAAAAGAGTAATTTTAGACACGTGTAAACGGTTATCCTTACATTTAAGGAGTCAAATTAAGAAGATTTCTGTGGGAAATTGAAGAGATTTCTTATATTATTTCATAAATACTTCATGCTTCGCATACTTCAAGAGATAGTACTTCTTGCTCACTTCATGCAAAGCTTCGAACTTCGCAAAATAATAGAGGCAAGTACGTACTTTTCAAGTCCAAAGATTCTTTCGCTTGTTCCTTCATCAACAAAGATCACCGCAATGGCAAATTTTTCCTTAAAAATAGCTCTCAAGCAATATTCAAGGAAAAAGAGGCAAGATGTAAGATCGAATATCGCAACACCAATACTTCGCGAGATTAATAAACGACCTGCGTCGCGAAGGAGTCGCATGGAGGTAAATAAATGACGTAATAGATGATGACAGTCAGAACATGAGGAAAGTGTGAAGACTTGGCGAGATTTAGGAGTATCGCGAGGACAAACAATTACACATTCGCGAGGATTCGCGAGTCGATTCCGAAAATAAAGGACATCTTAGCTGTCATCCATTATGTAATACCCTATATAAAGGGTTGAGTAAGTCTGTTGTAAAGAGAGGTCTTTTTGAATTGTTAAGCAAGTCATTAGGAGATAGAATTAAGGGTGATTGTAATTTCTTTAGCTCTGTTCTACATTTCTTTGTAAATCTTTCAAGAAAACAATTAATAAAACATATTATTATTCATCTTCAAATGGATTGATTAAGCGAATTCGAGTGAGGTGTGTAGTGTAGGATTTACTGCAACTACAAGTCCCAGGCAACCCGCTACGCCAGGCGCCACTATGATAATGACGCCACTTTGTTACACAACAAAGATGTGTCCATAATCAACGGCTACCCTTCCTCACGAGATGTAATCTCAGCCATTCAAGCTCACCACCAAACTAACGGACTTGTGGAAAGTTTTAGGCGGCCGACCAAGGCAAGCCTAATAGCATCACATGCTATTTTCCTATGGAAAAGTCTCTTGACTTTGACTTGCCACACATAGCAACCTGCTACACGTTTTACACGAAAACACTCGAGACATCAAACATGTCACAAACTGGGGGATACTCATCAGGGTATTGGTCTGTGGTTTACAGCGTGCGGCGTGCAATGCGCCCGTTACAAGAAAGTGTCATGAAGTAGGACAATTAGTGGTGGTGAAAAGTAACGGTGTAAACAATTCATTTCCTTCATCATGGAAGCGTAATGACTGACGGTTACACGAATTCACTTCCCTCATCATGGAAGCATAACGTCTGACGGTTACACGTTACTCTATTCTTCCACCACTCAATCGTTTCCACTTCCTACGAGACCAGGGTACATTTCAATATGACTTGTATAAATAGGCTTCACCTATTTTCACCAAATAACAAGTTTTGGTCGGCAACAATACAGTATCTAGAAATCACCTGGTAGCTTTCCATTCTGCTAACCAGTTCTACTTCCGATACAAGTCATAAAACAAACCACACCTTCAGAATCAACTATTCTGGTCTCAACACTCTCTTCACTTCCCTCCCTAAGACCAACCCTTCTCCTTCACTTTGTGACCGAAGCAAGCTTGGAACGGCCATTTCTTGGTTTACGCAAGGATTGTACAGATTGATCTCTCGAATCAAAAGTGCTCCCGTGCAGTGCATTGTTTAAGGTTTAGATTCGTTTCTCATCCACACACAAATTACAAAAATCAGCAGAAATGGTTTTCACCCACAAACACTAGGATGAAATCTTCACCTCATACACATACATAATCACAATAGCATTCAAACTATTATGTCGATGTCTTATATACGAAGTTCAAAAGATAAGCATTATACTTCGTATTGTATTCTTTAATACTACGTCTAACTAGAGTATAATCATTCATGCTTGTCTAACTAGAGTATAATCATTCATGCTTCGTAGTTTTGTATTCAATATGCACGACTTGAAAGATACGTTAGGGAATGAAACAGTTCAAGTCAAATATTACTAACCTCAAGTGGAAGGATGATGTTGTCGTTGTAGCTCCTTACTTCTTCACTTCTTCAAGTCTTCACATAATAGTTGTAATGTCTCATATCCTAATACTTTCAACCTAACCTATACGAAGTTAACTCTAGTAGATAATCAAGCGACTATTTAAGTGAGTTTTGTTTTACTAAAATATGACAACCAAACTTGACATAACAACGCTTGGTGGGTTCAACCGAGCTATGCTCTAACAATCTCCCCCTTTGTCAATTTTATTGACAAAACTCTTACATCATATGGATAAACAAATTACAAGAATTCATTACACATACGCTTGATTCCCAAATTCAACAACACAATAACCTATATACATTCATTCCATAAATGTCGTTGTTGACATTAAAATAACAAAGCTAATACTCCCCCTAAAGGTAAGATAGGTAGATTTTTTCAATTCGCGCGTCTTTGTTATTCCCTTTGTAGTCCATGTAACTAAGATAGAATGTTTAAGCATCATTGTCCTTTCCCTTAGTGATACCAATCAATATAAATCAATATCAGTATCACTTGTTTACTCCATATATTTCTCCCCCCTTTTGTCACAAAATGACAAAGATATGAGCAAATAAAGGACAAACCGAAAGGATCTTACAAATCTTAAAGACTTGCAACCTATAAGAGTTAAGCACGAGGGTTCCACACACCATTTTTGATAACCAATATCAAAACCGAAACTACAAAGTAATTTTGTTTTGATATGTTACCAAGGAAACAATTGCCCGAATCAATTTTCCCTAATAGTTTAGCAAACCAAAAATCGACTAAGCACCTTAGTTCCTTTGCTAAACAGTTTGTACAAATGCAATCGCTTGTTCGATAAGACCAAAATAAAGATAACTCTATTTTTCTCACCAGGTTCTAATTATACATATAACTTAGACCTTTCACTTTTAGACAAAACAATTACTAGGTTAGTTAACTGGTATTTCTTGTTAAGGCATTCAATTAGACTTGAATAATCGAAACCTCCACTTTGATAAGTCTAACTAAGATCAGAATTAACTTAGTTTCTCTTATCCGGAATCGAATTGGACTAAATAATTCATCCCAAAAACCTTTTCTTTTGTTAAGCCATAAACAATTCATACAAACCAAATAAATCAACTTGTATAATTATTTACCTCAATCGGAAGCAATTGAAACAACATAGACATTAAAGCACCGCAATTGCACCGAAATTTTGTAAGCCTTAACGATTGATACCAAACAATAAAGCAAGATAACAATAGTTTTTCTTAACTGGAAACAATTGAATCACACACACATCCATACACAATAATGGAATAAAACATCAATTGTACCGAAATTTTGTTAAGCAAAAGCAATAAATATACGCAATAAAATCAGGATTTTCTTAAACAGGAAAACGATTAACTAACAAAGTCGTTACCTCAAATTTCGCATCCTGTTCTCCAAAATGTTTGCATCTTCTTTCCAAGGAGAATTGGTACCGAAATATCATTATGTTGTCATCCTTATGAAAAACAAAAGAATAACAACAACCAACCTTTACCAGAGAAAGGTTGAAAACCGGTTTTAACTATTGCAAGCAAAAGTTGAAAACCCTGAAACACATATGCTTTTATGCTAAACCAAACGATTCAACATATTGTGACTTTTTCACATATTGTTTCAATCAGAACCCCTCATGATCCTTTGATAAAGCCTACTAACATGGGCTAGAACTTAATCCTGCTAAACCAAAAAGTCACCCAAACCATAAGGGTTCACAACATATGAGATCGAATATTAAGGTCATGAAACCGAAATCAAAACATCCCATAAACATACATAACAATAAGATAAAGCATTCAAGCACATTATATGTAAACAAAAATGTAGGATCAGAATATCGCAACATCAATACCCTTGCGAAATCCATGAGCGACACATTGCGAGAACGTCGCAGATGGGTAATAAAAATAATGCAACGGATGACGACAGCCTGAACACGAGAAAGATGTGAAGACCTTGCGAGATTTAGGAGTGTTGCAAGATTTAACATTTGTACACTTGCAAGAATTCGCAAGTTATATCCGAAAATAAAGGACAGCTTAGCTGTCATCCACTATGTAATGTCCTATATAAAGAGCCGAATAGGCTTAAGAAAAGGGAGAGATCTTTTTCGAGTGTTGGGAAAGTCATTAAGAGAGAGAAAGTTTAGAGTGGTTGTAAATTCTTTAGCTTATTTCCTTTTCATCTTGTAATATTTGTGAGTTTAATCAATAAAAACTATAATTGTTCATCTTAAAAATGATTTGATTATGTGGATTCTTGTGAGGGGTGTAGTGTGGGATTTCCTGCAACTACATAATGGCGCTAAAAACAGGGAATGATTGAAGATTGATATTGTGATTTGAAAGAATTTGGAGTAATAGGAAAGGAATTTCATATAATTTTCAACAATTCACTGAGATTGAAAAATGACTAGAAGGAGACGTGCATCAAAACAACCAACAACTGTTAGAAGGAGTAGGAGACTTGCTGGAGAAGGGGGGGATGAAATGGGGGAATCTTCAAGAATGAACATAAGGAACAATAGAGAAAATCAAGTTCAATCGCCAACTCAACGTACGCCAATACAAAATAGAACTATGGATTATGACAGAGTGAGCGTACATACTTGGCGATCAGATTCTGTAGGTGAAATGGGAGAAGAACAACAATTAGGAAGCAATGGACGAGAGGAGAGAGACCAAGAAATAATTGGAGGAATAATTCATGGAAATGAAGAGATTTCAGCGTTAGAGGCATTGAGACAAACAATACATGAAGAAAGGCGATTAGAAGCAGAAGAACGTGCAAATATGACAAGGCAAAATCATGAGTTGAGGATGGAAAACATGAGATTACAAAATAGAAGATCAAGAAGCACTACAAGGTCAAGTTCAAGATCAATTTGAGAAGAAGTAAGAAGAAATTTACCTGTAGAAAATGCTAATGAAGAAACTCGAGAGGAAGTGCAAAATCCAGGCGAAGAACGTCGCGAAAAAAGAGAAATAATGGAAGATCGTTATATCCCATGTGCTGAAACTCTTCAAAATGGGCAAAATGATAGAAATCAGGGAAATAAGCAACGTCAGGGGCGAAATAATCAAGATGGCAAAGAAAATCATGAAGAAGGAAGAAGAATATTGCATGAGAGAGAAGCACAGAGAAAGCAAAAAGAAATTGAAGATGAAATTGAAAGACACTACATTGAACAAGCACGTCTAGCTTGCGAGAGGGAAAGATTGAGAGCAGGAGTGGAAGAACAGGAGCTACAAGAGGCAATTCGCCAGAACAATCATGATAATCGAGAAAGAATGCGAGAACAAAATCGCAACAATGGTAATATCAATGAAGAATATGATAGAGTACAAAGGAGAGCTGAAAGGCAGCAAAGAAGAGAAAATGATAGATATAACGGTGTGCGAATTCATGAAAGAAATGAAGGAGAAGATCGCAGAGAAAGACGAGAAGAAAGTGGTGAACAAGAAAGTCAAAACAGATATGAACGCAGAAGAAGAGAGGCGGAGCTAAAAAGACAAATGGATCCAAATTCTGGTATAAATGAACAAATTTTGATAGAGTTAGCGGAAATGAGAGGAATGTTAAATAATAAAAAAAAGGAGGTAAGAGACAACTGGATGAAGCCATAGAAGAAGCTGCGAAAACTCCATTCACACAAGAAGTACAATTAGGAGTAATACCCCCAAAGTGCAATTTACCTGCGTTAACCAAAGATTTTCGATGGAACAACTTGTGCGAGACAACACATCAAAGCTTATGTGAGATGTATGCTACAATGGGAGAACCATGATGTTGTATTGTGCAAATATTTTGCATCAAGTTGTTTATGGGTGAAAATTATTTCTGCCGGTTTTGGTAATTTGGGGTGTGTGGATGAGAAATGAATCTAAACCTTAAACAAATGCACTGCATGGGAGTGCTTGTAGATTCTAAAAATCAATCTGTGCAAATCCGGCCTAAACCAAGAAATGGCCATTCCAGACTTGTTTCGGTCACAAAGTGAAGGAGATGGGGTTGATCTTAGGGAGGGAAGCGAAGAAGGTGTTGAGATTGTGAAGGTGTTGGCTATGTATGACTTGTATCAGAAAGCTGAACTGGCTTGCAGGATGTAAGCTTATCAGTTCCGGTATTTGAATACGATGGTATCAACACTTGTCGCTGTTGTCTGGACTTGTTCTGTTGTTTTGGAAATAAGGAGGAGAACCTATTTATACAAGTCATTTGAGCCTTATTCACGTCTCTCGTGGGAAGTGGAGGAAGTGTAGTGATGGAGTAGTGGAGTTGTGTGTTGGTGTTACACGACCAGTCTTGCCCACTTCTCCTGTCATCTCTAACCGTCCATGACTTCCTGACATGTTCTTGTGATGGCGCGTTGCACGTTGTAAACCGCACGTTGTATGTATCCCCAGTTTGTGAAATGATTGATGTCTCAATGGATCGTGGGACCTTAAAGTAGCATGTATCCCTAGATTAAATAACTAAGTTATTTAGGAAGTCGATACTTGTGAAGTATCGTGTGTATTCTATGCAGGTACTGCATCATTATGTGGTAGAGAGGCGGGTGGTGATCACCATGACGCCTCACTGACCAATTAGCTCCTGACCAGGGTTGTATAACCAAGCCGGTGAAGTTGGACGGACGAGATGATCTTTAAGAGACACTCATCTGCGACCATTGATGAAATTAGGGTTTTTAAAGAGGTGCGCAAGCATCACTTTTCATCTTGGTCGAATCCAAGCTTGGGATACAATTTTGACAGGGCCGATCGTGCATGTGTGTAGACGACATGACGGTGTAGGTGCCCATATCTCATTGTCTCGTGAAAGTGTGATCTAGGCCACTCAATTTGTCAGGCAAAGTTGAGTGGTCGAGATCAATTTACAGCAGAAACCTGGTGCCGCAAAAGCCGCGCATCATGCCCACTTCGGGCGCGCGTTTCAAGACGACCAAGCTTGGTCGGTCTTGTTCGATTAGTCTGGTATACAGACGGCGAGCTGGTATACACGTCCATATCTCAATATCCCATGGAAACGTGATCTAAGCCACTCAATTTGTCCGGCAAAGTTGAGTGGTCGAGATTAGTTTGTAATCGGGAGGTGCGACCATGCCTAGTTCGGGCGTGCGAATCGAGGCAACCAGGCATGATATTTCTTGGCCGATCGGGTGTGGAGATAGATGGGCCCACGGTGGTCATCTTGATGCGCACCGGACCTGCTTAGTATAATCCTGGACCCTTCATTCGTGCAGGAGAAGATGGACGCTCGTGATTGTTCAAACCCAAATTGGAGTTTCACAGGCCGTGCGTCATGCCTTGTTTGGGCGCGCGAACCGGAACGACCGATTATAGTTGGTCCTGACCGATCGGTCATGTATGTAGGCGGGTCCACGGTGTTTGTGTTGACATGTTCTGGGCTCTTTGAATCTATATCTACACCCTCCATCTATGCCTGCGAAGATGGATGGTTGAGACTGTTTTGCGATACATGTAATGTGTCGCAAACCCTAATTTAGGGTTTTTCGTCCATACTGCTCTGGTTTGGACGGTTTGACAAGGGAGACCGACCATGCGGGCCCGTGTTGGGTCGGTAGTGGATATTCCGATACCTGCTTGGGGTCATGGATTCAATCTAAGCCATCCAATCATGCTGGTGGAGTTGGATGGTCATGATCGTTTCTGAGACTGATATGGTCAGTTCAGGTTCAAATATGCTCAATCGGGATAGTATAACACACCGAGAGTTGTATCATGTATGGGTATTTCGTACATGTTTTATTATTAATGCTTGGAGATTCGTGTTGCTCTGCTGAGAACAACACTCAGTCGTCATGCCACACCGGTAATTAGTACAGGAAATACAAGGCTGGTCATGAATTAATTAATATTGTTGTAAATTCATAGGGTATATGGGATTGTTGCTACATGCTCCGACCTGGATGAATTTTGTGTATTTAGTTCACAGAACACTGGGATTGTTGCAACATGCTCTATTCTAGGTGAATTAGTAAAGTGAAGAAGTATTCATCACTTATATGGCTTTATCTTTTGCAAGATGTTAGCGTATAATTTTGGCTTTTACAATTTTATCCTTAAATGAAAATCCAGCATCAACATTATGTCCCATGCCTAGCGCATAATGGTTACGCTATTGTGAGTTAGGCATGAGGGACAAGATAAAGGAAGTCTTGGCTCTGTTGAATCCCCATATGAGGGACTCACCAATCCACTTTTACGATTTTACAATAGGGCAAAACTCCTCCATACAAATTAATTAATATTTCCACCAATTAAAAATAATATAACGTGCGTGAGGAGCAAGAGATTCTAGTAGGCAAAAGAAAATAAACAAAACAATTAAAAGATAAAGGAAAGCAATAAGAGAGACAAGATCAAGGAATCCTCCCTTAGTTATGAATAAGATTCCGCTTAGCTAGCCCCAAAATCCCTAATTTCCTGGCTTATTCCTATTCATGGATTGTGAATCCTTTTCCTTTAGCAATTCAATTTCCAAATCCAAGCTTTTCTCAACTCTTCCATCTTTCTTTCCAAGTTTGGAGCCCACTCTCCATCCAATTCCTAGCCTCAAGTCTTCACACCCATGAAAAGTCCATGAGAATTTGGAATTTTTGGCTCGCCGAAAATCGAACCGACCGGACAGTCCATGCGATTGACCCCACACCACCGTTAGACTAACTGGCCAAACAAAGTCAACCGTCACAATCGTTAGTCAAAGGTCAAGGGAGAAGAGTCATCCACCGAGTCACAACGGCCCGAGTTGACCTGGGCTTGAGGAGAAAATTGGCCGAGTTTCGCATTCAAAGCCGATCTATGTCTTCATTCCCCGTGATGCCCTAACATTCATCTAGTTTAACACAACAGAGCTTCAAATTTAGTACGAACTAGACAATTGCTTCCTTCTTGTCTCGCAACATCTACCTCCTTCTTTTCTTCAATTCAAATAATCGACCCATATCAACTACGGCAGGTCGACCAATCTCTAAATCAGCCAAACCCTTTTGTTCTCGCTTCATAATCTTCCCCGAATCAATCATCACTCTTCGTAACTCATTCCAATCACCTTTCAACTCCATCACGACCTCGTATAACAAAAGATCAGGAATTCATCCGCTCGCTCAATCTCTAATTTCTTCAACAAGATCAACTTCAATTTCTGCTAAACAACCATTTCTCTTAGCCGCATCGACTTACTACTTCTTTTCCTCCGTGATTCGAACAATAGCAAACAACCCATCCTTCCCATTCAAACTCAATCTCTACCTTTCTATCAATCCACCACCAACCCATCTTCCACGGACGAACCCTATTCTCGATTTCGCGAACCATAACTTCGTGATTCACTCATCCGAACCCCTAATTTCTTTTCGTTCAACCTCTCACTTTAATTTCCTGGAAATTATCACAAAGAATGGCCTCTTCTTACTGTGCGTAGGAATGAATGAGAGGCAGACTCTCCCGATTTAGGGTTGAGACGATTGGATAAGCACAAATGAGACCCGATAAATACACCCACCGGCAAATGATAAAGGGCACCTATCAACCCCCCTAACCTAGACCGCCGGGGCTTAGTACTCACCAAAAGAGTTGCCCCTTAACCATGACTCGGCCGATAGTGCCGCCATGAAATGACAATTTTGCCCTTTTGGCTCAATTTGAGAGTGATTTTCCTTTCTTTTCTCCCACATACCAAGGCTATAAAACTCAAAACAAGCGTAAAATACATAATTTATAAGAAAATAAGAAAGAAAGCGAGTTTCGCATGCTAGTAATAAGAAGTTAGAAATACTAAAGAACATATTCTATTCTTAACATTGGAGGAGAAATAACAGAGAACGCGTGTTTGAGAAACGATCAATAAGCATTTCGCCTCGACCCGATTTCCACCAAAAGGATTTTATGATAATTGCGACGATGGTTCTCACATGTAAAAGTGTGTAGGAATGAAGAGAGAATTCCCGCAACACGTCGAATAAGGACAACTTCAAATATTTTTGAAACCCACATCTTTTAATATTTTGAAAACCATTTTTCTCATGATCTCTACGAAAGGAAATCAACCATTATTATCGAGGATGAGATTACTTACTCACCTTCACATCCGATCGCCAATTATGATAACACCACTCACTTCGCTGACATATACAAACATAAGAAGACAAGATAAAGGAAGTCTACCTTGAGGGACTCGACCAATCGTGGGCAATCCTCCATACGTGCGTGACCATAGGCCTTGATGGACGGCTTCCTCCCTTAGGAATAAGATTCTTCTTCTACTGGGATTCCCAGGCGTAGGTGCTTACACACTGCTGGTTGAATCGCTCGTGTTCAGATGCTCTTCTAATTCTTGATTATGGTTCAAAAGAAGAAAGCCTGACTTGGTCGGTGTTGAATCCCCATATATCGGGCAGGCTTCGACGTAATCGTTTTAGTCTCCTTTAGGGTTTCCTCAGCATATATGCATGTGTAGATATTTTGAACCACTTTTACGATTTTACAACAGGGCTTTCTCGTAGAAACTATGTTTCCTTATCATGTCGAACAACAGTGGATCGTCTTCTTCATACCATCCAGGATCTTCCGTAAAACGTGCACGACCTGCGTCTGAGCTTCATGATGAATCCCCTGCTCGTGTTCTCCGAGTCAAGAAGATCATACCGGTTCGTCTCCTTTTCCTTTTCGAACAATTGCTTGTTCTTCATAATGGTCGAGTGAATAATCCTCTCCTTCTTGCAGAGATACCCTACCGGAACATGTGTGACAGTTATTGATGATGACGACTTAAACAGTCCTCTTCCTTCAAACTCAAACACGCCTACCCTTGTGGACCTCGAAGATGCTGATTTGGGTATCTCATCTTATGAATACCCCAATGCAGGTCTTTTATTCGATGTTCGCATGAAATGTTTATCCTCCAGCTACCGAGATGTCGGTGGATTCTTAGTGCGGAAGGAGTTTGTGCCTTTGTACACAAAGTTATGGAGAAAGTACGGCCATATCGCAACCAGGAATGTGGTCCCAAGACTGTTCATCCGCTTTGGTCACCACGGTAAACCGCCTTCTTCCCATGATTGCTTTGAGATGGGGAATATTTCTATCCGCAACGTTGCTTGAATCAAGCCTCGAAAAGTGGGAGAATATGGTATCTACCGCGAGTCCATGGAGTTCAACGTGGGCTGGTTGCGGCAGCATCTTGATATCATCAAGGTTGATCGAGCTGGTATCCTCGTAAACGTTGTTCCTGCTGCGAAAGCTATCTTGGAAGAGGAGAAGGCTCTGGTTGCGGAATCAAAGAAGGTAGAGCAGGCAGTACATGACTTGAAAAAAAGGACAGAGATATATCAAGCTAGACTGGAGATGATGCTCTCAAGGAATTATAATCTACTAGATGGCCTCCTCTAAGTCACATTCAGCTGTATTCCCTCATTGTTAATGACGTTTATGCCAACAGTTTTTTGAACATCTTTGCGGAATAAATTGTATTGGTTTTTGATTGGTGAAACGGGTTTTTTCATTGATGCATCTCTGAATATAATTGATGATTCAAACATGTAATGAAAATAAATGCCTGTATTGTTGACAGAGCAGATAATGGTCAGGCATGATATGCCTTGAGCCACTTTCCATTGATGACTGCTTCCAGCCTGCCTCCGTCCACCTTAATGATCTTATAATAACCAGTATTGTAAGCCTTGGTGATTGTGTAAGGACCTTCCCATTTTCGTGAGAATTTTGGTGCAGACATGTCTTGTTGGATGTGTTTGGCCGTTTTCAAGACCAAATCTCCCACTTTGAAAATACGTGATTTCACAGTTTTGTTGTATGCCCTGGAAATTCTATTCCTGTACACCTGAGTGCGTTCGTCTGCTTTGTTTTTCCTGATATCCAGAGTGTCTAACTCCGCTACTCTAGAGTTAGAGGCTTAAGCTTCGTTCCAGTGGATCCCGGTTGCGGCTGCAATCCTGTCTGATGGGATTGTGATCTCTGCTGGGAGAATTGCGTCCGCTCCGTAAACAAGTGAGTATGGGGAAACTCCAGTGGAGCTTCTGGGTGATGTACGGTATGCCCATAGTTCCATTGGTAACTGGTCATGCCATTCTCTAGGATTGTCGTGTACTGTTCGACTGATGATCCGGATCAATGTCTTGTTGGTACTTTTAGCTTGTCCATTCCCTTGAGGATAGTAGATGGTGGAGAAGACCTGTTTAATGCCATACTCTTCAAGTAAATCTCGTACCTGTTTATTGGCGAAGGGAGTGCCATTATCAGTGATGATATGCTTAGGCACACCAAAACGACAAATGATATGTTCTTTAATGAAAGCCGCAATTGTTGCTCCCGTAGTCCCTCGCAGGGGAATGGCTTCTACCCATTTGGTGAAGTATTTTGTCGCAGTTATGATGTACTCGTGCTGCTTTGATGATGGAGGGTTGATTTTCCCGATAATGTCCAGTCCCCAGCTGTAAAATGGCCATGGACTGCTTATCGAGTGCAAAGGGGTGGAAGGCGCGTGAACAAGGTTCCCATGAATTTGGCATTTGTGACAGCTTGAAACAAAAGAGGCTGCGTCATCTTACATGGTCGGCCAATAGTATTTCTCGTGTATCTGGAGAAACAGTTTCCTCTTCCCTTGATGTTCCCCTTCATGTGTTTCCTTCAGCATGACTGGGATTTCTACCCCAGCCAGGAATCGTAATAGATCACCTCCAAAGCTCTTGCGATACAGGATCCCTTCGTGGAATACGAATCGCTTGGCCTTTTGCTTTATCTTGATGGAATCCTTCTGATTGGCAGGAGTTGCTCCGTCACGGAGATAGCTAATGTATGGCTCTCTCCAGTCCCCAGTGTGGTTCACGTTAAAAACTTTCGATTGATGTGGCGGTGCTTGGCAATTCGAGCAGGACTTCTGAAGTAGTCTGGATTGAGTCTCCATCTCTGGCCAGTAATAGCCCAGGCATTGAAGTCGTCGGTAAAGCGTTACCACCAGTGATTGTCCACAAATTTCATTGTGAACACGATTTAGCTGTAGTTGTGCTTCGTCATCCCCAAGACATCTCGACAGGGAACCATCCGGGTTTCGATAATACAACATACCATGAAGCATGAAGAAATTCTGCAGGGTTTTGAGACTGACCTTTCCTTGGGAGAGTGAGCTATTGAGCTCTTGAATGATCGAAGTTCGCCAGTCGTCAGTCTTGGTGTATTTGTATTGTGATAGCCATGTCGATTCTATGGTTCTCCTCTTTACTGTCAGGGTTTCTTCCAAACCTTCGAACTTCAATTTGGAAGCCAGTGTTGCTAGATAATCGGTGTGTTTGTTGTTGCTACGACCGACATGGGTTATGGTTGCATCAACAAAATAGTTGAGTAACCTTTGTGCTTCTGATCGGTATGGAACTAGCGTTACTTCCTTCAGTGCGTATACCCCATTCATCTGATTCACCAGTAACTTGGAGTCACCTCTTATCTCCAGACGCGTGACTCCTGCTTGCTTGGCTATTGACAGCCCTATGAGGAAGGCTTCATACTCTGCTAAGTTGTTGGTGCATTCGAAGTCCAGCTTGAAGGAGTGTGAGAATACTTCCCCGATACTAATACCACGCCCACTCCTCCAGTATTACTACTAGGGGTGGCAGAGCCATCAAAATACAAGAGCCACACTTCTTCTTCCAAAACAGAGATGTCTGGAAATTCTCCAGGAAGATCCTCGTGGAGCCCTGTAGTGCCTTCTCCAGGGAATGCTGCTAGTAAGTCCGCGACTGCTTGACCCTTGATAGCTCTAGGTGACGTACATGTTATGTCCAGCTCTGACATTTGGAGAAGCCACTTGCCTGTCCTTCCCGTCAAGACCGGTTTTGAAAGTAAAAACTTTGCAGGATCAGATTTAGACACGAGTATCACCTTGTTGGATAGTAGGTAATGTCTAAATTTCTGAATGGAATGGATCAAAGCTAAACATGCTTTCTCCGCTTTGGGATATCTGAGTTCAAAGATTCTCTTAATATTCGTTTGAAATAGTATATGGGACGTTCGATTCCCTCATCGTCTTCCTGAGCGAGTAAAGCCCCTACGGCGGTGTCACTGAAGGCAGTGTAGAGAACCAGTGGCTTCCCTTGTACAGGAGACTTCATGATGGTTGGAGATGATAGTATTCGTTGAATCTTTTGAAAAGCTTCCTGCTGGGTTGCAGTCCAAACGAAGCTGGCTCCTTTCTTCAGTAAGGGGGTGAATGAGGCGGTAAGTTGGGCTAGACCAGGTATAAAACGTCGAATGTAGTTCACCTTGCCCATGAAACTCTGGAGCTCCTTCACAGTTCGGGGAGGCGGCATCGTGAGGATAGCTTGAGTCTTGGACGGGTCTACCTTTATTCCTTCTGCAGTCACTTGGAATCCCAGAAATTTACCTGAAGAGACACCGAAAGCGCATTTCAAAGGATTCATCTTCAACTTGTATTCTCGACACCTCTCAAACACTTGTCGTAAGACGTTGGTGTGATCTGCTCGAGCCTTTGACTTGACCACTATATCATCTACATAGTCTTCTACTTGTTTATGCATCATGTCGTGGAAGATTGCCGTCATAGCACGTTGATACGTTGCGCCGACGTTCTTTAAACCGAATGGCATAACAGTATAGTAAAAATTGCCAAGAGGGGTTCGGAAGGCTGTCTTACTTGCATCGTGCTCATACATCCTTATCTGATTGTAGCCGCTGTAACCATCCATGAAGGAGAACATGCCGTGTCCGCTGGTGGCGTCTACTAACATATAGATGTTAGGCAGAGGAAAGTCATCCTTGGGGCAGCACTTGTTCAAGTCTCTGAAATCCACACAGCACCGGATCTGTCTGTTTTTCTTCTTTACTGGAACTACATTAGCTAACCAGGTCGGATGATGAATAGGTCTGATGAAGCCAGCAGCTAGCAACTTTTGAATTTCGTTCTTGATTTGTTCTTCAACTTCGTGTCTGAATTGCCTCGGAGATTGCTTGATTGGCTTGGATCCAGGTATGACATGTGAGTGGTGAGTGATCAATTTTTCGTCTAGACCAGGCATTTCCTCGTATGTCCAGGCAAACACATCTTGGTACTCCTTGAGTAGTTGGACAAGATTCGCACGTTCATCTGCGGACAGAGTCGAACTGATAGAGACAAGCCTGGGAAATTCTTCATTCCCGATGTTAACAGTCTCGAGCTCGTCGGTTGTGGAGCTGGTGCCATCTTGTAGCTGTCGCGGAGCGTCCAATACCTCCTCTTGCATTTCTTCGTTCTTGCAGCATTCAATTGGTCGGAGAGACTGGGTTCCAGTCTCTCTTGCTAATTGCTAACAGCGGCGCCGGTATATTGTCTTCCCCTTCTGATCACGGTTTGCCTCGAAACTGCGTTCCCTTTTGGCGTGAGCATGGGTTGAAGCTTCACCGGATAAAGATGGACGCCTCGTCGGAAAAGGTGTTTCGTGGTGCTTAGCCCCCAGTGATGCAAGTCGGTCTTCTTTTTGGATTGAAGCCCACGTGGGTAGTGGGGTGCACAGGACTTTGTCTGACCTTCCCTGTGGAGTTTCTTTTGGTTCGAACAGTTCCACTCCGCATATTGGTGCATACGGAGACAATAATGCAGGAATACGGATGACTTCCTCATTTAGCATGGTCTTCAGGCACTGGTGATATGTTGAAGGGATGACCTTATTGTCATGAAGCCACGGTCTCCCTAGTATCATATGGTAGTCCGGCTCTTTTTCTATGACTTCAAATTTCACTTTTGACTGAACGGGTCCTACTGATAAATTCAGATTGACATACCCGTATGTGCTAGTCTAGTTTCCTTCGAAGTCCGTCGTTGTGGTGGGTTGCCTTACAATCTTGCATGGGCTAACCTTGGTTGTCCTGAGAGTCTTGAGAGTGATCACATTTGAAGATGCTCCTGTGTCGATGAGGGCCCTCCTGAACTCTGAATCCTTGATGCGTGCGGTAACATATAGGGCCCGGTTGTGACCATCCTCTGCCATCATGTCGTCTTCTGTAAATGTAACGTTATTTACAGATGTTTCCGATGCAGTTAGGACTTCTGAACGATAAGGAGTCAGGTGTACATCCAGAGCTATTTTATTAATTGCAGCAAACGTCTCTGCCCGTTGATTCTTCGAGAGGTGCAAGAGTTCGCTTAATTTTGGAAATCTCCTGATCATGCCATCAGATACACCGTTAGGAGGAGGGGTATCTCCGTTAGAGGAAACATCAGGATTTGAGACTATGGAGGCGGTCCTAAGACCAACCATATCGAAATTGATTGAATGGTATTGAAGAAATTGACTTTACAACCGAGAGATTAACCTCCCTCTTTGGTCGCCAATTGTTTGTGGGTGAAAACTATTTCTGCCGGTTTTGGTAATTTGGGGTGTGTGGATGAGAAATGAGTCTAAACCTTAAAAAAATGCACTGCACGGGAGTGCTTGTAGATTCAAGAAATCAATCTGTACAAATCCGGCCTAAACCAAGAAATGGTCGTTCCAGACTTGTTTCGGTCACAAAGTGAAGGAGATGGGGTTAACCTTAGGGAGGGAAGCGAAGAAGGTGTTGAGATTGTGAAGGTGTTGGCTATGTATGACTTGTATCAGAAAGCTGAACTGGCTTGCAGGATGTAAGCTTATCAGTTCCGGTGTTTGAATATGATGGTATCAACACTTGCCTCTGTTGTATGGACTTGTTATGTTGTTTTGGAAATAAGGAGGAAAACCTATTTATACAAGTCATTTGAGCCTTATTCACGTCTCTCGTCGGAAGAGGAGGAAGTGGAGTGATGGAGTAGTGGAGTTGTGTGTTGGTGTTACACGACCAGTCTTGCCCACTTCTCCTGTCATCTCTAACCGTCCATGACTTCCTGACACGTTCTTGTGATGGCGCGTTGCACGCTGCACGCTGTAAACCGCCAGACCAATACCCCAGTATATATCCCCCAGTTTGTGACCTGATTGATGTCTCGAGTGTATGGATCGTGGGACCCACAGAAAGTAGCATGTAATGCTATATTAAATAAATAAGTTATTTAGGAAGTCGATACTTTTGAAGTATCATGTGTATTCTATGCAGGTACTACATCATGATGTGGTAGAGTGATGGGTGGTGATCACCATGACGCCTCACTGACCAATTAACTCCTGACCAGGGTTGTATAACCAAGCCGGTGAAGTTGGACGGACGAGATGATCTTTGAGACACTCATCTGCGACCGTTGATGAAATTAGGGTTTTTGAAGAGGTGCGCAAGCATCACTCTTCAGCTTGGTCGAATCCAAGCTTGGTATACAATTTTGACAGGGCAGATCGTGCATGTGTGTAGACGAAATGACGGTGTAGGCGCCCATATCTCAATGTCTCGTGAAAGTATGATCTGGGCCACTCAATTTGTCCGGCGAAGTTGAGTGGTCGAGATCAATTTGCAGCAGAAACCTGGTGCCGTAAAAGCCGCGCATCATGCCCACTTCGGGCGCGCGTTTCAAGACGACCAAGCTTGGTCGGTCTTGTTCGATTAGTCTGGTATACAGACGGCGAGATGGTATACACGTCCATATCTCAATATCCCATGGAAACGTGATCTAAGCCACTCAATTTGTCCGGCAAAGTTGAGTGGTCGAGATTAGTTTGTAATCGAGAGGTGCGACCATTCCTAGTTCGGGCGTGCGAATCGAGGCAACCAGGCATGATATGCCTTGGCCGATCGGTTGTGGAGATAGACGGGCCCACGGTGGTCATGTTGATGCGCACTGGACCTGCTTAGTCTACTGGCCCCTTCATTCGTGCAGGAGAAGATGGACGCTCGTGGTTGTTCAAACACTAATTGGAGTTTCACCGGCCGTGCGTCATGCCTTGTTTGGGCGAGCGAACCGGAATGACCAATTATAGTTGGTCCTTACCGATCGGTCATGTATGTAGGCGGGCCCACGGTGTTTGTGTTGACATTTTCAGGGCTCTTTGAATCTATATCTACACCCTCCATCTATTCCTGCGAAGATGGATGGTTGAGACTGTTTTGCGATACATGTAATGTGCCGCAAACCCTAATTTAGGGTTTTTCGTCCATACTGCTCTGGTTTGGACGGTTTGACAAGGGAGACCGACAATGCGGGCCCGTGTTGGGCCGGTAGTGGATATTCCAATACATGCTTTGGGTCATGGATTCAATCTAAGCCATCCAATCATGCTGGTGGAGTTGGATGGTCATGATCGTTTCTGAGACTGATATGGTCAGTTCAGGTTCAAATATGCTCAATCGGGCTAGTATAACACACCGAGAGTTGTAGCATGTATGGGTATTTCGTACATGTTTTATTATTAATGCTTGGAGATTCGTGTTGCTCTGCTGAGAACAACACTCAGTCGTCATGCCACACCGGTAATTAGTACAGGAAATACAAGGCTGGTCATGCATTAATTAATAATGATGTAAATTCACAGGGTACATGGGATTGTTGCTACATACTCCGACCTGGATGAATTTTGTGTATTTAGTTCAGAGAACACTGGGATTGTTGCCACATGCTCTATTCTAGGTGAATTAGTAAAGTGAAGAAGTATTCATCACTTATCAATGGCTTTATCTTTTGCAACATGTTAGCGTATAATTTTTGCTTTTACAATTTTAGCCTTAAATGAAAATCCACCATCAACACAAGTTTAACAGGAGAGGCCTTGAAATGGTTTGAAGTTTTACCAAAGAATACCATAACATCTTTCAACCGTTTGCAGGCCATATTTTTAGGGGCGTATATAAGTAACAATTCCTCGCGACCTGGCATTGAAGATGTATTTGGGTTAAAACAAAGGGTTGGCGAAAGCTTGAAACATCTAACCGTGAGGTGGAAGACAATGTGTAGTGATATGGCTGGTCGTGTGGATGAGAGATATATCATTCTATCATTCATTAACGCTATGTTCGCAACCAATCTGTTATACATTCAAATTTTTAGAATCAAGAATACAATCACAATGACTGAGTTGCGAGAACTTCAGGAGGAGTATATTGCTCTGGAGGAAAAGCAAAATGAGATGGAATCATACCCAATTGCGAACACAAGTTCAAAATCAGCGAATGCAAGCTTGTTACCTAAGTTGATAAATACAGTGGCGAGCACCTCGCAAGGGCAACAAGAGAGGATAACGGGTGATGGTCAGCAGAAGTTAGTAGCTATGGGGAGTCGTGATCAAGAAGAATTTGAGAGAGAAAGAAACTTATATAACCGTGGTGGAAATAACAAAATTCAAAGACTTGATCAGCCACACGAAACTTATGGAGGTCAGAGGCAAAATTATCACAGAGGACAGCGAAATCACAGGATAATATGGGAAGAAATCAAGATGCCGCCACTAAATGCTAGTGTGGAGAAAATATGGGAAGCTATAATCTTGATGGAAAACATACCTGCGCCATGGAACATGGGAAGTGAACCACCTCCGAGCGACAGAAGCCATGAATTTTGCTCTTATCACAATTTTCATGGACACTCAACAAATGATTGCAGAAATATAAAAAGAATCATACTCAGAATGATAGACCAAGGGAAACTAAATCATTTTCTAAAAAATCAATCTCAGTCTCAACCATTACCGCCACCGCCAGGAATTCGCAGAGTAAATACAACAAAAGGAGGAGAAACATTTGTAATAGAAGTTGGAGCAAAGGCAAAGAATCTGTTTTGTAACTCTATCGTACATTCGTACAGGAAAATTGAAGATTTTCATGATAACATTCTCAGTAGGGTTTTCGCAAGAGATGCTGATAATAGATAAATAATGAACATTGCGAAGACATCGCCACTAAAGGAATGGCAAAAGCAGATTATTTCTTTTACCGCGGAAGAGGTACCTGGGGATGGAGAGATGCATGACAACCCATTAGTGGTAAGATTGGAGATTAACCCAAAACCTAGTGATGATGAAGATGATGAAGCTGAGAATTCATGGGCAATCAATAGAAGTTTGATCGATACTGGAAGTTCTGTGAATATCCTTTTTTATCACACTTATAAAACTATGGGAGGGAAAGATGAAGATCTTATACCTTCAACTTACAAAATTTATGGTTTTAATGGAACTGCAAATAAGCCTAAAGGAGAAGTTCATATGCGAATCCACTGAAAGGACTGTCCTCTGAAATTCTATTCTGCGTAGTTGATGTAGAATCACCCTACAACGCATTGATTGGGCGACCTTGGTTACATGAGATTTTGGGTGTGCATCGACTTTACATCAATGTATCGAATTTCCTCATCTCAGTGGTATCAGTATCATATAAGGAGATTGGATTGAAGGAAATAAGTGTTATGAAACTGATATAGAATCTTGCGAAGAAAGAGCTGCGAAGAAGAAGAATTGGAAACATAGCATCAAAGATAAACAAAAGAGTGAAAGATTGATGGTAGATACAATAGAAAAAAGAGAAGAAGAAACTCTGAGAAGCCAAGGTATATTGAAGATAAGAAGCGGCGAAAATCTCGCGATAGACAAGAAAATGTCAGGAAAATTCAAAAATGCAGAGGCGGAAAGTAGCAGAAGTAAGAGACTTAAAGAGTGAATGTATTGGTTGATTTTATGACTGAGAAAAAAGAAAGATGTATGGTTGATTCTGAAAAAAAAAATATATATATTTTGAGTTACAAAGATGAGATAGCGAAGTTACAAAGGAGATGATATGTAGAAGAATAAAATATCTTTTATGAATTATAAAGATGAGATTGCGAAATTATAAAAGAGCTAATATTCAGAAAAAGAAACAAAACAATCAGAAAGGGGCGAACTTGCTATGGCGTACACCCTAGTTCGCGAAATCAAAATTTCGCAAGAGGCAAATGTAAGACCTAAATTGCGTCATAAAAGGGGGTACCTGTTAACATGGCTCAGGGAAAAGGTTACACCGCCCCTGGAACCTGAGTCATGGAGATTTGGGGTCAATAAAGCCCATCTAGGAGAGGTACCTCGGATTTTCAACCTAAGCTTATGACTTAGGTTGGACGACTGAGGGTCTCTTCTAAGGAGTCAGCATATGATCAAGGCGCCGAGGTACACGGTTGAGCCAAGAGTGCCTGGGGCATTTGAAGTGTCTCGGCCATTCTTGGAAAGTCTTGGCGTATGCTGCACTCGGCCCGAAGAAAACTTCACTTAGGGTGCAGTCTCGTAACCATAAGCCCTATAAGCAAAAGGGCTAAGAGGTTGCGAAAACAACTGGTTGTTGTTAAGACCGGATGGGAGGAGCTAGCCTTGTATGGCAGAAGTACGCCTCCTTGAAGGGGCAACTAGGGAGATGATAAGGGCGGCACCCTCCATTAGGGAGCTGATAAGTGTCTTAAGACGCAAATGTCATGAGGCTTTATTTTCGCAAGAAAATTTAGGCTTGTCATATTTGTGCGACAATCCTGAAGAGGCAATAATACAAAAGACAAAGATAAGACGAGATCAATGGGTCAGTACATGAAAATGTAAGGACGTCCTACGATTTCGTCGCAAGACGGCAATGTCATGGGGCTTTATGTTCGCAAGAATTTCTAGGCCTGTCATATTGTCGCAACAAAAATATCCTGCAGAGGCAACAATACTAAAGAAATGATAAGCCAAGATCAATGGGTCATTACATGAAAGTGTAAAGACGTCCTGCGATTTTGTCGCAATGACAAGAGGTGGCACAATAAGACCTTTAACTAGGAAGGCAAAATAAGACCACATATAAGAAGATCTTGGAAACAACCAAGAAATATTTACTTGCGAAAATTCAGCAGCAACAGCTGCGAGATTGAGGCATGAATACATATCACTATTCGAAAGTAACTCGTTTAATCTCTCATGTGAATGCAAATAACAGAGGCAGGTATGGGAATGTAGAGAATAAAAACATGTTATTTGTCTTCATATGATAGATTTACGCGCTTATAAAATGAAAAGTTGATAATATATTGATTAACTGTATTGCAAAAAAGAATTGCTCTTTTAAAATGTGCAGAAAGGAATAACAAAGTTAGAACTTGAAGATCCAAGAAATTCGCAGGAAAAGACTACAAAAATAGAAGATTAAAGGAATTGATATACAAATATTACAAAAAGAAAAGGAAGAAGACAGAACTATTTCTTGATTGATTCTTCTTCATTTTCTTCATCTTCATCAGATCCTTCTACTTCTTCATCTTTATTAGATTCCTCTTCTTCGCTAGCATCATTGTCTGAGATATCTAAAGAAGGCACATTCTCAGGAATTTCATCAAGGAGGCAAGGGTATGAAGAATGAGGAATGATGTTGTCGTCACAGACCATCTTAATTGTTTGATTACGAAAAAGAATAACATCATTCTTGAAATTCGCTACAGTAATTTGTAGTTGCTTCTTCAATTTGGAGTATTTGTCATCTCGAGAAGAAAAGTCATTTCATGAGTTGCTCCTTCTCGATTCAAGTTCTTCAATTCTTTCGCAAATCTCTCCTCAAAACACGCGAACATATGACTCAATCAAAGAACTTAATGACAACTTCATAAAAAACAAACAATTAAATAAAGAAGAATGATCAACAACCTTCTTTGTCAGAAATCATATCCCTAATCAAGGTCGTATGATCAGCTTGAAGACTAAAGTTAACACCTAAATTATTTCTGGCATCATCTAGAACCTTCGCAGCCCAAGCGAATTCATCGTTACTGTTTATGAGAAGAAGGGAGAGAATTTGATTCTCTCTTTCGCTAAGAATAGCATTTTTGCGGATGGATTCATCCCGTTCAATTTGAACCTCAAGAAGAGTTTTTTGGAATTTCGCTAATGCTTGATCACCTTGACTAGCAATGCGATCTTTGTCATCTATGAGATCACTGATTTTCTTCCTTAAAGTATTAAATTTTTCTTTAGAATTAAGATATAGACGTTTAAATTGGTTGGCTAAGCCTAAACTAGATCTATGATCAATTTCTAAGAGGCGAAATTTAGATTGAAGTTCGTTTAGAGGAAGTGATTTAATCTTGTTATTTGAAAAACTATTCAAAGAATCGTTGAGGTGATCAAGAAGGGCATTGTTATCCATAGGATCAGGGAATGAGTGAAGAAGAATGGCTTCATCAGAAAGGTTATAAACGTCTGCGAAAATGATAAATCAGATGAGGGAAGATAATGAGAGAATAAACCAAAGAAAAAAAAAGTCTCATACCATAAAGTTGTTGGTTGGTGCTCTGAAGACTAGAAATCTTATTCTTCTGAGTGGAAGAATCAGCTTCTAATTGCTTGGTTTTCTCGCGAAGAGTGGCAGCTTCAGTTTCGAATTCTTCATTTCTCTTACGAAGAGCAGTAGATTCAGTTTCCAATTCTTCATTTTTCTTGCGAAATTGAAGATTCTTATTTTCGAGAATACTGCGCCTTTTCTCAAGATCTGAGGCAACAGCAAAGGAAGCTCTCCCGGACTATAAAGGAAAGTAAATAAATTATCAAGATATAATTTAAAATTGAAATTATGAAGAAATAAGGGAACAAAGACATACCAAGACACCGAGCGAAGTTGTAGGTGGTAGGCTGTTGTTCACGCCTATACCTTATTGTCCCATGGAAACGTGATCTAAGCCACTGATTTGTCCGGCGAAGTTGAGTGGTCGAGATCAGTTCGTGATTGGGAGGTGTGACCACGCCAGTTTGGGCGCGCGAATCGAGGCGACCAGGCATGGTATGCCTTGGTCGATCGGGTGTGGAGATAGATGGGTCCACAGTGATCATGTTGATGCTTACTGGACCCGCTCAGTCGACTCCTAAACCCTCCATTCGATCAGGAGAAAACGGACGTTCGCGATCAATGCAAACCCTAATTAGGGTTTTTCCGGCCGTGCGGCATGCCCACTTTGGGCGTATGATCTGGAACGACCAGCCATGGTTGGTCCTGACCGATCGGTCATGTGTGTAGGCGGGCTCACGGTGAGCGTGTTGACATGCTTTGGGCCCTTTGAATCTACATCTACACCCTCCATCTATGCCTGCGAAGATGGATAGTTGAGACCGTTTTGCGACACATGTAATGTGCCGCAAACCCTAATTTTGGGTTTCTCGTCCATACTATTTTGGCTGGACGGTTTGGAAAGCTATGCCACCCTTTTGGGGAGGCCGACCATGCGGGGCCCGCGTTGGGTCGGTGGTGAATATTCCAATACCTGCTTGGGGGTTATGGAGCCAATCCAAGTCATCCAATCATGCTGGTGAAGTTGGATGGTTGTGACCGTTTCTGAGACTGATATGGACAATCCAGATTCAAATATGCTCAATCGGGCTAGTATAACACACCGAGAGATGTATGCTCAATCGGGCTAGTATAACACACCGAGAGTCGTATGCTCGATCGGGCTAGTACAACACACCGAGAGTCGCAGCCTGTACGGGTATTTCATACATGCTTCATTATTAATGCTTGGAGGTTCGTGTTGCTCTGCTGAGAACAACACTCAGTCGTCATGCCGCACCAATAATGAGTACAGGAAATACAAGGTTGGTCATGCATTAATTAATAATGTTGTAAATTCACAGGGTATATGGGATTGTTGCTACATGCTCCAACCTGGATGAATTTTGTGCATTTAATTCACTGAGAATCATCGGGATTGTTGCCACATGCTCTATTCTAGGTGAATTAGTAAAGTGAAGAAGTATTCATCACTTTATCAGTGGCTATCCTTTGCAGGATGTCAGCGCATAAATTTGGTTTCACAATTTTAGCCCTGAACTAAAATCCACCATCAACAGGGAGATTGTTAGAGCACTTCTCGGTCGAACTCGCAAGCGTTGCTATCTCAAGCTTGTTGGTCAAGTTTAGTTGCCAAAACTATAAGTCTTGATTTATAGTCTACTTATAGCTAAGTCTCGGATTAGGATAGAAAGTGTAGTTGAGCTTAGACTTCACGGCGTTCATCTATTGAAGACGAAGAACTACTAAGGGGATCTTGTGGAACTTCATCGACAAAAGGTATGTGGAGACTTGAACTCTTAAAAGTCTATCTACTATATCTCCTATTTGAGACAAAAGTCGTATAGCTATATAGACTTCAATTATGCACATTTGATATTTCGAGCTGAGTTTAACTTGCTCACATATTTCTCGAAATATGTATTGGTAAGCTTTCGCTTTAACCAAGTTCATCTTATATATTTGACGAAAGTCAAAAGATGATCATGTGAAAATCGCCTGGTAACATCTTACATGATTTGTATGAGACAGTCATTTGATGTAGACTCGGAATGTTTCGTATTGATCATTCGATCACTTGAAAATTGCTTTGAAACTAATAGTTTGTGTGAGACAGTTATTCCCGTCTTCCGAGAATGTTTCAATGGTTGAAATGAGAGTTTAGAACAATTGGATTTAAGCATAGTACGCGCACTTGCATATATGTAATCCATGTCCGGGAACCATAGTATGCATACCCGTATGCTTACATGTTGGTTAGTGAAAGTTCGGGAACCTAGTACACATACCGGTACGCGTACTGGTGTAAGGTTTAGGTCCGGGAATTTCTGCTGAGTTTGGAGGTATGCTTACTTGTTCGCATACTGACGAACCCAAACTTAGTCCGACCACTAAGGTATGCGTACACGTTTGCATACCTGAGTGGATGATGTTCTAAAATCGGTTTGTTCATGAACTAATACATTTATATAATAAGGAATGCAATCTTTTGTAAACCGTGGCTATAATGTTCATGACTTTATTCGAGTGAATCAAAATCGATTTTGCTTCAATTGTGTCTTGTATACTTCTATGAGAATATAAACAATTGAACAACTCTAGAACTAGTTTCATTTGAACCAGTTATGGTTAAGATGAATAAGGTTGATATGAAGGTGTTCATATGGATAACTTCGGTTAACTATTGTTGATCCAACAAGGTGTACACGTTTAGGTACGGTTACTCATATCTAAATGAAGGTACATTTCATTTGTGTATAACAAGCTAAGTTCGATCTAATGGTTGAAAGATATTATCTTGAGTCTAATCAGGTTTTCATCTAACGGTGAATATTGAATGCTTAGGTACCATGGTAACATTGATTGAAAACCATGATTTGGAGACTATATAAAGGAGAACTCTAGCAACTGGGAAACCTAATCCCCACACCTCCTGTGTGATACTAGTTGCGACTAGATTCGATTCTCCTTTAACCTTAGGTTTTTCTAAAACCCAATAGGTTAACGACTTAAAGACTTCATTGGGATTGTGAAGCCAGACCCAACTATTTCTCTGTAGTTGCGTGATATGATCTTGCTTTTTTCTATCGTGATTGAGTACTATATTCTCTAAGATTGACTAAAGATTTAATCTCCGATAGGCAAGATAAAAGGTAGTCACAAACATCTTCGTCTCATCGTATGTGATTCCACAATATCTTGTTTTTCTACCATATGATTAAGATTATTGTGAGGTGATTGATATTCCTAAGATGTTCTTCGGGAATATAACTCTAGTATATCAATTGGGTCCTGTTCACCTTGAATCTATCAAAAGACGGAACAAAACTCATAGGTTTATCTACGGGAGACAGATTTATCTATTCAATAGACTTTTCTGTGTGAGACAAATTTGTTTATCAAGTCTTCGACTTTGGGTCGTAGCAACTCTTAGTAGTGGGTGAGATCAGCTAAGGGAATCAAGTGCGTAGAATCCTGCTGGGGTTCAGAGACGTAAGGAGCGCAACTGTACCTTGATCAGAGTGAGATTGGTTAGGGCTCAACTACATTCTAGTCTGAAGTTAACTTGGAGTAGGCTAGTGTCTGTAGCGGCTTAATACAGTATGGTGTTCAAATCTGGACTAGGTCCCGGGGTGTTTCTGCATTTGCGGTTTCCTCGTTAACAAAATTTCTGGTGTCTGTGTTATTTTTTTTTCCGCATTATATTTTGTTATATAATAGAAATATCACAGATTGTGCGTAGTTAAATCAATTAGATAATCCAACCTTTGGTTGTTGATATAAATTGATTGACACTTGAACATTGGTCTTTGGTACTGTTCAAGTTGTTTCACATAATAATCATGCTCACGGATTTTTATCTGTTTGATTTGCTGATTACATTGTGAAACAGAGATACAACTCTTGGATATATTTCCATTGATTGTGTCTGACTGTCTAGTTGATTCTCTTGGAATTATATCGGAGTTGTCCATACAGATTGCTAAGCGAAATATTGGGTGTGGTTGTTAGACCCCCGCTTTTTCAAGTGTATTTGCTTTTAGTTAACCCGAAAAGTCAGAAAAAACCAGTTTGCATATATACCACTTAAGAAATTGATTTTCTACTTCAATACGCAAAAAAAGGTTAGAAGAAAGTTTGGGTACACAATTTCAGAGTGACTTTTAAAAACCAAAAAAAGTTAACTTTTCAAGAAGCAAATTGGTTTTGCTTATTTCTAGCTTCTGCTTCCAGAGAAGCGAAAACCTCTTTGACTCTGGCATCCAAACACATAATTTGTTTCATAAAAAGTTAACTTTTTTGCTTTAGGAAGTCACTTTGAAATTGTGTCGCCAAACTAACTTCTGGCTTTTAAAAATCAAAAACCACCGAAGTGTATCAAATAGAATCATGGAATTCGATAAGATTCCAAGGTAAAGGGAAGAATGTTGGTCTTAAGGTGCCATATGCTATTTTGTGGGAATTATGGAAGGATCATAATAGAACTTTCCATGGAGGCAGAAGTAAAGACATTAGTGAGCTAATTTTGATGATAAAGTAGTCTATTATCCTTTGGTATTCTTGCGAAGACACTTTTAGAGGCTATTCGACTATACAAGTTTTGCATAATTGGGAGGAAATTGCAATGATGTAATTTAATTTTTTTCTCCTTTGTTTGGGTTCTCACCCTGGTGAGTGTTTGATCCTTTATATTATTTTGTAAATATTTTTTCCTCTTATATATAACATTTTCTCTTCAGAAAACAAAAACTACCTGAAGTGTATCCAAATACTCTGTAAATTAAATATATTTATTTCCTTGTAGTACTTGATGCCATCATGTTGGTAATTTTCAACATCAATACGTACTACCATTGACCTTATATTTCAATAAATGTTTTCTTGTTTAGGAATATTTGTCATTTTCTTCTTCTGTAATGATATTCTTTGATAGCATTTCTAAAATAAGGCCACTATCTCATTCAAAACAATAACATTCAAATGCCTTAAGAATGCAATCATTTTGTTGAAAAATATTCATTCGTGTATTGTATTTCTTGTAACTTTAGTGATTGATATTATGATATTCATTGTCAGCATTTATAGGTATGATTCATTTCCAAATACATTATTATTTGATTTTTTTTAATCAGAAGACCACTCAGTTATACATTGATGAACTTCCTATCTCTCCCAGCCGACCAAGCTTTAGTGGGTTAACCTCTCTCACTGCCATGCACACAAGTCTTCACCAATATTATCAGTGTTCATCATCGCTATTATCATCACCTCCAATCTGTCTTATGTAAGCATCTCCGCCCTGATCACGTTGAAGAAATACCTCAAAGTGAAGTATTCATCTTTCTAAGATCTTTCTTAGTAATTGAAATATTTGAATCACAACGCAAATCCTTATTTGACGCGTAGTGCGCCGGCCAATTGCTTGTCTGTAGACAAACTTAGCCGCCGATGCAATATTGTTCCAAAATAGTTCAACAACACTTTGAATATCAATAAATAAACATGTATTCTCAAATTTGATTTTGAGTTCATCTCGATAATAGAGGAATCCATGAAATGTCGTTTCCATTTCATGATATGTAAGAAACTGCGCTTGTAGGTTGTCTGGGTTTTTTTTTTTGTGTGTGTGGAGCATCCAAAGACAGCTGCTACGAACTCTCCATCTGAATCCCTTATTATTGCAGCACACCTCCCCGTATATATGGAGTGAATGAACCATATGTCATGGTGACTTTGCCACACTTTACTTTTGTTTAGTGATAAACTACTATAAAACCATTTATTTCAGCGTTCTTGGAATGGGGATTAGATAGAGACTTAATTAGAATCCTCTTGTTTTCATTAAGTTTCAAATGATTGCCAATCCATCTTAGTGCTAAGACTCGAAGAATATTCCCATTATAGCATTGTTAAACTTCTGAGAAACAGTTAAAGTTGAAGAGGAAGATGAAGCCATGGAGCATGAAGACTAATAATATTAAAAATACATTATTTGTTGCATAAAAAACAATCCTGACAAAGATGGATAATATATTTGTATAATCGCTATGTATTTATCTTGTGCATTAAGTAATTTAATTATGTGATGTGTCTCATGTGTTAAAATATGATTAATTAACAAAAATATAGAATTAAAATGATAATTCACTAAGTTTTAATTTTCTTAATATATCAAAATCTAAAACATATCGAAAGGTTGTTGAAAAGTTCATTATGCCTTTCTCTTCCAACAAGAAATACTATACACTCTTTTGTGAAATAAAAAGTGTGAATCTCTCTCAACTGGTATTGTGTCAACTAGTTTTTTTTATGTCTCAAGAATTAACAACAATCGATTAACAACAACTTTCATAGGTTAGTATTGTAAACGAATATACCAGATTGATTAATTTCTAACTGAACTTTATCAAAGAACACAATAGCAAGAGATAAACAATACCCAGGCTTACATGTGAAGTTGAAATTTTATGGGTTTCTTTATCAAGAATGATATTATTTTGGGTTTGACTATGATGAGTAAATTCAGAAGTAACAGTTTGATTATTTTTTGTAAATGAGTAAGAAGTTATAGTAATAATAAGAAAAAAAAAAGAACATACGGAGAAAATTATGACTTATCTGAGTCAAAGTAGTCCAAATCGCTCATTGGCTACTCGGTTAGGAAGCTTGCAGTGAAGACCAATGAGTTCGGATTTGGAAATCGCCAAACTCGACCTAATACTCGAAACCTATTTATTAGAGGCTTATATTTCGCTACTCATGAGTCATGACGTGTACCTAATTAAAATTAAGATATTAACTATCATGTAATTAAGTGTGTAAAATTGTTATATTGAACCTACTTATCCTATTTTTAGAGGTTTTTACATTTGATAACTCCCATTTGAGGGGTTACAAAAAAATTTGTTTTCAGATTTTTGTGCATGCAAGGCCAACTCGAAAAAATCGCCAACTGCATGTTTTGCTCAAAAATTAGTCCAAATCGGTCGCCTTGATTGCTAAAAACGGAAATGGCGTAATAGCAAATCGCATCGGTCATATAGCGAGTAGCGATTACTCAACGAGTGATCGGTCGAAGAGAGCGATTTCAACTACATTTGTCTAATTTTTGAGGAATTTTTGCATCAAAGAACCTCTGGATTGAACAAAGTTCTTCAAAGAAGTATACCGAACATCAAAAACCCCAATTGTACTTTGAACATCAACTATGAATTTCCCTTCTATCCCAAATTCTGAATGAACTAGAACCAGATCCTACGTTCATAATCTCATTTTGGTTATTCTTGTAAGCAAACCAAATTATAATCAATTTCCCACTTTCCAAATCAAACCTTATTGAAAATTATCATTAGAAAGATTGAAAGAAAATTTGTCACCAAATTAACCTCAATTACGAATATTTGCAGAGAAAGAAGAATTTATTTTGAATGTGAATGAATCACAATTATAATTTTTTTGAGAACGTACGTTAAAGTATTCAAGGCCTACAACTGAACTACGCTAGGAAAACATGCCCAAGATGATGAACAATTGTTTACTCCAGATGTACCCTAATATAAATTTTTTTTATACCAAATCAAAATTGCTGCAGTAAATACTGCTAATTCCAAGTAAATACAAGACTCAAAAAAGAAAAAGAAAAAAACAAGGTTACAATATAAAAGCAACAGGACAGTGTAGTTTCTTCACATTCCCATTTGTACTTGTTAGAAGTGTGTGGCTTCCAACTCAAAACCAATTTCTAACATGGTATCGGAGCTAGGCCCGTATGAGAGTGGAATGAGTAGTAGACCCAAAGGGCGCCCGTCCACCCGTACAGAGGTCCACGTTGTAGTGGTTTAATCTCCTCCGCCCTACACGTGGAGGGGAAGCATGTTGGAGAAACTATAAAATAGTCCCACATAGCTAACTCCTTAGCCTAGATCTTAATATATAAGGTGTGGAGCCACTCCACTCATTACCAATTGGTTTTGAGTTGGAAGCCCACACACTTCTAACAGTACTCAGGTTCTCTACCCTGTCTTTGGGGTACAATTACCAGTCATTATAGTGTTTAATATCCCACCTGCATTTCTTGAACCAAAGAGACCGATGGGTATGCCAGTAATACATAAAGCTCCTACAAGCTATCACCATACCTCACCTCGCATTTGGTAGTGTTAAAGCCCAAAAGCTTACGAAAGCAAATTGAGAAGTGAACCAGTGAAGCTTTTCTGTCAGTTCATCTCAGGCCATTTCATCTTGCCCGTCTTACTGTTTTCTTCGTTTAGATTGGTTATGTTCAGGTTTTCCAGATTCTTCTCTCTTTCTCATTGGCCCTTTGTGATGCTTCAGATCTTTCTTATTCTTCTTAGCTTGCACTTGGAATGCTCTCCCAACCATGGAAGGTTGGTCTTTGAGCCCAAAACTCTTTGCCACGTGTCCTAAGTGAAGTCTCTTCACCATAAAAATCCTCTTCAGGTCGCCACGATGTGCTGTATATGCACGTATCCAAGAACAAAATGCGTCCTTCGCCATCTGCTTCATCTTTTCCTGAAAGCAGAACCACATCAGTTTTGAGCCAATTCAAAATGAACATCAACAGTGCTGTAAAAATACAAATTGTCATAGACAAAGGAAGAGATAAATAGCAACTGATTGCGAAGTACCTCTGCACCAATGAAAGATTCGAGTGCTCTCTGCAGAATCAAAACCCATGGATGCAACTCCAATGGTACAAACTTCTTAACAGGCTGAGGCTTCTGAGCAGTAATTGGGAAACTGTCCAGGACCTAGAGAAGAGGATACTCTTTAAGCGACACACCATGCTTTTCCAGGTCTTTTAAATAATCCATTTCAACGGGTTGTAAAAATAACAATGCATCTCCTATTTCTCCGAGTCGAGCTGTTCTTCCAACTCTGAAAACCACAGCAGCAACAATGCCAGATAAGATAATTATCCATCACAACCTTTTTATTGCATGTAGAAAAAGCATCCACACCGCCTTTTTTTTTCGTTTTTAAATTGTTGATTAGGAAGCCCATACCTGTGCACGTAATCACTAGCATCTCCTGGAGAGTCATACTGAATGATACATCTCACTTTCGGAAAATCTAACCCTCTTGCAGCAACGTCTGTGCATAAGAGAAGGGCTGATTTATCGGTTTTGAATCCCTGAAATGAGGTACGACGGCCTTCCTGTTCCATGCTACCATGTAAGCGTAGAAGTTTACCACTGAAGAATTTCTGTTTCTGCTGTGTTCCTGATTCTGCGTCGGAGGACAATTGAAATTCACTTAGGAGTGAGTAGTGGAAATCCACAGCATCACATGTTGAGAAGAATACCACAATCTGTCCAATAACAAAATCAGTTCACATCATGTTGCAAGTCAAAGAAAAAACGACCAAGGAGTTGATGTGTTACACACCTTTTGAGAAGGTTCTTTCTGAAAAAGATTTTTAGAATGGACAGAAGAACCACTAGACGGGAACCGCAGGGCACTGTATAATACAATCAGAAGTGCAATTTAAAATGTGGTACCTGTTAACATATATCCTTATTTAAGGATAAATATTGTTTCCTAGTATATAGGATCTTTGCTTTATCACAATATATTTTTTAGCTCTATATATTCATGAGCTGTGTAACCAGAATTGATATGATTAATCATAATAAAGAATTATCTTCTTCTCAATCTCATATTTATGAAGATGGTATCTATGAGCTAGGGTTCTTGAATCATGGGTAGTGATTCAGAATTATACCAAAATAAATCTAAACAAAAGGGCGGATGGAAAACAAATCGCTCCTATTATCGTTCAATCTGGTGCATCATTCAAGCACAGGGATTGTTCTTGATGAAACAAACTATGACTTGTGGTCACAAATCATGGAGATGCATATTCTTTGAAAAAGAAAAAACTTCTTTTATTATGGGAAGAACAAGAAAACCTACCCTGAGGAAGATCCAAAATATGAAAAGTGGCACACGGATAATCAAAAGGTCAAGAGATGGTTGTTGATGTCTATGTCACCCGAAATCATGAAGAGATATATTCGGTTACCTACCGCTAGAGAGATCTGGGATGCATTATCTAAAGCCTTTTATGATGGAGATGATGAGATGCGGTGTTTACTCTAAACCGACGTTTTTGGCAAATCAAAATGGCGAGCTCTCTCAACTTATTATGGAGAACTAACTGAAATCTTTGGAGAGTTGGATCATCGTGACAAGGTGGTTATGGAGAATCCTAATGATGTTGAAGCCTATCGAAAATCAATACGAGCGCCTAAGGGTGCATATATTCCTTGTTTGGATTAGATGAAAGTTTTGAGCAGATCCGTGGTGAAATCTTGAGAAAGGATCCTATTCCTGAATTGGAATCATGTTATTCACTTGTTCGTCGTGAATGCATTCGACGTACAACGATGACAAAAGAATCGGAAGAAGTTGAACCTATCGCTATGGCAACTCGAAACCGGTACAATCAAAAGGGGTCTTTTCATAGATACTCAAAGACCGAGGTGGACAAGTCATCACTTAAGTGTACACATTGTAATCAATCTGGACATACAACCGACATGTGTTTCGAGTTAGTTGTATGTCCAGATTGATGGGATCAACATATGGAGAGGAAGAAGGAGACAAAGAAGAATTCTGGTGCTCCAATGGCTTCAACAAAGAAAGGAAAGGATTCCATGGTAATATCTCGCTTGGTAGCAAGGACGGAGTAACGATGGTAAGTTTTTAAATGTTTCTTCACTTGTTTCGAATAATTCATGGATAGTTGATTACGGTGCTACGGACCATATGACATGCGATTCTAAACAAGTCTCTTCCCTTAAACCATCCTTACAAAAAAAGTCTCTCCGCAAATGGCTCACGGGCTCAAAATACGGTGAAGGGTCAATATCTCTCACTTGAAAGTTTAGACTTAGATTCTGTCTTAGTAGTTCCTACATTAGACTGTAATCTCTGTCGATTTCCCAAATAACTAATACTTTACATTGTGTGGTAATATTTTGGCCTGACTGTTGTGTTTTTAAGGACATCACAACGAAGCAAACGATTGGTTATGGTGTTAAGCGTGGGAAGCTATATTATCTGGATTTGGTGTCAAGTAGTTCGGATAAACTGCGTCAAGCTCTTCTTGCTTTGATGGTTACGAGGGGAGAGACAAAAAATCTCAAATTTTGTTATGGCATCGACGATTGGGACATGCGTCGTTTGGTTATTTAAAAAAATTATTTCCTAGTTTGTTTACAAAACTTGATATTTCTAGTTTTCATTGTGAAGTATGTGAACTTGCAAAAGGCCATCGTGCTTCTTTTCCATTATCATTCAATAAGAGTCCAGTTCCTTTTATGATCATACACTCTGATGTTTGGGGGCCATCTAAAACTACTACTCTCGGTGGTTCAAAATGGTTTGTTACTTTTATTGATGATTGCACTAGAATGACGTGGGTGTGTCTCATGAAAAGCAAAAGTGAAGTTACCAACTTGTTTCAAAAGTTTCATAAGATGATTAGCACTCAGTACAACAAACAGATTCAAGTTCTTCGTAGTGATAACGGTGGTGAATATATGGATTCTGACCTTCAACATTATTTAGAGGGACACGGAGTTATTCATCAAACTACTTGCTCTAATACGCCTCAGCAGAATGGAGTAGCAGAGAGAAAGAATCGTCACTTATTGGAAGTGGTCCGTGCTTCATTAATAGAAGCACATATGCCATTGATGTATTGGGGAGAGGCACTTACTTCTGCAGCATATCTTATAAATCGAGTGCCATCCAGTACCATTGTGTTTCAAACACCCCATCAAGCTCTTGGTGAAGCAGTTGTGTCTCTAACTGTTCCTAATCTTCCGCCTCATGTGTTTGGTTGTGTAGCTTATGCTCATCTGCACAAGAATCAACGTGATAAGTTGGCTCCTTGGTAGGCCTCTAAAGATGTTTAAATTACGGCCTACGGAAATACCGCAAGTGCACGGCGTCTATCGGAGACGCGGCAAGTACGGGTCGAACCACAGAGACTTGTGGTGCTCTGATATTGATCTAAGGCTGCTTCAACTGACTTCTAAGTGGTAACAAGTGACAGCAGATGGTTTTGCCGAAACGGCTGAGATGTAATGATGTGAACTAAGCTAAGGTATTTTGACTCTAAACTAAGGTAACACAGTGACAATGGGTAAGTGCCAGGGTTATGACTCCACCTCTCTTCCTATGCTAAGGTTAACCATATTTCATTCATGTCTTATACCTCCCTTTGAAGGCCTCAGGTGGAGGTATTCTTTAGCAAACTGACCTAATTCACTCCTAGTATAACTTTTGTCTTTTCACAGTACAAATTATCACAAGCTCATTTGGTTGTTGGCTAACTAATTCTTCCTAAAGCAATTGAACTAATGTCACTAATTCATTCCTAGTATAGCTTGTCTTTTTATAGTACAAACTATCACAAATTCATTTGCTCCATACAGCATACAATCACTCATCTCCATTAAGCACAATAAGACAGAGAATTTGATATGATTTACTCAACATGGAAACAGGGGTTTCATCAACACCCTGGAAATTGAAATTAAAACATTACAAAGAACTAAAACTACAAATTGAAACTAAGTGACAGCACTGGCTAATCCAGGCGTGTCTTCTACACTCATCCTTCACTGATATTTATACATGCACAGCAAACCCTAAAATTCCCAAACCTAATTCATTAAAAATTAAAATTAAATGAATAATAATTCAACCCATACTACGAATCGTTCTCCTCTTGTCAAATCGTGCTCGAGAGAACTCCATGCGTCGGTTGTGTCTAACCCTAGCTCTAGCTTTTTCTAAATTAGCTTCTAGGGTTGATAGAGGCTAAGGAAGAAAAAACTAGCGCTAGAGAAGTAGAGCGGGTAGCGGTGGTGTGGTTGTGTGTCGGGGAGATGGTGGTGGTGAGGGTTCTTTGGTCGGGTGAAGGATGGAGGTGGTGTGGTGTCGGAAGAGCGAGCTCTGCTCCGATGGAGACAGGGAGAGAGCGAGAGGAGAAGAAAGAGAAGATGGAGTGAAGAATGGTCTGCTCGAGTGGGGGTATAGGGTAGGGTCATTTCGGCTGTTGAGCGGGCACGGCGGGTTTGATGAGAAGGGCCTAGCGAGCGTAGGATCTAGGCTGGAGAAGATCCGAACGGTCGAGGATGGTAAGCGGTTTTGGAGCGATCGGTGTTGCACGGAGCATCAAGAGGTGATGTATAGTGATGGAGCGACCGTTGGATGTAGGCGAGGGAGATCTCAATGGCTCGAGTGAGCGGGCTCGGATCCGGGTCATGGGTAGCTCTAGCCCAAGTCTTCCTTCTTTGGTTGCAAGCGATTTGCGCGCGGGCTTTGGCTAAGCACTCCACGGATGTTTGACTCCAATTCTTCGCTCTTTTGGCTCCTCGGATTCTCCAGAGCTTTATTTAGTACCTAAAAATACAAAATTAATTAATACAATTATTTATTCTTGAAAACAAAGAAAACACGAATGCTGGGATAATATCTGATTTATAAGCGCAAAAGATGAGTAAAATGCCAATAAAAAGATGTATAAATATGCACTATTTGGCACTCATCACTCCTAGAGCTCTGAAGTGTGTATTTGTGGGATATGCAACAACTAAAAAGGGATATCGTTGCTATCATCCTCCAACCAAAAGAATGTTTGTTACTATGGATGTTGTATTTCATGAAGATACTATGTATTTTTCATGTGAGTCTGAACTTCGGGGGGAGTACCATAAGGAAATTTAGACTCTTAACTATGATGAAGATATATCGGAAATCGATGTCTCTTTATTGTCAATTCGATGATATACCTCAAGAAAATTTTGATGAAGGTTCTTCAAGAGAAGAAACGAAAGTACAAGATTGGATCGTCTTTGTCGAGATTCAAGATGAGGTTATGATAGGAGAGATTCCAGATTCTACGTTACCTCAAGAAGATGAAACACCAAACCAATCGTCTGCTACGGATGTTCTTGAAGAATCAAGGAAACAACTTCCACAACGTATAAATAGAGGTATTCCTAAACCTAGATATGAACCCAAATCTCTAGTAAGGTTAAGTACCCTATGAGTCATTATGTCTCTCACCATCGTTTGTCTAAAGCTAATATGGCATTCGTGAATCAACTATCTCTTTTGTTTTTATTCCTAACAATGTGCAGGAAGCATTAGCTGATCCAAAATGGAGAGCGACCATAGAAGAAGAATTGAGGTCCCCTGTTTCGAGAATGATACTTGGGATTATGTTGATTGTCCAAAAGGAAGAAAAATTGTGGGGTGTCGTTGGATTTCACCATTAAATACAAGGCAAATGGTGAGATTGAACGTTATAAAGCAAGATTAGTTGCTAAAGGTTACAGCCAAACTTACGGTATCGACTATACGGAAACTTTTGCTCTAGTAGCGAAAATCAACACTTTGTCGAGTCTTGTTATCGCTTGCTTTGCAAACTTGGATTGGCCTTTGCAGCGTTTGATGTAAAGAATGCCTTCTTGCATGGTGAATTAATCAAGAAGTTTACATGGAGCTCCCACCTGGTATTTCGGTTCCGGGATCTCATGGTAAGAAGGTATGTAAGCTAAACAAGTCATTATATGGACTAAAACAATCTCCCGGGCCTGGTTTGGAAGATTCACCAAATCTATGAGAAACTTTGGATATCGTCAGAGTAATTCTGATCATAATTTGTTCATAAAGAAAAGGAAGGATAAAATTACTGCTCTTATCATATATGTAGATGATATGGTGGTAACAGGAAATGATCCGGAGGAAAGGAAATCTTTGCAAAGATACTTATCAAAGGAATTTCAAATGAAAGATCTTGGTTCATTGAAATACTTCCTTGGGATTGAAGTTTCTCGATCCAGTGAAGGAATTTTCTTATCACAAAGGAAATATGTTCTTGATCTGCTAAAATAAGTGGGCATGTCAGCATGTCAACCCGTCCATATACCTTTAGAAGAAAGGTAAATCGTGTATTGAACTTTGATCAAGTTCCTACTTGATAAAAGAAGATATCAAAGACTTGTGGGGAGATTGATGTATCTATCTCACACAAGGCCGAATCTTGCTTATGCACTCGGTGTTGTTAGCCAATTCATGCACAATCCAGGTGAACAACACATGAATGCGATTTTACGTATTTTGAGGTATTTGAAGTCTGCTCCTGGAAAAGGAATTTTATTCTCTAAAAATGAAGATCATAGAAAGGTTGTGGCATATCTGATTACGATTATGCGGGGAGAAATCGATGGCGGGCGTTCTCTGCAGGCTACTTTACCTTTGTGGGAGGTAACTTAGTTACTTGGAGAAGTAAGAAACAAAATATTGTTACACGATCAAGTGCGAGGCTGAATTCGAGGTATGGCGGATGGCATTTGTGAAACCTTGTGGTTAAGGCTTCTCCTTAAGGATTTGGGGGCTCCTCTCAAGGATCCTATTATTCTTTATTGTGATAACAAAGTCGCGTGATATTGCTCATAATCCTGTTCAGCACGATCGTACTAAACATGTTGAGGTTGACGGTTCTTCATCAAAGAGAAGGCTGGACAACAACATTATTGAGCTGCCACCGGTTCGATCTGAAGAACAACTTGCATATTCTCACACATGGAGTGTCAAGCAAAAAATACTTGGTTTTTCTGGACAAGTTGGGCATGTGTGATATCTATGCACCAACTTGAGGGGGAGTGTTAACATATATCCTTATTTAAGGATAAATATTGTTTCCTAGTATATAGGATCTTTGCTTTATCACAATATATTTTTTAGCTCTATATATTCATGAGTCTGTGTAACCGAAATTGATATGATTAATCATAATAAAGAATTATCTTCTTCTCAATCTCATATTTATGAAGACAATATGACGCATGAAGTGTTTGCCTGGTGCTCGGTTATAGCCCGCATCTGAACCACTTTTTAGTGTCGGTTGTTCAGACTCTACATCGTCATTAGATATCAAATCCCCTAGATGTTTATGTGACGGTTTTTGCATTTCACAAGAACTCTTCTTCTCATCAAGACCAACTAGAACCGGGTTTTCTAAGCTAATATTAGCTAGATGGTTTACTTTTTCATTTAAAGTTGCTGACAGTAACAAGTTCTGCCTAGGAATTTGGGAAGCTTTGACGCTCCATCCGTCTTGTCATCGGACCCATTTTCTTGGAACCCAAAACATCAAGTATATCTTCTATCTCTTTACCAAAACCCAACTCTAAAATTCTGTCAACATACAAACAGATATGCACTTAGATATGTTATATACATCAAAAGCGGAAAGCGCATCCAGACATCTAGCTATTCATTAGATGGCTACAAAGAAACAAAAAGACCAAGATCGGAAAATAGGATTGGTGATGCAGATCAGAAAGTAAGTAAATAGGATCATACCTATCTGCTTCATCAAAAATTATCCACCGCAAGTTAGAGTGCACAAAAGATGACGTATTCTTTAAGTGGTCCAAAAGGCGTCCAGGAGTTGCCACAAGAATAGATATTCCTGTAAATCAACACATGTCAAGAGAGTGTCGAAATTGCAAAGATAAAAGAGTTTGTGGGCATATCTTACTACTACCAAATTTAGAAAACGAAGTAGCTATCAGAAATATTATATACCTTTGCGAAGCCTGGCTTTCTCCTTTGATCTGTTCTCACCTCCCATTACAAAACCTGGAACTATCCAATGGAATCGGTGCAGTAACTTTTGAAGTATTTCATATACCTGAATACACAGTTCTCGTGTTGGCACAAGCACCAACGCTTCAAAACAAAAACAAAAAAAACGATCTCATAGTCAATCCCAGCTTGCCAACTTCTAAAACAATGAACTCGCAGAATTAAGGCTTTACACGTACCCATTGTTCCATGAGTTCAATTCTTGGATTGTACATTTGTAAATGATGAATTAGTGGAACCAGATACACTATCGTCTTTCCAGTACCAGTCGCGGCGTTCACAAGTCTATAATTTCACTGAAGGAACTCAAACCCACAATGCAAATTCAACAAACGCCAACCACCAATAACACAAAACTGAAAATTTAAGCTTATATAAACAACAAATGTCACCACCACCACCGCCACCACCACACCACCACCATCAATAACAACAAAAACCGAAACTAAAGCTACTAATCAAATCATCAAAAAGGATACACATGTTTCCCAGAGAGAATGAGTGGAATTGCTTTAGCTTGCACAACAGTTGGAGCCTCATACCCCATCCTATCTATCAAAAAATCGAAACTTTACTAACAGAATGTTGGGATCCTAGTCCCACATTGGTTAGATGTGGCTTAATTGGTAGTTTATAAGTCAATGGGTTCCCTCATCTAGTCAACCGGTTTTCGAGTTGAGTTCTACCCATGGGCTTATGACGAGTTTAGGGTCGGTACCTAACATTTGGTATCGAGCCAACCACCACGACCCATGCCCGCTCCACGGAAGGGGTGACCTATAGGCTAGATTAAAGTGTTGGGGCACCTACGTATGGGCGTAGTTGTCACCCGCATTGAATGCGATAGGGAGTGAAGCGCCATAAGAGAAAGGGCTACCTTCGGGTCGAGTGTCGATAGAGTGGGCCAACGAGGACGTTGGGTGCAGGCGTGGTGGGATGTTGGGATCCTAGTCCCGCATTGGTTAGATGTGGCTTAATTGGTAGTTTATAAGTCAATGGGTTCCCTCATCTAGTCAACCGGTTTTCGAGTTGAGTTCTACCCATGGGCTTATGACGAGTTTAGGGTCGGTACCCTAACACAGAATAATCCAAAGTTCATATCTTTCAGAAGCAATTGAGCTCAAAAAAGGCCCCATATTGTATTTCCTCAGTTTTCCACAAGTTTAATCAGCTCAAACCAGAAACAATTAAAAATCCCCAAAAAAATCAGAAAAAAGAAAAGAAAAAGAGTTACCTTTAAGCTCATCACATAAGGTAGACTGAAGACCCAAACTAGAGAAAGTACATGTTGAGATTATTAGTCCCACATTGTTGGGCAATCTAAGATCCTGCGGCTTATAATCCTTTGGGCCTCTCCACCCATTGATAATTGGTTTTGAGTTGGATGTATATATTCTAACATGGTATCAGAGCAGGCTATTTGCGACGAGTCATTTGACCGCGCTTTTACTCTGCGCAATTGTCCACGTGTTAGACCCAACGAGACTACACGTGAGTGGGCGTGTTGAGATTATTAGTCCCACATTGTTGGGCAATCTAAGATCCTGCGGCTTATAATCCTTTGGGCCTCTCCACCCATTGCCAATTGGTTTTGAGTTGGATGCCCATATTCTAACAGTACAAGACGCAAACACATCATCTCCTTTTGATTTCTCTTCTTCTCCTTTTTTCGCCATTTTTAGCTTTTCAAATCCAAGTTTTTTTCCTTTGAATTGTTAACGATGTGCGGAAAAATAGCTCATATTTCCATCAATTCTCGCCAACAAAACCAGTAATCAATGAGAACTTGAGATAAAAGATTTGAGTCTGTAGACTAATGCTAGTTGTAGGTATCACAGAGATCATAGTTATAAAAAGGTATGAGGTTTGTGTCCATGATAGCCTGGGCTATCAGACGGACGGCGTTTAATGGGGGCCATCATCCAAAGGTGGGGAATCTCCGGATGGAGATTTTCATTGGACGGCTGGGAAGATGACGGTTTTTACAATTCGTAATACCGATTTGTTCTATACATGGAATTTTACGATGTTTCTTTACGCGCTGCAGAATCATTTGCGTTTTTCTTATTTCACAAATCTTGGGTTAGAGGATTATGCTTCCGATTTGATCAAGACATGTTCTTTTTTATCTCCTAAGCTTCTTCAGAGTTCTTTAATGGGATATTGGCTTCGTTAGCTGCAAAACAAGTATGTATTAGGGTTATAGTGAACTCGAAGGGATTTTCTAGGCTAGAGATTTCGGTAACAGAAATTGAAGCCTAGGGTTTTATCTAAGGAAGGTATTTTCTTATTTTCGTTTTTATTGATTTAGTTTTCCATGAGAAAGAAAAATATATATGCACCTGAACCCAAATCAAGGTTCTGTTGATCCTTACACTTTCTTGATTTGTTCTTATAGTTTTTTTTTTAATTAGCAGTTTGATTATGAAGAATTTAATGGAAACCCTAATGTTGTTTTAACCATCATCAAACTATCATCGTCAGCTCATTGAAGCGAAATCCGAAGAATCCCTGATGATTTCAAGGGGTTTCCTTTTTGAGGTAAGTTTTGTAGAACTTTATGACCTGATTTTATTTTGGTGGGATGATTTCAAAAATTTTCTTAAGATCCTGAATTTTCTTTCTTGGTGGAGAAGAAGATGTATTTAGTACCGATTTGATTAACCATAATTTCACCATTCTAAATGAGGTAACCATTCAATTGTCATAGGCTTTTTAAATTGTATAAATTAATATACCAGACCCTATTCTAATCTTCACTTATTACGGTTTTTCCTCTCCCTGTACTCCTTTTATCTATTTATATCTTACAGCTTTCCGTTTTCCTGTTCACTTTTGGTCTATTACTTTCTCATCTATTATGTGATGGTTCGTTAACATGTACTAAACGAGAATTCTCACTAAGTATGAATTTGATAACTCTATATCCTCTTTGCTTGCGTCAAGTAATTATGTAGTTATCATTACATGAATTGTGAAGCTACGGATTTTGCCATCTAGAACCTGATGTGATTTTAAAAGTTGTAGTAAAAAGTGGTAAGAAAGATGTCGTTCTCTCGAACTTGTGAAGGATTTTTAGACTTAAAATCAAAACAAAAATAGAAGACTCACTAAAAAATTATAACAAAATCAGACAAAGTTGTTCTCAATATTAAAAGACACTGAGGCCAAGATTCCACTATTTTTCCAAGTTCAAAGTGATTTAATCCAATGTTTATATTTATGCAATTTTCTCGTTCAATTTGATCCTAAACTATTGCGATAAGTAGATTCTCAAAATAACAAGTGTAAATCCGAAGCATAGAACATCAGAAACCTAAGTCTAAGCATGCTCTATCAAAAGAAATCACAATTGCTTAACAAAAATCATTCAAACAATTTTCAATCAAGGCAAATAATCATATAATAATTGCAAGTAAATAAATAAAATAAAATATACCACTTTTTGTTGGAAAAATAGCTTCCTCTTTCGCCTCAGCAATGGGGTTTAGCTCCTCATATTAATCACTCGTTCAAAATACATGTTTATAGCCCAAAAGTTGATTTAAAATGATGAAAAACAATAAAACAGACTGTTTGCAACGCTGTAGTGGCGTTACAAAGAAGCTGTTACAATGGACCGTTACAGAGACCGACTTATTTACTGTTGATTTGTCGTTGAATCTAAGACCCCGAAAAACGACTGTCCTTTTCGGCCTATGTTCTTCGTGTTCTTGGTTAAGCACCAGCAGAAACAATTCTCTGAAAGTCGTGATTTTGTTCTCTGTGTTGTTCTAAACCTCCCCAAAGTTTTCGTAGTCCTTCTTGAACTCCTAACAATCCTTTTTATAGCCAACAACAACCCTAAAACTCGATATAATCCTCTTTTTCTTCGGCAGAAAGTCACGGACTTTCCTTCTTTTTTCCTTCTTCCTGCCGACTTAGTTACGCGTTTTTGAGCTTTCCAAATCCTCTAAAACTCTTCCTTGTATATATGAGAATCTTTGGGAAACTTATCTACGATTTAGTCTCCCTAAAATTCCTAAAATAAACTCCACAGGACCCGAACCCTTCATTACCTCTGTTTTGCTCTAACATGATTTCCAGCCCAAGTTGATCGACCTAAACACCCATACGAACCCTGTTATGCTCTAGGGAGTCCATCCCAATGAAATTAGGCCATTGAATCTCACTCAATCCGCCGAAAAATCCAACTCCAACTCTGCTTTGTACGCTGCTGCCATTTTCCCGCCAATTTTGATTTTTGAATGTTGAAGATGAGGCGCCCCCAATCCAGAGTAGGGGTGCCTTTAGCAGCTGCCTTTGGTGATGCCCTGGGGGTGCCCCTTTGTAATTTGGGTACCCCTTATCCGTAGCGAGGGTCCGAATAGTAGGTGTCCTCCGGGCGTAACTTTTCGAGCCGATTTTTCCAAAAATGTTTATTGGCCAAAAATACCTACACACACATAAAACACCATAATAAGTACAAAAATGAGCACTATCAATATAAAGAATCGAGACAAATTAGACACAAAAATGTGTCTATCAAATACCCCAAACCTATTATTTGCTAGTCCTCGAGCAAAAATAAAATAAAATCCTAACTCACTTGTCAGCAGCATCGTCGATTGCATTTAGCGTATGCAATAAGCCTTTAAACCCCTAGGTGGCCCTAGTGGCCGAGTTATAGTCTCGGGAGGGTTTACCAGAGGTGTACCCACAAAACCTTTATACTCCAGACCTTAGCTATTTACGCAAAACCTTGGAAAGCACTAAAGAATCTCCTTGGTTGGCATACTTATTGACTACAGGAGGAAGTACCCTGATGCGAAATTCCAATTCTTTGTACACGAGTTTGCACTCAAGCATACTAAAATTCATATATAAGTCGCAGAGCTCTACTCGGATAGTCGCACTATGGACATCAATACCCTGGAGTCAAAACTAATCACATGGATAGATCAAGAAGATGGATATAGAGAAAAACATAGATGGTTTTGATGTTTACTAAGTGAATGGTGTTTCCCATATCAGTCCAAGGCCTCCGCCAAAATGAACCTATCCTAATGGACTGAGATACCGGTCTGACTAATATCAACACACTGGCATATACAAGGGAACCAGTGGTCGATAAACCTAACTCTAGGTCAACACAACTGGCATATACAAGGGTTCCAGTGGTCGACTTTATTGAATTTATTCCGTTTGGTCAGATGGTCTGGTCTCACTTTTTTTTTTTTTTTTTTTTTTTGGTATCTCAATCACTATATTTCACCCTAGCATCGGTAACAACTTGATTCGTGGGCCCCACCTAATCACTTAGAGAAACATAGTTTAAAAACAAAATAAAAACAGAAGTGAAAAGGACTCAACGAGATTGGTGAAACTATCATGTTATTTCTAACACCTGAGCTCTGTGCTTTTATGAATAGACTCTCTTTAGATGTTGCCATCTAATCAGATTGGTTCCTCAACTCCTACAACCAAAATGCTTCCATCCACTTAGATTGGTTGGTGCCATCCTTAATAAGCATAAATTTCTAGGCTCTGTAGTTTATTAATGCAACTAAAATGTTTCTCCCATACCCCCAAACTTAAATCTAACATTGTCCTCAATGTTCTAAAGATAAAATTAAAAGCATGAACAAGGAGAAATTGTTACCATTTGAAGTAAAAGAGTTAAGGAAAGATATTACCGTGTCGCATGAATGTTGGGTTACCTCCCAAGAAGTGCTAAGTTTAACGTCTTCAGCCAGACATTACGTACCCATAAACTGGCTAATTATCCTTTCAAATTGTATATCAATAGTCGAAACAACTGTGGATCATCAAAACCGAATAATACTGCCACTAAAATGAGACAAGCGCACCAAATCGAAGAATGAATGACAGAGCACATCCTCATCCAAGGTTTCCTGCAAGACAACTGGATCTATCTGGGACGACCATTTGAGCTTCATATGAGTGTCTTGACAAACAGATTCATCCGAATATCGGGTTTCTAATAGCTTAATTTCTTCTTGGAAAGTATCGGGAGGATTGGGTTGTGGAGTCTGAATAGACTCAAGTAATATCTCAGATGTACTAAGCTCGAGTCCCAAGTTAGGGACTTCTAATGGGGATACTTGACGATCAATACCCCCAAACTTAGGGTAGTCACTACTCTCCGTAAGACCTAGCACTATGGCTTGAATTTCTAGATCCTTAGAGTCTTTAAAATACTCAAGAGCTTCATCTAGTTCTCTACCCCCAAACTTTGGGTCATCATAACTCTCAGAAATACCTAATACTATTGCTTGGATTTCTGGGTTTGTAGAGTCCTTAAAATGTTCGAGAGCTTCTTCTAGGTCCAAAGTCTGGTCATCAATCTGATCTAAGAGAATTGTCTTATCAAATTCATCCAATGAAGTGTCGTCCCAATTATCCTGAACTAGATCATGAACTAAAGTTCTAATCATATTCACTTCCTCTAAATCATCAGAAGGTTGTCTAGTAACATTAAAGACATTTAGTTCAGTGGTCATATTACCAAAGGATAAGTTCATAAGTCTTGTCCTACGATTGATAACAAAGATTAGACGTGGCTAAAAATGGGCGACCTAAAATTACCGGTATTTGATTCTCTCTGGTCGGGGACAGTTGTGTATCTAGGACTACGAAATCCACAGGATAAATAAACTTGTCGACCTCAATAAGAACATCCTCTATCACACCACGAGGAATTTTAACAGACCTATCAGCTAACTGCAGTGTTATCTTGGTAGGTTTCAATTCACCAAGTCCTAGCCAAAGTACACATGGTACGGAAGTAAGTTCACACTAGCTCCTAAGTCAAGTAAAGCTTTCTCTACCCTGTGTTTTCCTATCGTGCAAGCAATCGTAGGGGCATCTGGGTCTTTATACTTAGGAGTTGTGTTGTTCTGAATGATCGAACTTACATGACTAGCTAAAAAGGATTTTTTAGGGACACTAAGCTTTCGCTTTCGCGTACACATATCTTTAAGGAATTTGGCATAAGCCGGAAGTTGCCTAATTGCTTCTAGTAACGGAAGGTTTATGGTAACTTTCTTAAAAACCTCCATTATGTCATTAAAGTTGGATTCACTCTTTGTTGGTACTAATAACTGTGGAAATGGGGCTCTAGGCATAAAATAGGGCCTCTCGGAACCGAATTGGCATCATCGGAGATTTTATCGGTCCCTCGGCTATGGATGGTCCCGAGGGGTGTACTACTGATATGCTCACTATCGTGCATGGTCACCTGATTGTCTACTACTCTACCACTCCTAAGGGTTCTAATTGAATTCAACTGTTGTGATGGTTTTGCACATACTTCATGAACTCCTCTAGGGTTGGGATTAGTTTGACTAGGGAACCTTACGTTATCTCTTTCACTTAAAGTCTTAGCTATTTGACCTATTTGAAGTTCTAACTTAGCAAGAGTCTGAGCATTAGTTTGAAAATTCTGCTTGGTTTCTGTTCAAAACTAACTTGGCTCTTTATTAACATTTCCCGGCTCTGTGCTAACATATCCACGGCTCTTTCTTAATATACTAAGAGATTCCTCTAAGCTAGACATTTTATTCTTTGAAGGTTCTCAAACCGAGCTTGACTGGAGAGTTCTTATTATAACCAAAACCTGGGGAACATTCGAATTACTAAGCTGACCTTGACTCGCGGCCCTTAGACCACGAAAGGTTCGGATGGTTTTTCCAACCAGGATTATAGGTTTACGAATATGGGTCAAATTTCGACGGTTGTCGAATCTAGTGTTATTATAAAGAGCATTGGCTTGCTCTTCATTATTCTGGCCTTCCCAAAAAGGCTCTACTCTACCACTAGTGTGACCCAATTCTATAGCTTCTAACCTTTTAGCTATTGCTGCAATTTTGGCATCTGATTCATAGCCTCCTTCTACCCTATTAACGTTTCCTCTGCTTAGAAGAATTGTTTTCTGGGGTGCCCTACTATTTTCCCATTGTTCGGTCTTTTCGGTGATTTCATTCAAAAATGTCATCGTTTGCATCAATCTGTTTGGTTTTCAAACCCACCTGTACACATAGATTCTACAGTGGTCGTAGTGGAATAATCTAAATCCTCATAAAGGATCTGAACTAACCTAACCTTTTCTAAACCATGATGAGGACATTGGGCTAATAGATCATTGAACCTTTCCAAATACCTATACAAAGATTCTCCCTCCTGTTGAGAAAACGTGCAGTTTGCGTCCTAATAGACGATGTTTTGTGCCTAGGGAAAAACTTGTTCAAAAAGGCAGATGTAAGTTGTTCATATGTTTCGATTGACCGGAAGCCAAACTATATAGCCACGATTTGGCTTTATTTTTCAGGAAAAAAGGGAATAACCTAAGTTTCAGAGCATCATCATCAAGATCTCTAATTTTTAGGGTACTACAAATTTCTTCAAAATCCCTAAGATGGAAATAGGGGTTTTCATTTTCTTTCCCTAAGAAGATTGGGAGCAGCTGTAAGGTTCCAGGTTTAAGTTCATAATTTGCTTCTGTTTGACTAACTTTGATACACGAGGGACGAGTAGTCCTAGTCGGGTTCAACAAAGCCTTCAAAGTCGCCATTTACGGCACTATCGGAATATTAGGGATTGTCTCTTCAAGAAAGATGGACGTTCGAGTTGGACTCTTCAAAAATCGGACTTTCTAAATTGAGGTAATCGAGACGCTTAGAACTACTAGGTTTCTCTTTAACAAATCTACCTAGGGCGTCTCTTTTACGTTCAGGCATGCAAAAGAATAAGGAAGGGGATTCTATGCAAACACAAATCAAGGCCGACTCAACCAAAGCAACCTAGAGATTTCTAGCAAACAAAAAGCATGATGGCTCCACTTAGATTGTTTCTAGACCAGCTTCTAATCCTTCGAAAGGGAATTCGTTACAATTTAAGCAAACCCCTCTGGAATCAATCTGAGTCAAAGTAAGTTGAATAGAGGCGAGGGAAGCTCAGTGGAGCTTTGATACCCAAGGCCTCACCGGAATTACAATGCGGCGCAGTCACGCATTCAACTCACAGAAACTTTCATGAACTTCGAAGTGTACTTAAAAGAGTAACCAATATTTTTCGAATGACTTTCCTATTAAGCTCGTTACCCTATCGGTCTTGTTCTAGTCAAAATTTTAAGGCTTAGGTTCGCGTAGGTTACGTGTTCCTAAGGCGGGCAAGAAGAGAACGGTGATGAAATCCGAACCCTTATCTTGTATGGCCAGGCCTTGCCCTTTACTAGAAAATTAAAGCAACCGTATTCAAGTCCTCAGCATATATGCAAACGAAGGAGTCCAGTAACTCGCTAACAGGGGATTCGCGAGTGTTCAGAATCTTACCTCCCGTTCCAGACGGGGGATGAATCGGTTGTAGTCGACTCGGGCCACTGACTCCTATGTCGATTATACGAACCCAAGGTGCGAGACAATATCGTAATTGTCCTCCTTCTCTCGCAAAACAGTTTATATTTAAAGTACCCTTCCGTAGGGTAAAAATAAAAATAATGTCCAAGGTCCAAAAGTCCAAAGTCCAAAAAGAAAAGAAAAATTACAAAAAATAATAAACCCTAATACAATTTTTTTTTTTTAAAATAAACAAACCCTAAAAAAAAATATCTAAAATAAAATCGTCTTCTTTCTGTTCTTTTCGCTTTAATCTTTCGCTCCAAGTCTTTACGAAATCACCAGACTCCTTGGCTCAATTTTCTTTATGATCCAAAACCTGTAGACAAAAGATAAATACCCAAAAAAAAACTTAAAATCAAAACAAAAAATAAGAAAAAAATTATAAAAAAATCGAAAAACGTAAAAAAGAACAAAAATAATAAAAACTAAAAAGAAAAAGAAAAACAAATCTAAAACCCTAAAAACAAGTTCGCGTCAATATAGAAAATTCCTTTTAAGGCAGTATACCTGTTAGATTAAAATGCGTTTTTATTTATGACGAACAAAACCCTGGAAGTCTTAGAATTCCTTCACCTTCTGTATTTCGTCTTTCGGGATCCACCTATAGCCGAGTGAAACCTCATTAACCAATGGTCAAAATGATGCCTTTCGACCAAAAATTGATGTGATTTTAAAAGTTGTAGTAAAAAGTGGTAAGAAAGATGTCGTTCTCTCGAACTTGTGAAGGATTTTTAGACTTAAAATCAAAACAAAAATAGAAGACTCACTAAAATTTCAAATTGTTTCCAAAAAAAAAAGGTTAACAAAATGAAGGAGGTGAACTCTCCTTTATTCTTTAATAGGCTTTGCATATTGTTTGTTCATTGATAATAATCTCGATCAAGTTTGGATATTATTCCGCCATTATTTGATGAACTCACTTATAATATTATTGTTGCGAAAGATCTCTTTGGTTATTTTGATTGGATATTGTGTAATTATTCTTGATTTTCCGTAGGAGTTGGAGAAAAGTGCCGAATCTATAAAAAACTGAAATGAGTATTAGTTTGTGTACGGGTTAAAATCAGACCTGATGTTCTATAGACTACGAAATTACTACATTTCCTATCATTAACCAATTAGCTTTTGTAGTGCAGACTTATTAGTAATTTTAGTGTATGCAACATTTTTAAAGCTGAGAGTTCTGATATTGTGTCATGGTGAAGTAAATAAATCCATGAACTGTAGCTGAAATGAATTAAAGCTTACATGTTATACTCCCCATTGACTTATCACTGCTTTTGTTCTTCTCTCTATTCTCATCCTCTCTCTTTCTTTTGCACGGTATTAGTTATGATCTTTATTTTGTTTTGATTATCGATTTTTTAACTTAATTTTGCAGGTACAAATTTTATTGGAAAAATTTGTTTAATAAGTATAATTTAACTTTTAGATTTAGGTAGTTTTGTATATGGGCTATTCGAAAGATAATTTTCGTTTCATTTTGCTTAAATTGATTGACATAAATAAAATGAACCCTATACCAGAGTTAATGGGTCATTGGATGACCAGTAGCCAGGACTGCACACAAGTTTGACACCAAAAATGCAGATCATACACTATAATTCATATTTTGGTACCATTAGTATCCTTATATGTACGGTGTCGGTAGATTCTTTTGTCCTTGGAAGTATTCAGCTGAAAGGTTGCTATATCTTTGCTCTATTTTCCTATTTGTAGAAGTTGCTTCAATTTTGCCTCCTATGTTTTCCTTAAGAAAACCTCACAGTCTTGCCTTGACTACCATTTTTGTTCTTTAAATGTGAAAATCAATTTATGGAATTTCAATGCCTATTAGTGTTATGGGAAATTTTATAATTTGCCATATTATAATTAGGTATCTGGCGAAACGTCTGACCAATGCCGCTATATTAAGGATGTGGATGATAAAATTAATCTCTTTAAATCTGAAGAATGAACACTTTGTGCTGAAATGTCCCTGGTTCAGGTATAGTAACACTTCATCTCAAGGTTTAACTGTATCTCTATAAAACTGCATTGTATCCCAAGAAATTTCCACAAAAACAGATAGTTTGTTGTCAGCAATTAGTCTCTCACATAGTTTACTGCAAACATACATTTTATTCTTTTCCACTATCACAAAACCTTTACAGTGAGCAAATATAGGAATGTGCTTAGCTGAAGTGAGTAAACATAGGAATGTGCTCAGCTAATTTTGTGTTGATTCATTTTGTTTAGAGACCGTTAAGATCTACGAAGAATACAAAACTTTGATTGTGTTTGCAAGCTATGTACATCTATATGTCCGCAAACAGTAACACAAATGGTATGGGTTTATATGTGCTCAAACAGTAACACAAGTGGTATAGGTTTATTTGTACTTATGTCCAATCGATTCAAATTTAAAGGGTTGTTGTTTGTTGACCACCTGTGATCACTGTATAAGGTTTATCCATTTAGTTATGGTTTTATACATTTTTTTTTGTTAATTTGTTGGTGCATCACAAACACGGCTCGACACAACTCTACTTTTCTGACAACCTATAACGGAGGGGGTATTTAGTGACTAAAGCAACAACTTATATTTTAAAAGTAGTGGTGTCTTAGTAATTTCTCATTCCAGTGTTTCATGTTTTGGCATTTCTAGACTGCAGTGTACTTGAGTAAGTGTATTTGGAGATTATATTAATTCAGTCATGCTAAGTATTGGTGATACGTTATGGCCAATTTTCTTATACTTAATCACGTTGGGTAAATCTCATGATTTATAAAAAAACCACTTCCTATGTAAGGAAGACCGAATTGTGATGCGCTATGTGGAGATTTCATGAAAAGGCCATTATTTAGGGGAAAAAAGTTACGTAATATAGTCTTTTATATCAACCATGGGCGCTTCTGCATTTTTTTTTTGTTTGTTTGTTTATAAGTCTTTTATACTATTTATCATGGGTGTTAAGTTTGTTGACTCATTGATTTCTTAAACACTTTTTCATTCGTATTACTACTTGGTTTGTATAAAGGTTGTTTTACTATTTGGAGTTTCATCGCCTCATTAATAAGAAACAAGAAGAAGCTTAGGAAAATTCGGTCAATTGTTAAGAATGGGATACAACAATTGCCAAAAATTGAAAAGGTTATATTTAGTGATAACCATAATTTATGAGACCATATTTAGTCTAGGTTGTGTTTTTTTTTTTTTCAAAACAAAAGGTTGTGTTTAAATACAAATGAGGGTAAAAATAATGTATAGTGAGACAAACAATAAGCTAATCCAAAACTAACTCGGACTCCAACCCTTAACCCCGACTAGCGCCTAACTTCGATTCTGTTAGTTCTTGCTAATTGTTTAGTTACCGAACTTCTTTAACAGATTTTACTGGCAGGGTAACTTGGGTCGTTCCTATTGCATCCATGGCTACTATGACCAGGCTCACTAAGCATGTTACTATGACACGAGGAATGAGGAACCAAACATTGGGGTCGCACTTCTATTATTTTTTATAGCCCCGGCTTATATGATCTTACAGTCCCCTACTAATACCTAACTTTGATTCTGTTAGTTGTCACTACTGTGAATTTTCCTTACTTCAGCAGATTTTACCGGGAGGGATCTAATGTCCTGGCTACTATGGCCAGGCTAACTAAATATGTTACGATGACCTGAGGAATTAAACATTGGGTTCGTACTCATATTCTTTTGTTATAGCCCCGACTTATATGATCTTACTGTCCCCGACTAACACTTGACTCGGATTATGTTACTGTTGCCCGACTAACTAAACAAGCAACTAGGACCCGACTATGTTACTGTTGCCCGACTAACTAAACAAGCAACTAGGACCCGACTAACTAAACACGCAACTAACTAAATGTTGGGACCGTCCCTAATGGCCGAGGCCATAAATCCGATTACTATCACCCGACTAACTAAACACAATCCCTATCGATAAAGGTTGAGTAAAATAAAGATGAAGGTATTGACCGGCTAACCAAACAACAAACAATATTCGAAAGAGGCCAATACCTAGGCTTATATGACTTACTAAACACTGACTCATCTATATGCTCAAAATGCGGATCGTTCTGATTTGTTGTGGACTAAAATCCTATATACTAAAAACTGTGGATCATTCCAACTACAATGCAGATTTGTTCTCCTTAACATGCGTAAGAATTAATACATTTGCACTAAACCACTCATCTATACAGACGGTCGAGATTTTATTATTTCCGATAGTTGAGATTATGCCGTGACCCGGAATAAACTAATTTAGCTATTAATCCTAAACTGGACTAAACTTAGGCTTGCCGTAACTAAGTTTCCTAATATAAATAAATGTATTAATCTGATTTAATTTTCTAATTAAAAACGACTAACCTTGATATCAAATATTACTTCCAAAATAATTGAAGAGTCCAGGGCTGGGGCTATAGGCCTGACTGATTTGACCCTACCAACAAAACGCTAGGGCCGTAGGTCCTGGATAACTTATACACTCCACTTCTAGATTTCAACTAATTAACAACTATGACGTTGGATCCTAGATTTTCTAATTTACGACAAGGGAAGTAGGTCGAATTAAACTGACCCGACCAAGAAAACACCAGGACCATAGGTCCCAGCTAAGCATTGCGTGATTCCTAATACGGTCCTGGCTACCTAAACATAATATTATAATCTAGATATTAAAATATCAGTTTTGAGAGCCCCGACTAACTTACATATTGACTAAAATATTGTAGGAAAACACAGACCCGCAAACCAAACTATATAAAAAAATGGATGTTGATTGGTTGGGTTGATATTTACATGGTCCGACTAATTAAACATTTTACTATGACACTGACTGGATAAATACTCGGTCCGTCCCTATAGGTCGGGGCCTTGGGCCTTGAACATGGCCCTGACCATTACAATTCGACTAATTTTTTTTGGGAGGCTACTGATCTGCTAACCAAACAACAAACAAAAATCAAAGAAGGTTGAGCGGTCGGGGTGATATTGACCGACTATTATGATTCGACTAATTAAGCATGCTATTATGACCAACTAACTAACACACTATACTATATATGACACTGATTGATTAAATACTGGGTCCATCTGGGTCCATCTCTATGGGTTGGGGCCTTAGGTCCAGACTACTATGATCCAACTAGATAAACATGGCCCTGATCATACAACTCGATTAAAATGTCGCGGGAAGATACTGACCGAGTAACCAAACAACAAGCAATAATCGAAAAAAATTCAACTACCTAGAGTTTTTGATAATTTTAAAGGGATGGCCGGGATCCGCCGGTTTCCCACCAAGACAAGAATTACCAATAGTGATCAGCCATGCCTAACCTTGGCTTGGACGCTTATAAAATATTTGTATCGAGAGGGAGAGATTAAACATAAAACCCCATAGTATATTGTGCCCTTCCATACTCCGATAGTTTCGTTAGGATACAACATACTAGGTTGAGGCGAATGGTATCTATAGGATTTTTGTCCACCAGTTTAGTATTACAACTAACACCTCAAACATTTTATGATACACACTGATAACCAGGTTAATATTTCTTTAGGTCATATGACAGTGTAACCCTAACCATGCTTGACCATGGTGCTATAATATTGTAGTTTCAGTTCAAAAGGGAGATGAAATACGTACTCGAGTTCAGATTGCAGAGAAAATAAGCTAAAGGAGATGCACACAATTTTGTATTCTTCTATGTTTCATTTCCATGGTGCTTGTGGGTTGTTTACAAAGGGTTATGATGTGTTTCTGGAATTAAAATGGACTAGATCTGTGCCCGTAATACGCACTGGGTGTAGAAGAGATATAAAATTTATTTGGGGCAGCGAGGGGAATGCATAAAATAGATGGAGAAAAGGTATAAAATTTATTTATTTTCCATTTTATTTTTTCAGAATATATGTGTGAAATATGTGGGGTTCTTTTTCCCTTTATGTATTAATTTGGAAGAAAAAAAATCCTAATATATTAAATACTCGACTTCCAAATTGAGTTTGGACTTCCATAAAAATTTAAACACGGTAAGTTAAGTTTTCCTTTTCGATTAAATAAAATTAAAAAAAAATTAAGCAAAATTAGATTTGCTTACACTTTAGACGGTGTTACTAGCGGACAGTTAAGTATTAGATAAAAACTCTCACAGAAGTATTGTTCAAATTCCTTTTTGTTGATGGCGTTACCAACGGACAGTTAAATACTTGATGTAAACAAAGTGTAACCCAATTTTTAATACCACGATCAATAGAGTTATACTAAGTGTTCTCACCATAGCTTTTACATTAAAAAAGACATATTTCGTCCAATAAGAAACGAGGTTCATCACCAATTAATTAACGTGAGAGCTTATTTTGGCGAGGCATTTAAGGGGGAGGATCCACGGTGACGGAATCTATGGGTGGCTTAGGGGTGCTTCAGCCACCCCCAAATCGTTAAGAAGGCAGCCAAAAGTCATTTTTTCATGTGTATTATTTGGATAGTTTTTTAGCTCAGTAAGAAATTTAATAATTATCCCATAGTGTTACTTTAGCGCACCTTGACTTTCAATCCTGCTTCCGTCGGAAGCATACTTATGGAGGGTTTCGGACACAAAATTTTAAAGGTGAAATATGGGTCCAGGGGATTTAGCGGAATTACGTTTCCCAGGCACGTTTGGTTTCCCGAATTTCCTGAAATCACGTTACATGCAGGAATCATTTTTCAACAAATCCTCCACATGGAGTCCGACCCCTCCCCTTAAGATTTGTTGGGAAACTTATCAAGGGATTTGTGGATCCACTTTTTTAATACAGTAAGTATACTAATTTAATATCTTGAATACTAGAATAAGAAAAATTCAGAGGCATGCCAATGACACGACAAAGACATTTAGGTTCAACATAACATCAGTTCTCAGTACCGAGATCGGTAGAAGCATGTGAAAACCTCTTTAAATAGATTTATTACTATCCATTTTCATTGGACAGTTCGAATGTCGGTTGATCTTAGCCACGAACCTCAGCAGCAAGCCTTTTGTTTCAAGTTTTTATAAACAAGTTTTATCAAACCAAATTCATAGTCTAATAACCATATCTTATTGATTTTTCCTCAATTTCAAAGCATTTTTTCTTTATAGGATTTTCCTCAATAGTAGAGTATGATGATTTATGTTAATGGATCATAATACCTGATTATTACATTAAGGTTCTTATTTATTACATCCCCAGTAATCTAAATCCTCTAAATGTTTTGCACAATTTTAGGCATGCATTTTCCAAGGTTTGTATTTTTTCGCCACGACCATGAATATATATATATATATATATAACCCAGCTTGGAGTACGAGATCTTAAGCATAGTAATATTATTCAAGGAAATAAATACATATAGCCCAAACTTAGAGGTGGTTATCCGCAAGTAGTAGACTTCCATATGGTTTTTGCATCTCTATTTGTAAAACTTATCAGCAGCCTGCATGTATCTATTATTGAAAGTTAAACGACAAATGGTGTATTTTCCCAGCTAATGAATACATTTTTTATGTGTGTGCAGCAGTTAGCTATGGAAATTCTCTGTAATGAGTCGCGAAGTGCATATTTAGGTACCTTAGCAAAAAAACAGTACGAGCAGTCATGACTACCATTCCAAACCCTGAGGAATAGATATGCTTGAGCAAGGATACAGTGGAATAGAAAACGCCTGAGGAAATTACCGATATTGATGTTCGAGCACGCAACGTCGGAACTTTCAAATTTACGGATGCACAACCAAAATTCTCAAAGTCCGGGTGGGAATGACCGGTGCTTTCTTACAAACAAAGGCATCAACGAAAGACTCCTCAGATGTACAACACTTCTGATTACTGTATTGCATTGTAATACATGTCGTACCACTATTGAAGGGTGAGACCGTGTTCTTTACATGAGTATTATTTTCAGAATCCAACCAGACCTGGCCTTCTATATTTTGTAGAAGACAATTCCCAATGAAAGTTGCAACTTATTGATGGATGTATTCTACCGATCATTACAATTTTATGCAACATTAGAATTGTTAGATAGACCTTCTGAACATCAAATGATTTTTTCTTTCGTAGACAGTATTAATCTGCTTGGATTAAAGATCTTTTTTACTTATTTATGTGGTTGATTACATTTGAGTTGCTGCTTTGGTTACTCTCCTGGAAAGAAAAGCAAACTTATTGCAGTCAGAATACATATAATCCTATTTTGGTATTTTGGTTGGTTTCGCGGTGATGTGCATAGTAGTGTTTTTACAAAGAGTTGGTGGAGTTTTAAGTTTTTTTTGTAAAATATCCATGACACCCAATTTCTTTCCCAGTATGACACATGTTTTTTCCGTACACTCAATGTCGATTTGATTAGTCTTAGACTCTAACCTTTTGTCGAGCCTGTTGAGTATAACCCGCCGATATAAGAGAAAAAAAATCATATTTGACTCATTTTCCATGGCCTCTTTACTTATATCAGTGCTTATCGAACATGTATTATAATATGAATAATGTGTATATGTGTACGAATGAAGGAATAGTCGCAACGACTAAAATATTGCAAAAAAGGATAAACAAGGAAGAAGCTTGGAGTAATACTCCGTGAAGATAGTCGCTGCTTTTTAATTTACATGTTCTATTGGAGTCTTTGTTTTTCGTGTTAGAATGAAAATTATGCAAAAAAATACCTTAACTGCTTAAACACTAGCAAAAACTTAGTTTTGGGTTAAAATTGATTATTTTTTATTCAATTATTAAATTTATTAATTTATAGTTTGGTACTGTTAAGGAGATGGGGAAAAAAATTCTACGAATATCCATGTCTCTCCTAAGTCTAACTTACAAGGTCTAGGTGTTTTTCCTAAACATAATTATCATTTTTTTTTTTGCATGATCTACCTAGGTATAGCTTCGATGTTCTGGATATCTTCATGTTTACCAAAAAAATTATAAGAAAAACATATATGCGCAGGTAAACGGGTGATTTCCAGTACCGTGCAGTTTTTGAAGAATTAATTTATGTTGTCACTCCATAAGTAATTGCATCTATGATTATTTGGGTTCCCCGTGATTGATTTTTCACATGGTTGATTTCTCCCAGCATAGCAATAAAATGCATTTTTGATTTTCTTATTTAGAGCAATTTAGTGTAGATGAAAATTTCAATGTGGTTCTATTTTAACTTGGGTGTTTCCAAATCATACATCGCATGTAATTCTCTTTATTGACTAAGTATGATATTATTATTCATCATTGGAACAAGTCCTGGATTACCTAAGCACGCTAAGTTGTTAAAGCATGACCATGGATCAAGGAAACTTACTGGACAGATCCTCAACTCACAATTACATTGAACGTGGAATTTACTGGTCAATGTCGTTGACTAGGCATAACCTATGTGAGTAAATTTTAGGACATGAAATACGATGATGTATGTATTGATGATGCGTGTATGTATCCAAATAAAGTTAGTACATGACAAAAAAATATAAAAATTGATAACCAATGTAGTGCTCCAATATTAAATATACTGGGCATCGAAGTGTATAAACGTGAATCTATAATAAAATGATTTTTTTTATGGAAACAGAGAATCTCTAGGTTTTACAAATTCATTATCATAATGTCTAAAAGTGCACCAAAAAAATACCAAGTTTCACTATTGTCCCGTTCAGCTCAACACATTTTCAACAAACAATAAATCATACTAACACTTAATTATGAAATTGCAGTCCTACCATCATTGTAGGTGTCGGTGTTGGTGATGCCATCGTTATTATATACAAACATGCCGCAACTACCACTAAATAAATTAGCAGGTGACAGACCTTAACAAAGTTAGGCAAGTAACTCATTTGGTAAAGCGTTATAGATGTTGGACGATTTTTATTTTCTACAATGAGAATTTACTTGATGATTTGTCTGCAAGCATATTAATAGTTCATTTGCAGTTCTAATATTTTTTTGATAAATGATTAATTTGATACAGTAAATCATCATCTATTCACATCAGCTATCAAAATTTAATCATTTAGAAAAACATCATATTAATTTTAGTTGTTAAAGGACTTAATTCCTAATGTGGTAAGGTAAATGCATCTTGATATATTTGGTTTATTTTGGTAGGCATAGAAATTTTAATTTTTCTTCGGTGCATTTCATTTAGATAGAGGATAACCATACAGATGTGTTCCATATAAGTTTGAATTTCGTCGATAAGTAAAAAATTAAAGATGTAATTTAACCGTTTAATAACAAACACATATATTCGAGAATGTTGGAAAATTATGTGGAAATAAAATTTAAAAAAATTATTGAATTCACTAAAAATAGTAAAGAAAAAGTACCAAGAAACTTATGCTCCACATATATGACATGAACCATTCATCACGAATGAAGCAAATATAGTTAGTATTGAAATGTTGTTTGAGGCAGAAACTATAGTAGTACTACTAATGAGAATTTCAAAAAAAAAAATTATAAAAATATTAACTTCATCAACTGAAACATGGCGGAGCAGTTGAAAACCTTGGAAATGAGTTGTTCAAAACTAGATAAGACGGTCTAATTAACACTTCAAAAATCAGGTTGAATGAAGCTAAAAATAAACATACCTATGCAATTATGGAGCTCTCACTTTAAAGGTTAAAATAAAGATTCTAAAATTTCTCGAGGAATTGCGAAGTCTTCCTTGCAAAAAGTCAATAGAATATTCATGATTAAGTGATGAAACCACCGTAATGGACAACTAAATTGAGGATCCAAGGAAAAGTATATCTGAAGGGGAAAGTATTGTAAAAAATATAGAAATCACGCGTAAGTTATCATAGACTTACTTGGAACTTTATGAAGAGTTTGGGTTATTCCCTTAATAATATGGAAAACGCAAACATGCTAAAGAAATAACTGAACGAATATTACAATTAGTTACAACATGCAAGGGATTTTATTAAAGCAAGTCATTTGAAGCAGCTTAAGTTAAATTCTGAAATCAAAATATATTCAGGATCTGAAGTCAAAGGATTCACATCCTAAAGGTAGGCTTGAAATATCGAAGTAAAGCGTACTATGTTATTGGAAACTAATATGAAATTTAATGAAGATCATACACTTTTGGGGGATAAATTAGAATGTCTATAAATATCCCAACATCCAGATGTTCATTATAAGATGAAAGAACATAAGTTATTAGTACATAAATAAAACTAATTATTGACCAGAGATATATTATAGGTAGGATTAGTCTCAAGGGAAAAATGAAGGTTACGACCTACTGTTAGGTTTTGGGGCTTAAATATTATGAATACTTATGAATCGCTTCCATAAATAAATGTACACCAAATAGCCAAAAGAAAACAACTTATTACAAATAAATAAAATTGATATTAACTCGGTTACATCAAAAAATACCGTGGAACTAGATATTTAATATACTCTGAGTATATCCAAAAATATGAAATGGCATAGACAATGATATTATCATACAGTTAACATTAATCTATTTGGAGTTCCTAATTTTTTTTCTTCTAACTTTATATTAACGAACAACGAAGCCAAATTGAGTGCAAAAGTGCTTGATAGTTTACCTTAGTGATCTACAACATTTAAAGTATAACGACATCGTATTCCTTGAATTCGATGGTAATTTATTATTTGATCTTACTGCCTTTTTATTTTGAAGCAATAATAATATGGATATAACAAAATTGAAGAACCCTGAAAAAAAGGGTGCTCAGATCTTAGAGAGAAAGTTAGACATATTAAAAACCGAGGCAGAAGTAACTAAACGTACTTCGCAATTTTTATTTTAGATGTGAATGGACACATGTTCTAGGAAATCTGAGATTACTCATGAACGATCATACATGTATAACCCATAGAGACTGAATTTCGTGAAATATTTTATTATTGAGCTGATAATTTATCAAAAAATGCAAATCTTTCTATATATATGATTTATATTCTGTCTTTAACTGGAATCTCTCCATTGATTCATTTCAATAATATGCATGCAAATGTGAGGGAATATTGATGGAAATATCAGAACCTGAACTTAGGTATGAAATATCTAATCAAGCTGCAACGAACCGATACAAAATAAAAACAATAAGTAAATCAAAATTACATGATGGGGATACGTTGCAAGGAAAATTATAAACAAAATGTTAAAAATTAAGGACATGTAAGTCTCTCTTATGGTAACTTCGACAGTGGTAGAAATCTAATGGTAAACCATGGCATAACTTTTTTAAAATTTAAATTGCTTATTTTATCATTTCAGCAAGTGTACTAGGATTGAATTTTCAATCTTCTGCAAAGGACACAAAAATATTTGTAGTCTTTGACATGCCGTAAATTGAAGACATGAAGAAAAGGTCAACTAAAACAAAGTGTTGCACCATAAAGTTTTTATCTATGTAGTATTTAGATGGATGGCTAATGACAATATCTAATAAATAGGCTAGAAATAAAATCAAATATAATAGGTGCTTTTTGGCAAAAGGTTAAGCTTACGAGAAAAGCTGCAAAGTACTTTAAAAGGATTTTTTTTTTGTAAGATCCATGAATAACATAAATAATTGATACAATTGAATAATCATGCTAGTTGTTGATGTACCATGCATAATAACGAGCGATGATGATATGTGAAGCAACAATAAACTTATTATACCGAGATCAAATATTATACGGCACATTCGAAGTGCATCTTTTGGATGGAAAAAGTGGAGTGAAATGGTGTTCACATGTAATTGCAAGATCAAATATGCACCAGTATCGATTAAGATATTTATAGATTATTTATTAAAAACCGACGGATTGAGTTTCGTAGTATAAACAAGAGTTAAAACTTAAAAGTGTATGATTACTCTGGGATGGAAACAATAATACTTTATAAGAGTAGTTATCGAGGTTTTTACTCGGTGATAATTTGATGGTCTCCAAACTCATCTAGGTTGAGTCACTCATGCAAGAGGTATAGAATGAGAAATCTACAATAATGCTCGACATATTTTACTGGCAGATAAGTGCTATAAACTAAAATTAAAAAAAAATTGTAGGATAACCTAACAGAGAATGTACCAAAAATATATCTTCCAATTAGAGATCATCAAGTATTATCTAGATATAAGAGTTTCGTCCTGCAACACATATATCAACTCGATCATGACAAAAGGAAAGAAGCTTATTTAGAGGTAAAGAATTAGTGAAATGCTAAATTCTTAGGTATGATTCTATCATGTTTGTATAACAATTGATGTTTATTTAATAATTAGAAAATGCAACATCATTAGCCGCAAACACCATCCAAACTGGATAATAGGTTGTGCCATGTCATGAGCTATTAATTACGTTAAATCTGCTAACAAGATATCCATAGCGATCAAGAAGGATAACTATATACAATATATTTATTTATTTATTTTTACAATTTTAGTCATACTATTTTTCATAATCAGGCTATAAACATACTTCTCCGATGCAGAATAATGGAACCTAAAAATCTCGCGTAGTTGTAGAAGGAAGTGTAAAATAGAGATCCGAATAAATAGTTTCAGTATACATATTTTATTTATATTTTATATCTATTTGGATTCTCTCATTTATTAATTTAATTAGAATATTTTATATGCAAATGTGATGGGTATATTGGTTCAGACACATCAGAACTTAAATTCATATGCTAAATCTAATAGACAACAACAAGAGAGAGATTTAGATATAAATGAAAATGATAGGAATTCCACAATTACATGTATAATTTTGAAAGGTGAAAAAAGTACATCGTTCTAACCTTAATAATGATAGAGGAATTCAATGGTAATCCATGACATAACTTTTTAAAAATTATATATCGGCTATTTGTTCAATTTATTTTGTTAATTGGTTGTTTTCGAATATACTAGGATGGATAATCTATCTTCTACAAAGGAAATAAAAACACATGCTTAACAAAAACGAAGAATTGTGTTGTAAAGTTTTTGTGTGTATCTAATAAATAAAACCATCAATAATCAATAACAATGGTAATCTAAAAAATTATTAAAATTAAAAGAAATGATGTACTTGCAGATTCATATGCAGGGAGATCAAATTCATGCGATTGTGATGCCACCACATCTCCAATACCATGGAAAAAGGATACAAGAGCAGAATAATAAGTTAATTATCGAAATTTTAAATAAATATACACGACCTTATAAACCAGTAAGAAGAGATAATGTGATTGTACTGAACATCATTCACTCATCCAAAAAACCCTCAAGTTGAGAACAAAAATATTACGAGATAAAGGTTCATCTTCTCACGAATATAGGATCTCATAACAAGAACTGGAGACATAAAAGACCCAATGAGTAACTAAAACATAATTGTATCTAAATAAACGTTGGAAATACCTATATAACAATCATATTATTTATATTTCATAATATTTTTAAGGGAAACGTCAAGTTAAAAATCATGTATCGGATACCGGAGACTAACCAGAGGTTGAGCCAGGGCCGTAAGGCCCCGATGATACCTAGTTTATTATGAAAACAAACAAAAAAAAGAAGAGAATAACGGAAGATAGAAAGGAGAGTATCTTGTTATGAGCTGATGGCTACCTAGACTGCCAGTAGTAATAAGTTATGGGTGCTTCATCTATTTTCTGTTAATCTATCTATAGAACTACATTAGGTTTAAAATTGCCCACTAAATGTGCGAGAAGAGTCTTCTTCTCTTTAAGCTGAAAATTAATGAAACTGTAATTCTTGGTTGCGCTACTTCTAGCACAGATTTGGCATGAATCTTTCGATTCATGAGGTATTTATCCATCTGTTTGTTTAGTTGTCGTGTTATCACAACAATTGGCATCAGAGCCGTTTTAAATCTATCCAAAAAAAACAAAAAATACAATGACTTTGAAGGATGTTCAAGACGAGGTAACTCAATTAAATGTTTCATAATCGAAACTACAATCTGATTTCAATACCTTATCCTAAGATTTAACTACCAAGTTCGATTCTTGCAACCACTCTCAATAACACTATCAATACTACGTTACAGGAAAATAATAGAAACCTCGTCAAGTTGTTTAGTAAAACTTACAATAATCAACAACAGCCAAGTCTTGAAGTTACTAGTGGATCTCATACATTTGATGTTGAGGATCTAAGCTTTGTTCATCAACCACAACTGGTTTTTCATCACCATCATCGTATACCAAAGCTCGATTTTCCAAAATTTGATGGAGATAATCCTAGAGGTTGGATTCAAAATAGTGAGAGATATTTTCAATTAAATGACATTGAAGAACACAAGAAAGTGGTTATTGCAGCAATCTTTCTTGAAGGTAAGGCTGAAAAGTGGTTTTTAAATTTTTAAGTTAATATATATAAATCGAATTACATGGCATAATTTATCTCAACATTTATGTGCTAGATTTGAAAATCATGTTGAAGAGAATTTTGTAGGTAATTTTAATGAATTAGTCCAGAGTTCATCTGTGGATGATTGTTATGAGGACTTTGAGTCACTCAAGGCACTAATGCTACACATGAACCCTTCCCTGAGTGAGTCTTACTTTGTTATGAGTTTTTTTAGTGGGTTGAAGGATGAGATAGGTAAATTTGTGTCCATGTTTCACCCAAAAACACTCTTAGATGCTTTCTCTCTGGCTAGACTATACCTATGCAGCTGATCAAATAAATAACTTGTCTAAAGTTTTGATTTATGTGAAACACTTATCAAAACTAAAACTAATTTGGAGTTGAGAGAGAATATTTTCAATTAAATGTTTTCATCACCATCATCGTATACCAAAGCTCGATTTTCCAAAATTTGATGGAGATAATCCTAGAGGTTGGATTCAAAATAGTGAAAGAGCAAAAAATAAATTTAACATCTGCATCTACTAAACCATTTACCAAGTCATTCAATATTCATCTACAAATTTTCCACCTAAACTAATTCTCGCTTCACCCAAATCTACTCCCACCACCCCCAAGTCTTTTTCCACTCCTACCTCAGGGTCTAACCCTACAACTCCTATATTCAAGAGACTATCCCAAGTGGAAATGAACAAGAAAGGGTTGTGTTATAATTGTGATGATGTGTATAGACCTGGGCGTTTCTGTAAAGGAAAACAAAAGATTTTCATGCTCCAAGTTGAAAATAGTGAGTCACAGGACACTGAGAAGGATGAAGAAATTTTTGAGGAAGCACATGAATCTCCAGAACAATATGATATTGAGATATCTCTCCAGGATCTTGCAGTCAATGTAACTGGAGACACAATAAAGATTCCTAATATTCTCAATAAGAAGACAATCTACATCCTTATTGACACGGGTAGTACCACCAGCTTCATTGACAGTAAATTAGCTTCTTCACTCCAGTGTTTCATTGCACCAACTCCTCGCTTAATGGTAACAGTTGCTAATGGAGAAAGGACATTGAGTACTAGTGTTTGTTCAAAACTTCAATGGAGCATGCAAGGGCACAAGTTTGTGGAGGATTTGAGGATTTTGCCATTAGGTGGTTGTGATATTGCACTTGGTGCAGATTGGCTAAGAACTCTAGGTGATGTAATTTTCAACGTTTTGAAAATCATTATTTCCTTCAAGTACAAAAATAAGAAGATTACATTATAGGGTTTCACTCATAAACCTTCTTTACTCATGATGAGTGGAGAAGCAGTCAAGGATTTTTTTCCTAAGATTTCACATAGCATTGTGGGTCATCCATTTTCTATAACACCACTACCACATCACCTACCACTCCTGAAGCCATACTTCTTATATTGCAAGAATTCCAGGAAATTTTCAAGAACCAATTCAGCTACCACCACAAAGAATCTTGGATCATATAATTCCATCAACCTAACTACACACCTGTTAATCAGGGAGCTTATAAATGGTCTCATTTCCATAAAGGAGTAGTGGAGAAACTTTTCAGAGACATGCTTGATACTGGAACCATTCAACCTAGCCATAATCTTTTTGCTTCTCCTATACTTCTCTGGTTAAAAAGAACGACAACATTTGGAGATTCTGTGTAGATTATAGAAAATTGAATATATAGCATTACAATCAAAGATAAATTTCCTATAACCATCATTGATGAGTTATTAGATGAGCTACATGGGGATACTATCTTCACAAGAATAGATCTCAGAGCAGGCTACCATCATATTAGAATACATATTGCAGACATTTTCAAGACAACTTTTAGAACTCATCAAGGTCATTATGAATTCAAGGTTATTCCTTCACCAATGCACAATACATACCCATTCAAACCTAACAGTAACGACCTAGACATTGGCGCACAAATCCCTGCAACTCATTCAACATCTCCAAATTGAACTCGGAGAGAAACCCACTCTTCATTTCCACATACAACATCACTACAAACCACCTGCAATTTGAATCCATTGATACAACGGATACCACCAGAACCATTTCCTCCTCTTGATTTTTTCATCAAAACCCTAACTCAATCCTGTTAAACTCAGAACTGGTCACCAATAGCAGCAGTTCATCATCTGAATCTCCACCTCTAGTTTCTCTTATTCCAGCTGCAGATTCAATACCTCAATTTCCTGGCCTAAGCTTCTAGTTCCTTTCACCAACACATTACTAGAATCATATGCTCAAAACCCTTAGAAGAATTCATCCCTCTGAACCTGGTAACCTATCTTAATTCCACCAATCAAAACCTCCAATTGAAGCAAATGCAACTCCCTCTTTTCTTAGTTCTTCTGTTCAACTTCAGGCCAAACCAGATCTCAGCTATTCTCTTCATTCCTTTCTTCTACTCCTCGAATAATAATCGCCTTCTCTCTATCAATCTTTACTTCAAAATCGAATCCACTACAGACCCACCACTCTTAGACAATAGCCATTTTCCTTTCTAAATTTCAGGTGAATAGGGTGAATGAGAGCTACATCTCTCTCGATTTAGGGTACAAAATTAGGGCAGAATTAATACGCCCCATGCTGTTAGATAAGGACCACCCAAAGTTGGCATCCCCTTCACCTTTTGACTTCAAATAATGATAGCTGTCGTACGCGTCAAAAATAATTTCACTTTCTCACTCACTAAATATAAATGAAGTACAAGGTAAGGAAGAGTTCGTATCCACAGAGAGGCAATTGTTGTTATAAATTTTCAGTTTCTAAAGTAACCAAAGGGGGGATGTTTGTTGTTTTAGCGAAATACTAAAGTAAAAATAAAATAAAGCAAAGCAAATAATTGGAATAATCAATAGAGAGAAGATATTGGTCACGGGATAGTATCATTCACAAACATGTATTTTCATCAACGATTAGAATTGGTATTTTAATCTCTCATTTACTAAAAGTCCTAGGATACCTTGATCGCAAGTATATCCAAATTAATTCCACGATTTCATCACAACCACATTAAAAGATGCATATGTGAATTCTTCCTAGAAAGCAACCTAAAGTGTAAAAGCACAATTAGATTTAACTCCCTAAAAGCAATAAGTTCTATGGAATAAGACTAATCAATGCAAACGAATGTGTAAAAGCACTAATCCATTTTAACAAAAGTTATGATTCACTTGTGACTAGTAGGGTATATCACTACAAGCACTACCCACAATTATGCTACTTAGAATCAGGGATAAACAACTTTTTCGTATTGCAAACCCTAATATAGCTTTAGAGATGAAAGCAAATCGGATTGATTCCGGACTCAACCTAACAAGTATTCAAATCATATAACACTATTAATTGTGAATCACAAACAATAAAATATTGAGACAAAACTAATTCATTGAATCATATAACATATTGAGAAATCAACTTTATCCCATAACCAGTAATATGTGTTTAGCTACTCATAGCTATGGAGTTCATCATAAAAATATTAATTGAAAAGAAGAAGATGAACAAAAGCAAACCCTAGAAGCGTAAACAAAAGCGGCTCTCCAAGTTCCAAGAAATAATATGTGATAACCCCAAAGTTGTAGAAGACTTTCCTTTAAATAGCTCTCTTGTTTCCAAAATTAGGTCTAGTCTTCAAAGTCCATTAGATGAAAATCCACCAAGCCCATAAGTGAGAAAAATCATGTAGAAAATATGCCCAAAAAACGATCGCCAGAAAACTGGTATTATGGCCGGAACTTGGCCGGAAAAGTCGTCGGCAAGCATCTCAGGTGACCGGCAAAGTCCACCCAGTCACCGGTCAACGAGTCAATCGGGTAAAGTCAACTCAGTCGAGTCACTGAGTCAAACCGGGTCAAATACCGAATCAGATGACTCAACTCAGCAGTCAGACCTGAGTCGACCAACTCAGTGAGTTAGAGCCTAATTGGTTTGCCAGGCCAAATTTTTGTGTTGCACCAGGATGGTGCATCACCACTTTACTTCCAGCCATAGTGGCCTGCACCTTCTCACTAAATTCTGCAGCTCAACTTGCCAATCCTCCAAGTGACTACCCCATGCCAATCAACACCAGTAGTACTAACTTCATCTTGTAGCTTCTTTGAACACAACCATCAACATTTCATGTTCACCTGCAAAATATGTTCAGCCACAACCATTATTCTCTCCCTGTTCTTCATATCTCTCTCAATTTCTAACCTGCAGATTCAATGGCTTGCAAACCCTGTAAACCAGCGCCACCATCTCTTTATGTAACCCTGGAAACTCTCTTTCGATTACAACAGCAGGCTCATATGGCAGCCATCTCCACCTGAACCAACACTGCCATCAAATCATTGCCACCATCTAACCCTAGTTCACTTCCTTGTAGCTCCACCAGTGCCCTACTTCAGACCTTGTAGCTCATCTGCAATCTATTGCAACAACAACAGCTCAAGCAAGCCATTTCCATGTAATACTGCAACACATACTCATTTCAATTCCTGCAATGACCACATTACAACCTGCAATTTCAGCGCCTCGGCTCGACCGCACTGTCACAGCAAACTTAAGCTCCCTGCGACAGCTGCAACTCAGCACTACCTAGCATCTGCTTCACTCCCATTCTCAGATAACAACCACCACTGCCTTCATTCATCCTTGCAGCTATCTCCTTTATTAATCACCAAAGCAATCACCAACTTCACAGCATAACTGTACACAACCAAACTCCATCTGAGCTACCATTACATATGACAGCAGATCCAGTGCCATTTGAGCCTTGCCTTAACTGCAGCTATCTATAGCTTCTTATTTTCCTATTGCAGCACCAACAAGCACAGCAACACCAGTTGCACAGCAATTCAACCCCATGATAGCATCACTGCTTCCAAGTCAAACCATCAACATCTGTAGCTATTCAACACACATAACTTCTATCTCAAGCTCCATTCTGCTCTTCATAGCATCTTTAATTTATTCGCAATTCTCCATTCCAACTCTGAGTCAGCTTCCAATTCTTCATCTCCATGAATCTCAGCTCCAACTCAAGCGGCCATTAGAGCAACAGCTCTACCAAATCTGTTCAAATCTCATCTTCAAACTCAGTTGCATCTCCATTCATGTACTGCAACTATACCAGCTCTAGCTCAACTGCACCAGCCAATACCACCAGTTCTCATTCCATTATCATTCTCAGCTTCATGAATCCACCTGCCTTGGAACTCATTAAACCCCAATCTCAATTCAACCACAAACCCTAGAACAACTCCAATCGAATCATTTCTCTGCCTGAAACCAAATCCGATGAGAACCCAAGTCTTAACTACTTCTATGCCATTATATCCTCACCTGCATCTCCATTACCAACCTCAGCAGCTTTAATGAGCATCAACCACTTCTTCCCCCAGAAACATCAATTCTTTATTCCCATTTCTCAATCGAGTCCCAATCTAAACTGAACTTGAAATCTCCAATTTCTGTTGAAACCCTAACTTCCAGTACATCACAAAAATCAATTTCATCCTTCAATTAGAGCAAAACCCATCTCTGATTCCATGAATCTCTTCTTGCTCAAACCCTAACTTCTTCCATCACCAACAACAGTACCAAACTCTTGTTCTCTGACTTCTCTATTTTCGGCTGCAGTTCATCTAATTCTCCAACTGAGTTCTCGATCTCCTCTCAAAATTCATCAACTATAACTCTCAGGTGCCTCCATTTCTTGTTTTCATCTTGGTTTTAGACAGAACAGTAATGATGAGAGACTTGTTTTCTCTCTGAATTTTAGGGCTATGTAGGAAATAATGGAAGTGGATATATCCACTCAAGTGGAATGGATAGGGGGTTCCCAAAATAATTCTAGGCACCCATAAAGAGGATAAGGGCCAACCAACGATGTATTTTCCTTGCTTCTCTAGACTAAGCTGCAATAGTTGGCTTGTCTGGACTCCGCTCCCAATAGAAATTGCATGTGAGATGACGCTTTTTCCCTTTTTGACTCAATTTGAATGATTTCCGCTTCTTTTCCTCCGTGCGACTCCAGAGTACCTAATAACTCAAAAACACGCGTAAAGTACATAATTCACAAGAAAAATAACAAAGAAAGCGTAACTACTAGATAGTAAATTAGGTGTTTTAGACACCTATCAAATAACAATTGCTCAGTAAATGAACATTATGCCCTTTTGCGCCTATTTCTTCTTCTTTTACTCAAACGATTCCAAAGCACCGGTAAAACTCAAAGCAAACGTAAAATACATAATTTACAAGAAAAATTCAAAGAAAGCACAATCAATAAATAATAAATCAAGGTGTTTAAGGAACCTATCACTAGAATGGGTGGTGATGGTTCAAGATTCTATTGTTTGGTGGTGATTATCTTGTGATGGGCTAAATCGAAGAAGAAGAAGTGAATAAGAAGAAGAAGAAGGTGGTGATGGAGTGGTTCGTTGAGAGATATGGTGGTGAGTATCTTCATTGGTTGGTTAAGAGAGATGGTGGTGATCGAGAAAGGGGTAGCAGCCGAGAGAAAATAGAATGCAGAAGAAAGATGCGAAAATAAAAAGGTAAACTAATAACCTAAAGTGGATGGGTATGATTACTAGTTCTATATAAATGTACGACTATGATTGCTTAATTAGTTATATATATATCTTCGGTTTTATTGGTTATCTCGGTTCAGTTTTTGGTTAAAACCAGAACTGACCAAAGCAGTCGGTTTTCCAAAACTGACAATCGTGTCTATACTCTCCTCTAATGGTTTCGGTTCAATTTAAAATAGGCGGTTTCGGTTTCGGCTCACGATATAGATTTGGTTTTGCGCAGCCCTACGGTAGAGGTAGTTGTATGGTGAATTGGAAAGGGAAATAGGGTTTTTTTTTAACGTCCTTATATTATTCATACTAGTCTAGGCGCATGCGCTGTTCTGTTCTGTTTTGTGTGATACATCTGTCGTTGTGCACTCCAAGACCTATAAAATAATGATCGCGTGTCTGATTCACATACAATTCAAAATAAAATGCAACTTCACTTTGTTCACTTGTTCCAGAGAAGAAATTTTACTGTGTTAACTTGCTTTAGACTGATAAGCATCAAAACCTAGTAATGAAATTTTTTATTTAATAACTTTTTGATTTTAAATAACCATTTGTGTAAACAATTCTAAGGCTTTTATGGAGATTGGATTCAGTCAACTGCCTAAGTCGAGCTTGCTCGATGATTTTTGGGTTCTGAGGATGATACCATTGCAAAACTTTCTAGGAGAATGATTGACAAAACAATATAAGGCAAAAAATAGATAAATGCTATAATTATAACATGACACTGCATAAAAGATGAGAATAGTAGCATTATGTTTGTTTCATTGAATTCGACTCGTCGACTGCAATACGTTTTCTTCTCTATTTTGAAATGTTTATTCATTATCTAATTCATTTGAGCTCTCAACTTCAATTGACCAAATATTAATATCAAAAATTACAATTCAGATGAACACCATGCACGCACAAAACAAATCCAGTGAATGTAAGTTGTAAACTGTGGGAGTTAATAAAGATTATCACATTCAAGTGACTTTATACGTAGGTTTTCCTCAGAATCCTTGAGGATCGATTCGTTAGAACGATTCGAAACATAAACACCTGCGTAACATCTTCTCAATCTCTTGTTTTCTTGACAGAGAGGAGTCAGAAGAGGAGTGACATGAGAAGTTGTCATCTTCTTCTTTTCCAACGAATTCAAAACTTTCACATACTCAGAGACTTCCTCATCAACATCTCTATCAATATCTGAATCACCTTCATCAGAAAGTTCATCCAACTGTTCTTCTAGGCGTGTTTCCCATACTTCAACAGTTTTTACATTAAAAGAATGTTTAGATATTGACTTAGATGTGACAGTTCTCTCAGGTGAATCCAAAGAATCACTGGCAATTTCTGAACTGGTACGTTATTAGAGATAGACTCGTTAAAAATCAGATCGCTACAAACACAGACTTATAAGGTCTTTAACGTGTTTACCTGCTCTGATACCAATTGAAAATGCGGGGGTCTAACAACCATACCCAACAATTCGTTTGGCAACCTGAGAGGACTTATTCCAATATACTTTCTAGAGAATCAACTAGACAGTCAGACTCAATCTAGAGTAAAGTATATCAAAGAGTTTAATATCTCGGTTTCACAATGTAATCAGCAAATCAAACAGATAGAAATCTGCGATCCTGATTATTATGTGAAACCACTTGAACGTTACCAAAGACCACAGTTGAACCATCAATCAATTTAAATCAAAAACCAAAGGTTGGATATTCTAATTGATTGATCTTAACGCACAACCTGTGATATTTCAATTATATAATAAAATATAATGCGGAAAAGAAATAACACAGATACCAGAATTTTGTTAACGAGGAAAACCGCAAATGCAGAAAACCCCCGGGACCTAGTCCAGTTTGAACACCACACTGTATTAAGCCGCTACAGACTCTAGACTACTACCAATTAACTTCGATGGGATGTAGTTGAACCCTAATCAATCTCACACTGATTCAAGGTACAGTTGCGTTCCGTACATCTCTGATCCCAGCAGGATACTACACACTTGATTCCATTAGATGATCTCACCCACAACCAAGAGTTGCTACGACCCAAAGTCGAAGATTTGATAAACAAATCTATCTCACACAGAAAAGTCTATAGATTGAATAAATCTGTCTCCCACAGAAATACCCAAGAGTTTATGTTCCGTCTTTTGATAAATCAATGTGAACAAGAACCAATTGATAAACATGACTTATATTCCCTAAGAACAACCTAGTATTATCAATCACCTCACAATAATCTTAATCCACTAGCGAAACAATATATTGTGGAATCACAAACGATGAGACGAAGATGTTTGTGATTACTTTTATCTTGCCTATCAGAGAAATTAATCTCGAGTCAATTATTTCAATTGTACTCAATACGATAGAATCGGGCAAGATCAGAACACGCAACTACAAAGAAAATAGTTGGGTCTAGTTTCACAATCCCAATAAAGTCTTTCAAGTCGTTAACCTAGAGGGTCTCGATAGAAACCTAAGGTTAAAGGAAAATCGACTCTAGTTTATGAAACTAGTAACACACAAGAGGTGTGAGGATTAGTTTTCCCAGTTGCTAGAGTTCTCCTTTATATAGTTTTTAAATCAGGGTTTGCAATCCAAGTTACCTTGGTAACAAAACATTCAATATTCACCGTTAGATGAAAAACCTGATTCAACCAAGCTAATATCTTTCAACCGTTAGATCGAACTTAGCTTGTTACACACAAATGAAATGTACCCTCATTTAGGTTTATGTAACCGTACCCAAACGTGTACACCATGTTGGTTCACAAATAGTTAACCGAGGTTAGCCATATGATTACTCTCATATCAACCTTATTCATCTTAGCCATAACTAGTTCACGTGACTCAAATGAAACTAGTTAAAGAGTTGTTCAATTGCTATATTCTCATAGAATTATACAAGAACACAATTGAAACAAAATCGGTCTGATTCACTTGAATCAATCATGAACATTATAGCCACGGTTTGAAAGATTGCATTCCTTATTATATAAATGTTTATGTTCATGTTCATAACCGATTTTAGAACTTTAACCTTCAAGTATGCAAACGGTTACGCATATTTGAAATACCCGGACCAAGATTGGGTTTCTCCAATACGCAAACGGGTACGTGAACTTTCAATCCCAGCAGAAATTCTCGGACATGAACCTGTACGCCAGTACACAAACGGGTACGCATACTTAGGTTCCCGGATTTCTCAAACCAACAGGTACGCAAACGGGTGCGCATACTATGGTTCCCGGACATGGATTACATATGTCCAAGAGTTCACAACATGACATTTCCAATAATGGTTAAGTGTTCTAAACTCTTATTTCAATCATTGAAACTTTCTTAGAGGATGACAATAGTCGTTTTTCACATACTATTAGCATCAAAGCAATTTTCAAGTTATTGAAATAATCATAACGAAACATTCCAAGACTACACCAAATGATTGTATCACATAAACCATGTAAGATGTTACTCGGCAATTTTCACATGATATAAGATGAACTTGGTCGGTTTAAAGCTTGCCAACACATATTTCGAGAAATACGTAAAGCGAGATAAACTCAGCTCGAAATCTCAAATGTGTATTTAGAAAACTATATTGTAATACGACTTATGTCTCAATATAGGAGATAGAGTAGAAATAGACTTTCCAAGTGATAGATGAGTTTAAGTCTCCACATACATTTTGTCGATGAAGTTCCACAAGATCCCCTTAGTAGTTCTTCGTCTTCAAATGATGAACGCCGTGAAGTCTAAGCTCAATGATAGGTGTAGAATACACCGTATTTACTATATAGAGTTTATGCTTTCTTTGCTATTTTTCTTGTGAATTATGTACTTTACGCGTGCTTTTGAGTTTTATAGGTGCAATGGAGTCGCACGGAGGAAAAGAAGAAGAAATTATCCAAATTGGGCCAAAGGGCGAAATTGTCATCTCACAAAGAGCAAGAACGGAAATATGGAGCTAACGGCGAAAGCTTGAAGTCAATCCGATCAAGCGTCGAGAAAGTTACGAGCGAAACCTATGGATGAGCTTGTCGGATACATGAAACCGACAGGCCATGTTTGAGCTAGTCACCCTTAACTGAACAGTTTGGGTGCCTAGAGTCATGTCTGGGTAACCCCTTATCTACTGTGTTCGAGTGGGATTAGCCACTTTTGTTCCTACACCCTAGATCGAAATCAGGGTTCGATTCTTCTCAATCATTATTTCCACCTGAAGCTGAAACTGAGAGAGAGCTATGGCTGCTGTAAACTGAAATTGATGAAGCTCAGGGAGAGTGAGATCGATGGAGAGATCGAGAAGGTGATGTGTTAACTCGTGAGCTGCTGTTTCCATGGCAGAAATCGAGATATAGAGAAGATGGGTTTTGGGTTGAAGAACAAGAATCGATCTTCTTTGCTTTTGAGATCAATGGGAGAACAGAGAAGAAATTGATGTTCTTGAGTAAAATAGAGATGGGTTTGAGTCGATTGAGACTACAAACAAAGCGAGTTGTTGTTGGTGGTGTTGTCGATTTGAGAAATCGATGCAAGTGTTGATGATTTGTGGTTGTGTTGATTGTCGAGTGAGGTGGAGCAACGATTGAGTTTGAGTCGCGATTGTTGTTAGATTGAACTCGGGCGATGAAATGGAGATGGTATGCAGCCAGAACGGAATTGGATCTCGGATTTGAACTCGATTGAGTTCGATGTGTGTTGGTTCGACCGAGTAATTAGGATGTGTGGATGCTTGGTGGTTCTCGGTGAGGCGACAATTTGAAGCAACAGATCGAGGTGTTGATTTGCGAGAGATGTTGCGGGGCTCAGATGGAAACCGTGTTGCGTGTTGCGGGGTTCATGACAGTGGTGGTGGTGGCAATTGGATGTATGGCATTGACTGGTAGTGAGCTGTGACAAAAGCTGAAGATTACAAGGAGTTGCTCAGATGGAAATGCAGGTGAGGGTAATGTTGTTTCAGTGAAGGTGATTGAAATACGAGATAGAGCTCGAGGCTAGGGTTGTTGGTGATTTGAGGAATTGAGTTGCAAGCGAAGAAGCACCAAAGATCTTTGTCTTTGTTTGCAGTCTTTGATCGATGTGGTTAGGATCTGGAGCTACAATGTCGGGCCGGGTCATGAGCCACAGGAGCAGTGAAGTCAGGTTGGAGGTGCGTGTGCAGTGAAGAATGTGAGAGCTGCAGAAATGGAATTGCAGCTGTGACTGAGGCTGGAGTTGAAGCTGTGACTGGAATTGTTGATGGTTTTGCAGCTGAACTGAAAAGCTGCAGTGTTGGTTGCAGCTGGCATTGCATGTGCATTGCAGGCCGAGGCTGAGAAGCTACCAAATAAGAAAGTATGGAAGTGGCAGCTGAGTGGTGGATGGCCTGGGATGGAGATGATGAACACCGGAGCGGGACTCAAGTCCGGTGCTAAGTGAAATGAATGTTAGACTTAACCGATTATGGAGCGGGTGGTATTACAAGGAGCCGAAATGGCAAGAAGGTTGATGCAAAGAATGAAAAGGCATTGCAAGTGGAGTGTGGCTGCAAAGCGATGTATGTATGTGGTAGTGAAGTGGTCTTTGCGTGAGTCAATGACTGGAACTATGGCCAAAGTCTTTGTGTTGTGGAGTGAAGCACCGGGTGAGACGACTTATGAGTTGTCTTTAGTTTGGATTGAATGGAATAAAGAGACCTAAGTGAAGATTTAAGAGCTGGCATTGCTGCAGTGGAGAGTGTACAAGGCTGTGAGCTAGTTGTTATGGAATTGGCAGTTTAATGGTGTTGCAAAAAGCATAGACAGCCCTCTTGGCCATGACTGAATTGCACAGACTACAGCCATCTTGGCTGTGCTGCTTATGGCCAGTGAAAATGGCCTGGCTTGAGCCGATTCAGCTTAGTCACCTGACTCGTTCCAACCCGGTGATCCCTGACCCGGTTTGACCCGATCCGATCCAGTTCTGATCCGTTGACCCGGTGGACCAAGGGGACTTTGCCGCCACCGGAGCCGATTTCCGGGCACTTCTCCGGCCAATTTCCGGCCACAATCCCAGTTTTCCGGCGATGATTTTTGGACATATTTTCTACACGGGTTTCTCACTCCCGTGGGCTTGGTGGATTTGCATCTAATGGACTTTGAAGACAAAACCTAGTTTTGGAAGGAGAGAAAGGCTATAAAAAGAGGAATTCTACAACTTTTGGAAATCTTATCTCATATCTTTTCCTTGGAACTTTGGAGAGCCGTTTCTTTTACGCTTCTAGGGTTTGGTTGTGTTCTTCTTCCTCTTTGTTTTATTATTGAATATTGATGATGATGAACTCCATAGCTATGAGTAGCTAAATTCTCTATTATTGGTTAAGGATGTAGTCCGATTTCTAAAACTTGTGTGTGCTTTATGTATTAGTTTTCTCTCTTATTTATCGTTCAATTCTCTGCGGTTTTTATGATCACATGATTGAAGTATTGTGATAGGATTATGGTGTTTGATTAGTTAAGTGGCCAATTAATTGAACTTGCATCTTAGTCCATAGCTATTTTAGGTTTTTCATCAAGCGATAACCTTGAATACAAGTAGCATGATATGTTTACGGTTTGTAGTGATACACTCGTAATCATATGTAGAGTTTGACCATTGTCCGAATTGTTTTGCGCAACGCATGACAATTGCATTGATTAGCCTATTTCTGAAACTTAATGCACTTAGGAATTGAACTTGATTAGCGCAAGGCGTTAGGTTATTCTTTAGGTAGAATTCACATACGCAGCCCTAATGTGTGTGTTGATGAACTTGAGAAATTAATAGATTATCTTGCTTTCTTGATTCTCTAGGCTTTTGATAACACAAGAGATTAAATCGTAATTCTGATCATATATGCACGCACATGTCTAAGATTGAAGATGAATTCCTTGACCAATATCTCTCTCCATTGATTATTCTCTACAATTTACTTTGCTTTTAATTTGTTTTTATTGCTTAAATAGAAATAAGAAATTCCCCCAATTGGTTACTTTAAGAAATTGATTACGAAATAACTACAATTGCCTCTCTGTGGATACGAACTCTTTCTTACCATATACTTCATTCATATATTAGTGAGTAGGAAAGTGAATTATTTTTGTGTCGGCTGACAACCGATCACTCAACTACACAATCTATGTCCTAGTCCAAGAAATCTATAAATAGGCTAGAAATCAAGACTTATAGTTTTGATCACTAACATTGACAAACATGCTTGAGATATCAACGCATGCGAGTTCGACCGAGCAGTGCTCTAACAATCTCCCCCTTTGTCAATTTTAGTGACAAAACTATCAATACATATGGATTACAAAATAATTAAAAATTGTAGCTTCTCATCCAAATGCTTGATCTCCTTGGCATCTTCAACACGACTCGAAAACTTCGTCACTTCCAAGTACTCCATGATTATAAACGTGTTCAACTCAGCATCATAGTTGTTGAAGATCCGTAGCGATAACAATGAGAAAACAAATGCTCTCAATCATTGTTATACAATGTCATAGTATTATTACACATCATCAAAGTTCAATTGTATCACAACTTTGACAACAATACTATGGTGATATGTATCACTCCCCCTTAGTCAATACTTCATCTCGACATGAAAATCACTCCCCCTTACATAATGATCCATAAACCATATGTATTTGTAGTATGAAACTACACATTAATTCTCCCCCTTTTTGTCAATATAAATTGGCAAAGGTACGAAAACTAGTGGGATCCTCATGAAATTTTCATATAGATACTTCATGACCAAAAGAGAATAACATACCAACTTATTTAGATGCAACCATAAGGCCGAAGCTAAATGCATTAATCAAGGAGTTTATAAAGATACAAGATAACCCCTATAATATTCCACAACCGCACTCCCCACAAAGATTTGGCAATAAATCACAAGTTCAAAAAGAACTCTCCCCCATAAAATTTCATTCCTGAAAGAACAACAAAGGCGACCTTGCTTTTACAAGAAAAGAAGGATTTCTTTGGACATAACCAAATCACATGAAAACATGGATTTTAATCCAAAAAATCTCAATTGAATCAACCACAAAAATGATCAACTCAATTGGTCATGCTAGACATAAGAGAACTTACGGAGCAACACAGTATATGCACAAAAAATTTGGATCGGAGATCAACCAATACTCCTGAATACACAAGGATTCATTCTATTTTTCATCACTATTTGCACAATGACATATAATAGACTTAATCCTTGTAAACAAAAGTGCATCCTTTCTTCCATCAAAATTTGCATAATGACATAAAAGGTTTTACTTTTGTTTGTCAAAAGTTAATTATATCTTTTATCAATACTTTCATACCGACATAATAGAGATAACTTTTGATTAAGTATGGGACAGTCACAGGTTCACGGACGTAAACAACATATCCCATAACAATTTGCAATATATAAAATCATAAAGATTAAAATTGCAAAAATCATCTTCCAAACAACTTAGAATTTAAAAACATTGAAGATGAAAATGTTGGACATAGCTATGTGTACTCACAATAATGGTTATTCCAAACCCTAGTAATCCTTCTAAAAATACAAGAAATAAATTCTCATATGAAGTTTCCTAGACATTGAGACAAACTCGTAATGCACATATAATATGATTTGTCCTTAGAGGGTAGAAACAATCTTTTTCGCCCGGATTTACACCAAGAATAGATTCCAGAGGCGTATAAAAAGATTTTCTTAACAAAGAAGAACATACAAAGTCATTAACGACCATGCACCATAATTCACATAAAATGATTGTGAACATTCAAGAATCCCATAGTAATGCGTACTACTGCCCATTCTTGAACTTCCTTCTTTGTGATTCACCAACAACATTCTTGTAAAGCTACAAATGAGCTTAGAAGAGTAGTACTCCAAGAATCCAAGTGCCCAAGTCCAAGAGAAGTGGAACAAGTGCGACGAAACGGAGCAAAACACTCAAAAACAAGAGATAGGAAAAAGACCAATCTTAACTCATCCAAATTCAAGAATTATCATCTCCATTTTGAATAGAATTTAGAGACGAGGAGAATTCAAAAAGAATGAGGTCATTCCGAGTTCGGATGAAGAAGTTACAGCCAAAACAAGTTTACCGAATATCGACGTCTTCAGGAAAGTATGCATACGGGGTTGCAAACGAATTTTCATGACCTGGAGCAGTATGCATTAGGGTATGCGTACTAAAACCCCTGGATTTTGATTTTAAATAATGGTGTGCATACCTGGTAGGTGTACCATGAAGTCCAAACATCCTGAACTACTATTTTCAAACCTAAACGTTTAAGAACCTTAAACACATATAAAGTTAGGTAGAAATGAACAATAAGCAAGGTACATGGATCATTATAAGTAATCTAAGAAAATAAAAACACAAATCTTGCTCAATTTTATAGACATACCTTTTTAGAAGAATTTAGTCGAATTCTACAGCCTTACCGAACATAATCGGTGTGCCCCAATTCTCGTGCTTCCCTCACCGTATACATAACAGGGCATTCCTTGGTGAGGATGCACTTACAACACAATCAAGTTATGTTGGGGTGAACAATGTCTTGCTCACCACAAGTGACCTTTGGATTATCATGAAAGAGATCGCTTTTAGAACCTTTCACATCCAAATCCATTTTTCCAAAAAACTTGTTAAGTTCCAACATCATAGATACTGACTTCTCCACAGTCATGGAATTTTCTGGAAGATCATTCCTTTTCACACTCAAATCATCATTGGATTTCTTTGGTACCCACTTCTACGTGCGTTTAGGAACAACCAGAACCTTCTTCCCATTACTCTCTTCAAGATTTCTCGGAAGAGAATTGGATTGACAATTCTTTTGCAAGTTAGTCTTTCTCCAACTGGGAGCATCGGATCTTGTCTTTGTCTTTACGAAGTTATCCTTCTGATAACCATTACGATTGTGAAAAGGATTCGTATGACGTTTATAGACAAATCTAGATTTATCACAGCACTGATTCATTTTCCTAAAGGTTGGACAGTTACAACTTTGTTTGTAGCGTTAAGGGGATTAGTCTTAACAATAACATATGATCTTGGTTTCACAACTTCTTGTGATGCCCAAACAAGAACATCATGAAGTTTCTCATTCCTTATACGGAAACGACATCTCCTTTCCAGGTGACCTTTATTTCCGCAATAGTGGCAAACATAAAGAATGTTCTTACCTCGATCCGTGTGTGTGCGACTTTGGAGGTTGATATACTTTGCTCTTTTGAACCTTAACTGCCGGTGAAGGTATTTCACTTTGCCATCAGTGGAAACCTTTTGTTGAGAAGAATCACTAGCCTTGACAAATTTTACCTCTTTGCTAATACTTGGAGCATCTATTCCCTTATAGCCAAATCCTCGTGTATCACGATGATTTTTACTTGCTCCTAGCATAGTGGTTAATTTGCTTGAACTAGTATTGAACTTTTTCAAGTCATCTTCCAACATCTTGATTTTATTAAGAGAAGTAGCTAAATCATCCTCAAGATGTTTTTCTCGAGCGAGAAAAGCGTTTTCTATGTCATCAAAACTAATTTGTTGAGAGTTAAACCTTGCTTCAGAAAATAGTTGGGTCTGGCTTCACAATCCCAATGTAGTCTTTCAAGTCATTAACCTACAGGGTCTCGATAGAAACCTAAGGTTAAAGGAGAATCGACTCTAGTTTATGCAACTAGTAACACACATGAGGTGTGGGGATTATTTTTCCCAGTTGCTAGAGTTATCCTTTATATAGTTTTCAAATCAGGGTTTGCAATCCAAGTTACCTTGGTAACAAAGCATTCAATATTCACCGTTAGATGAAAAACCTGATTCAACCAAGCTAATATCTTTCAACCGTTAGATCGAACTTAGCTTGTTACACACAAATGAAATATACCCTCATTTAGGTTTATGTAACCGTACCCAAACGTGTACACCATGTTGGTTCACAAATAGTTAACCGAGGTTAGCCATATGATTACTCTCATATCAACCTTATTCATATTAACCATAACTAGTTCAAATGACTCAAATGAAACTAGTTAAAGAGTTGTTCAATTGTTATATTCTCATAGAATTATACAAGAACACAATTGAAACAAAATCGGTTTGATTCACTTGAATCAATCATGAATTATAGCCACGTTTTGCAAAGATTGTGTTCCTTATTATATAAATGTTTATGTTCATTTTCATAACCGATTTTAGAACTTTAACCTTCAAGTATGCAAACGTGTACGCATACTTGAAATGCCCGGACCAAGGTTGGGTTTCGCCAGTTCGCAAGCGGAGTGCGCGAACTTTCAATCCCGGCGAAATTCTCGGACATGAACACCGTACACCCGATCACAAAAACGGGTACGCATACTTAGGTTCCCGGATTTCTCAAACCAACAGGTATGCAAACGGGTGCGCATACTATGATTCCCAGACATGGATTACATATGTGCAAGAGTGCACAACATGACATATCCAATAATGGTTAAGTGTTCTAAACTCTTATTTCAATCATTGAAACTTTCTTAGAGGATGACAATAGTCGTTTTTCACATACTATTAGCATCAAATTCAAAGCAATTTTCAAGTTATTAAAATAATCATAACGAAACATTCCAAGACTACACCAAATGATTGTATCACACAAACCATGTAAGATGTTACTCGTGAAAAGACGAGGTACCCAAATATACCTCAATCTAAAACTTTTTCACCTATAAGTCCTTTTTACGAAAGTGATTGTCTATGGACTGAGTCGAGACAATACAACTAATCGGTTCACACTTCGTGTGATCGTATATGGATACGAGATCGAGACAATACGACAACAAGATAACTTGTCTGATTGACTATGGATTCAAGATCGAGACAATACAACAACGAAGTATGTTTACTTGATAAAAGGTTCGTACTTAACCAAACACAATCAAGTAAATAGGAATTAACGTTTGTGTGTTTTACTTCTAATTATAATAAAACAATTATAATTGCGGAAATAGAAAAGTAAAAGACACAGCAAGATTTTGTTAACAAGGAAACCGCAAATGCAGAAAAACCTCGGGACCTTGTCCAGAATTGAATACTCTCAGGATGAAGCCGCTATACAAAATCTAAACCAACTTCATATAGTTGAGACCAAGCAACTAAACCTGTAGTTCACCTAGTTCCGTATGTATCCCTGCGCTTCCAACTTGTTAATAAGTCACGCACTTGAAACAATTCCTTTGGTTCGTATTCCAAACATTAAAGGAACAACAAATCTGTTCGGTAACAACTCTTTTCAATCAAGTGATATGATTTCGAAAAAAGGCTCTTCCGTTTATCCCAATAAACTAAAGAGTCAGGTCCTTAGATTTATCTTATCAACAACTACCAAAGTAATTGTTAAGATTATGCAATCAATGCTTTTAATCACAAAGAAACGTATTGATGCCGATCTACTTAACTAATCAATCAAATCTATCACAAAGATAAACCGATTATAGTTGGATCCTCCAGCCGATCAAGTTTTGTGTACACCAAAGATTATGAACCCAAATTAGAAATCTTCTTCGTCTTCAAATCTTCTTATATCTTCAATAAACACCTGCACACAATCAACTTGAATCGCTTGTGATCAATCACACACAGAACGGAGTCTGTTAACAATGGATTATCACAAGATGTCTTTAGATCTACAAACAGTCTAAAGCATAAATAAACTAGGTGCAATCAAAGTTCAACAACCGTTAGTCAATCAAATCAATCGAAAACCAATAATAAATTTCAATTATCTAGTTTCCCACCAACGGTACTAATAGAGCTTCTCAATCCCAAACAAGTCTTTAAACCGAGCGGCCGTAAGAGATTTCGCCTAATTTGGTTACTTTCCTCTCCGAATAGGCGGCTCCACCAGTAACAATACAACTAGGTAGTTTTGTTGGCTCTGAGGATTAGTTTGCTTGAAATGCAAACTTCAATATTTATAGACCAAGGAAGTTTGGACACCAAGGAATTTCCAAAATCGAAAATATTCTCAAGATATGCAATATATTTCCAAATTCTGTTTCCATAATTCCTGGAAATGCTTTGTCCAAATATTGACCGAAATCTCATTAGAAAATCTCCAATTAGTAAATGCACATTACCAATTTTTATTTTCTAAATATATGCATTTTAATTGCTGGAAATTAAAAGCATATAAAACTAGATTACTGCTGCAACAGTGGGGGCGGCCGGCCGACCGAAATTCCGAAGTAATTTGTTCCAAATAAATTTTAATTATCTTTCATTTTGCGGGAGGAAATAAAATTTAGACCTCTATATCTCTTACTAACTATTTGTTGATAACAGAGATCATACTCTCAGCAGGAACAAAATCCTAAGTACCACTTTCACCAAATAGCAACATTTATAAATGTTACAAACAGTAGAAAAATGTTACTAAAGTTTCTAGCAACGGTCAGCACTGTCACCATATAACAACTTTTATAAGTGTTCCAAACAGATCCATGGACTCCTTATTCTTCGCCCGCAATTTGACCCGACTGTGACCCGTTTTTTCTGGGTAATTGATCAAAATTTTCGGAATTTCTTCCAATACATATAAATTATAACCATATTTAACCATAAAGTGGAAGAAATTTTAAGAACAACGATCAGAAATTGATCAAAATCGAGAAATTGAAATTTTAAGAAAACTTTTCTTTTAATCGAATTTTCGATCATGAAATTCTTCGATCATGGATGATATTTTTCGAAATCAATTTCAATTTACGAGAGATATAATTATTAATAGCGCTCCAATGCAAAAACTTCGAAGAAAAACGATCCGGAAACGATCAATTTCTATTTTTATTTTTTTTTGTTTTCCTTAAAATCGAATTTTGAGGACCATAAAAGTGTGATGGACAAAATCCAATGGAGTCACCCTATAGAAGGCCTCCTTAACAGTCGGCCAACTAAAAACCTTAATTAAAAGTTTCTCAATTTATTTCGATCCGGGATTCTCCTTTAGCTCTTAAGGAATATCTTTGAACAATAAAAGATAAGCGTTACTGCACATGTTCAAAGTATGTCGACATCTTTACTTTGTAGATCCTTTTTCATATCTTGGAACCGATTTGCACAGTCTTGGAACCGATTTGCCACACTTACAAAACGAGTTTATAATTGGTTCATCTGACTTCCAAGAACTATGCGATTGATTATTGTTAGAGCACTGCTCGGTCGAACTCGCATGCGTTGCTATCTCAAGCATGTTTGTCAATGTTAGTGATCAAAACTATAAGTCTTGATTTCTAGACTCCATGGCGATCATCATACAAGACGAAGAACTACTAAGGAACTGGTGGAACTTCATCGACTAAAAGGTATGTGGAGACTTGAACTTATCTATCACTCAAAAGTCTATCTACTTTATCTCCTATCTTGAGACAAAAGTCGTATTGCTATATAGACTATGATTATACACATTTGCTATTTCGAGTCGAGTTTATCTCGCGTATCTATTTCTCGAAATATGTGTTGGTAAGCTTTCGCTTTGGCCAAGTTCATCTTTACTAGTGACGAAAGTCATATTAAGTTTCAATTACTTGAAAATTGCTTTGACGAAAAATGGTTTGTGAATAACAACTATATAACGTCCTCTAAGAATGTTTCAATGATTGAAATGAGAGTTTAGAATATATAACCATTGTTGGATATAAATATTGTGTGATAACTCATACATGTGCAAGTCCTTATTCCTTGAACCAAAGTATGCGTACTTTGTTGATCAGGAAAACCGGAACTAAAGTCCGCGTACCATCGGAAGTTCACGTCTTGTGAAAATCTGCTGGAGTTTGTGAATTAAAAACAAACTTATTCCGGGTACTTAAGTCCGCGTACTTAGGTTGGTTATTTTCTAAAAATGGTTATTCATGAACTTAAACTTATATAAACTAAGGAATGCATATTTGCAAACCGTGGCTATAAAGTTCATGAATCGATTCGAGTGAATCAAATCTTTTTTGCTTCGGTTGTGTCTTGTATACTATAAGATCTAAGCAATTGAAAAACTCTCTAACTAGTTCATTTGAGTCATTCATATGGCTAACCATTTGGTTAACTATTGTTGAACCAACTAAATGTACATGTTTGGGTACGATTACACAAACCTAAAACGTGCATTTCATTTGTGTGTAACAAGCTAAGTTTCGATATAACGGTTGAAAGATATTAGCTTGAATCTAATCAGGTTTTCATCTAACGGTGAATATTGATTGCTTTGTTACCAAGGTAACTTAGATTGCAAACCCTTATTTGAAAGACTATATAAAGGAGAACTCTAGCAACTGGGAAACCTAATACCCACACCTCCTGTGTGATACTAGTTGTATAGGCTAAAGTCGATTCTCCTTTAACCTTAGGTTTCTACCGAGACCACCAGTAGGTTAACGACTTGAAGATTTCATTGGGATTGTGAAGCTTGGACCCAACTATATCTTTGTAGTTGCGTGATCTGATCTTGTTGTTTCTATCGTACTAAGCACAATCGTAAGATTGGCTTGAGATTGATTTCTCCGATAGGCAAGATTAAAATAAGTCACAAACATCTTCGTCTCATCGTTTGTGATTCCGAAATATCTTCTTTCGCTAGTCGATTAAGATTATTTTGAGGTGATTGATAATTCTAGGTTGTTCTTTGGGAATATAAGTCCGGGTTATCAATTGGTTCTTGTTCACCTTGATTTATCAAAAGACGGAACAAAAACTCGTAGGTATTTCCGTGGGAGACAGATTTATCTATTACCGTAGACTTTTCTATGTGATACAGATTTGTTTATTAAAGTCTTCGACTTTGGTTGGTAGCAACTCTTAGTTGTGGGTGAGATCAGCTAAGGGAATGAAATGCTTAGTAACCTGTTGGGATCAGAGGCGTAAGGAGCTCAACTGTACCTTAGATCAGTGTGAGATTTATTGGGGTTCAACTACAGTCCAGACCGAAGTTAGTGTAGGGCAAGAATATCGCGACAGCAATACTTCGCGAGATTAATAAACGACTGCATCGTGAAGGAGTCTCGTGAAAGAAAATAAATGACGTAATAAATGACGACGGTCGAAACATGAGGAAAGTGTGAAGACTTGGCGAGATTTAGGAGTGTCGCGAGGACAAAACAGTTTGTACATTCGCGACGCTTCGCGAGATGTTTCAGAAAATAAAGGACGAAACTTTTTGTCATCCACTATGTAATACCCTATATAAAGGGTCGAGTCAATCTGTTGTAGGGAGATCTTTTTCAATTGTTATGCAAGTCATTAGGAGAGAGAAAATTAAGAGTGATTGTAATTTCTTTAGCTCTGTTCTACATTTCTTTGTAAATCTTTGAAGAAAACAATTAATAAAACACATTATTATTCATCTTCAAATGGATTAAATAAGCGAATTCGAGTGAGGTGTGTAGTGTAGGATTTCCTGCAACTACATATGCGCTAGAAACAGGGAATGAAGAAGATCAACCTTGTGAATTGGAAGAATTAGGGATAACAAGAAAGAAATCTTGAATAATTTTTAACAAATTACTAAAATTGAGAAATTGCAAGGAGAAAGAATGCATCAGAACAACCAACGATCGTAAGGAGAAGTGGAAGATTAGTGGGAGAAAGAAGAAATGAAGTAGGTGAACCATCAAGGATAGATGCAAGAAATGGAGAAGAAGATCCAATTCAACCACCAATTCAACCATCGGCTCAACCACCCGGTTCAACCGGCGCAAAAACGAGTAATCGATTATGATAGGGTGAGTGTGCATACATGGAGATCGAGATTCTATGGAAGAAAGAGAAGAAGTGCAACAATTGGTGAATAGTGGACAGGAAGAGAGAAATCGAGAAGAGATGGGAGAAACAATTCGTGGAAATGAAGAAATCGCGGCATTAGAAACGCTGAGACAGACAATACACGAAGAAAGGCGGTTAGAAGCAGAAGAACGCGCGAATCTAACAAGGCAAAACCACGAATTGAGGATGGAAAATAGGAGGCTGCAAAATAAAAGATCAAGAAGTGGTAACGAGATCGAATACGGGATCGAGTAGAAAATGGGAGAAGAACATTGCCTGCGAGAGAACATTAATGAAGAAAATTTGGAAAGAGAGTTAAATCATGGCGAAGGAGGTCGCGAAGAGAGAGAATTAATAGAAAATCGTTATATTTTGGTGAACAATCACGATGATGGAAATCAAGAAGATAGGCAGCCTCGAGGACAGAATAACCCAATTAATGAAGAAAATCAGGAGGAAAGAAGAAGAACACTACATGGGAGAGAAACACAAAGGAAACAAAAGGAAATTGAAGATGATATTGAAAAGCATTACATTGAGCAAGCACTTATAGCCGCGAGAGAGAAAGATTGAGAGCAGAAATGGAAAATCGGGAATTGGAAGAGGCGATCCGGCGAGAATAATCATGATAATCGAGAGAGGAGGCGCGAGCGAAATCGCAACAATGGAGATATTAACGAAGAATACGAAAGAATACAAAAAAGTAGACACGAACGAAGAAGGAGGGGAAGCGAATTAAAGAGACCGGTCAATTCAAATTCGAGGCAAATGAACAAATTCTCGCGAGAATTGGCGAGAGATGAGAGGAATATTGAACAACGAGAAGAGAAGGAGGAGGGAGAAGGCATTTAGATGAAGCTATCACGGAAGGCTGCGAAAAATCCTTTTACATTAGAAGTACAGTTAGGAGGAATACCCCCAAAATGCAACTTACCAACGCTAACTAGCATTTTTGATGGATCAACTTGTGCAGTACATCACATCAAGGCTTATGTGAGATGTATGCTACAATGGGAAAACCATGACGCTATATTATGCAAATACTTCGCGTCAAGTTTAACAGGAGAAGCATTGAAATGGTTTGAGGGTTTACCAAGAAATACAATCACATCATTTAATCATTTACAGGCTATATTCTTAGGGGCGTATATAAGTAACAACTCTTCGCGACCTGGCATTGAAGATGTATTTGGACTAAAACAAAGAGTTGGCGAGAGTTTGAGACATTTAACTATCAGATGGAAGACGATGTGCGGCGAGATGGCGGCGGGGGTAGATGAAAGATACCTCATATCTTGTCATTCATAAATGCTATGTTCGCAACCAATCTATTATATGTTCAGTTTTCGAGTTAAGAATACAATTACAATGACTGAATTACGAGAGCTCCAGGAGGAATATATTGCTTTAGAAGAAAGACGAGCGAGATGGAATCTTACCCGGTGGCGAACACAAATTGCTGGTGTCGCGAATGGAAGTTTATTACCTCAACTAATACACACAAAGTGGCGAGCACATCGTAAGGTCAACAAGAAAGAAAAGCGGTTGATATAGAACCAAAGTTAGTAGCTATGGGAAGTCGCGATCGGGAAGAGTTTGAAAGAGAAAGAAATTTCTACAACCGTGTGGAAACAATAAAATTCAAAGGCTTGATCAACCGCAAGAAACCTATGGAGGTCAAAGGTATAATTCGCAAGAGAGACTTATGGAGGCCGGAGGCGGGAATATCATAGAGGACAGCAAGTCACGAGTAGTGTGGGAGGAAATTAAAATGCCGCCATTGAACGCCCGAGTGTGGAAAAAATATGGGAAGCAATACTTTTGATGGAAAACATACCTGCACCATGGAACATGGGAAGTGAACCACCACCTGGAGATAGAAGTCACGAGTTACTGTTCTTACCACCGCTTTCATGGGCACCTAACAAATGACTGAAACATCAAGAGAATTATCCTAAGAATGATTGATCAAGGAAAGTTAAATCACTTTTTAAAAGAAGAAGAGAAAGTTCAACATTTGCCACCCCCACCGCAAAGGGAAAAGAAACATTTGTTATAGAAGTTGGGGCAAAGGCTAAAAATTTGTTTTGCAACTCCATTGTACACTCATACCGCACTATTGAAGATTTTCATGACAATGTACTTAGTAGAGTTTTCGCGAGGGATGCTTTGATGATAAAGAAGTGATGAATGTTGCGAAGATATCGCGACTAAAAGAGTGGCAACTATGATTATTTCTTTCTCGTGAAGAAGTACCCAAAGGAAGAGAAATACATGATAGCCCATTGGTTGTGAAGGTGGAAATTAATCAAACCAATTGATGGCGAAGATGATGAAGCGGAAAATTGTTGGGCAATCAATAGAATATTAATTGATACTTGGCGGTTCGATCAACATTCTTTTCTACCATACTTATAAAACTATAGGAGGAAGAGATGAAGATTTGATCCCTTCAACATACAAAATATATGGTTTTAATGGTACTGCGAACAAGCCCAAAGGAGAAGTGCACATGAGGATACCCTTGCAGGGGTTATCAACTGATATTTTGTTTTGTGTAGTTGATGTGGAGTCTCCCTACAATGCATTGATTGGAAGACCATGGCTTCATGAAATTGCAGGTGTAGCATCGACATACCATCGGTGCATAAAGTTTCCACATCCCAGCGGTGTCGGAATTATAAAAGGAGATTGGATAGAGGGGCAAAAATGTTATGAGGTGGATGTATAGAGGCTGCAAGAGAGAACAAAGAAAAAAGAAAGGTTGGAGGAAGAATGTACAGGATGAACAAAGAAAAGAAAGACTAATGGTAGATGCCATAGAAACAAAAGAAGAAGAGATCTTTGCAAGTGAATGCACAAAAGCAACGAGTATCATGATGCAAAGGAGACAAGAAATGGTGGACTGATGCGGAGGCGGAAGGAAGTAAGAATGAAAGGTATAAAAAATGAATAATTGCGAGAAAAGATAACAATTTAATGGTGAAAGCATGATAAGGATAAGAAGCAGAGATGATGGTTGCGGAAAAATTGTGCGAGAATCTCGCCATGAAGAATGTGTACAAATCTATTGAATAATTGAAATGAGATTATGCGAAAACTTCGCAGACAAATGATTGAATAAATTGAAAAAATGAATGAGTGAGTGAATGGGACAAACCTTTATGGCGTACACCCTAGTTCGCGAATGATATTTCGCAAGAGGCAAATATAAGACCTAAAGTACGTCGTATAAGGGGTATCTCTTAACATGACTCGGGTGGAAGGTTACACCGCTCACCGAAACACAGGTCATGGAGATTTGGGGCCCATAAAAGCCTATCCGGGAGATACCTTGGATTTCCAACTATATATATAAGGTTATACCTGGTTGGACGCCCGAGGGTCTCTTCCAAGGAGTCGATGTGTATGACCAAGGCGCCGAGGTACGGTTGAGCCAAGAGTGCAGGGAGCATGGAACTTCCTTACCACTCTTGACAAGTCTTGGCACATCTTTGCACTCGGCCAAGAAAACTCCACTTAGGGTGCAGTCTCGTAACCATAAACCATATAGGTATAAGGGATAAGAGGCTGCAAAACAACTTGGTTGTTGTTAAGACCCGGATGGGAGGAGCTAGTCTTGTATGGCGATGTACGCCTCCTTGAAGGGGCAACCGGGGAGAAGATAAGGCGGCACCCTCCATTAGGGAGGTGATAAGTGTCAAAACAGACGCAAATGTCATGAGGCTTTATTTTCGCAAGAAAATATAGGCTTGTCATATTTGTGCAATGATCCTGCAGAGGCAACAATATTGTAGGGACCAGAAGATTTGTCTTTGCGAGGAATGGCCTTATTCTTGCCTTTAACATTCGCAGCTTCAAGCTCTTCAATTTCAACCTTCAAACACGAATAAAGATAAGAAACAGAGGCAACAATATTGTTTGAAATAATAAAAGAAAATGTTTCTTACTTCATCCGTGATTGATCGGAGTATTGCCAGAGTACTCGACTTTGGATTTACTTCATAACTCTTCTTTAGTCTATCAATCTATAAATTTTGCAAGTTCAGTAAATATAAGAGGAAGGGAATAATGCAAAAGCAAAGCTTGAAAAGAGAAATATACCTCTGTTGCCTTCTCGGGCCAGTTAAATTCCCAGGGATGATAGTCTGCGAGATGTGCAGGCAAGGTATGCGAACCCGCAATATAAGGTCCTTCCAAAAGTAAAGGAATAACCCACCACCTCTCATCTTTTGATTGGCGAGGGGTAGTATTAGTACCGAATGCCAATCAATGTCTTGCATAAGCGGTTTGTCTTCGGGAACATTTTCCCGCCTTCTTCAACCGGGCACCCCAAATAGTTTTATCGTTTCTCATATTTATTACTTTATAGTTGGCAAAAAGTTCTCTACAAAGATATTTTTCAGAGATTATTTCTAAGTTTGCGAACCTAGGGTCTCTGACATTATTAGGGTATAAAGATCCTTTACCGGCTCCACAGTTAGCAAATTCGAGTATGAGACGGATGCAGTCGCCACTTAATTGATAAACATCTCGCGAGAATTTCTCATGAGCAAGAATTTCATAAAATAATGGAGTCTCAGGATTATATAGAGGGATGGGAAGTCCTGCGAGGAGTTGACCTAGCGAGATTATAATTCTCTTATCATCAGATGGATGATCAGAAAATAGTTTTGCAGAAAGAATAGATGAATAATCATGATTAGGAAGGGTTGATAAAGTGAAACCTTTTTCCTTTAACTTCTGTTGAACATCATTAAAATGCGGTGTGTAAGTACGACCTAATGAAACCATTATCAGAATATGGGAATGAAGAGAGAAATTTAAAATTGAAGAAGAAAGATTTACAGTAGCAGGAGCGTAAGTTACGGAGAAGGAAGTTGAAGGAAAATTGCAGAGAGAAATAAAATAGAAGAAGTGAAAGATGAGAAAACTATATATAGAGAGAAAGATTTTTGGGAAAATAAATGCATTTAATGCGAGATGGGACGTGAATGGTCAGAAATAAACGGTTGAATAAAACGTGTCAAGAAAGGAATGGAATAAAAGACATATGTAATAAATTCTGTGTAAAAATTACGGAGTTGAAATAGATAAGAATGAGCTATCGCGATATTTCAAGATATCAATTCTCATGATACTCTCTACTTCGCAGAGAATATATGAGAAGAGGCAAGATGTAGGGCAAGAATATCGCGACAGCAATACTTCGCGAGATTAATAAACGACTGCGTCGTGAAGGAGTCGCGTGAAAGAAAATAAATGACGTAATAAATGACGACAAATCGAGAACATGAGGAAAGTGTGAAGACTTGGCGAGATTTAGGAGTGTCGCGAGGACAAACAGTTGTACATTCGCGACGCTTCGCGAGATGTTTCCGAAAATAAAAGACAGCTTAGCTGTCATCCACTATGTAATACCCTATATAAAGGGTCGAGTCAATCTGTTGTAGGGGAGATCTTTTTCGAATTGTTATGCAAGTCATTAGGAGAGAGAAAATTAAGAGTGATTGTAATTTCTTTAGCTCTGTTCTACATTTCTTTGTAAATCTTTGAAGAAAACAATTAATAAAACACATTATTATTCATCTTCAAATGGATTAAATAAGCGAATTCGAGTGAGGTGTGTAGTGTAGGATTTCCTGCAACTACATAAGGGATAAGAGGCTGCGAAAACAACTGGTTGTTGTTAAGACCGGATGGGAGGAGCTAGTCTTGTATGGCCGATGTACGCCTCCTTGAAGGGGCAACCAGGGAGAAGATAAGGGCGGCACCCTCCATTAGGGAGCTGATAAGTGTCAAAACAGACGCAAATGTCATGAGGCTTTATTTTCGCAAGAAAATATAGGCTTGTCATATTTGTGCAATGATCCTGCAGAGGCAATAATACTAACGCGAGGTTAAGACGAGATCAATGGGTTTTTACATGAAAGTGTAAGGACGTCCTGCGATTTCGTCGCAAAGACGACAATGTCACGGGAGTTTATGGTCGCAAGAGCATTTAAACCTGTCATATTGTCGAAAATATAATGTCTGCGCAGAGGCAAAAATACTTAAGAAATGATAAGACAAGGTCAATGGGTCATTACATGAAAATGTAAGATCGTCCTGCGACCTTGTCGCAATGAGGGGTGGCAAAATAAGACCTTTACTTAGGAGGGCAAAATAAGACCACACAAATAATGATAAGGCAAGATCAATAGATTTCTTAATCCATGAAGATACCTTGCGATCTTGTCGCAGTGATAAAGTTCAGAGTTCAAAAAAAAAAAAAAAAAAAATATATATATATATATATATATATATATATATCGCAAGAGTAATTAACTCGCAAAGGAGCGATTAACTCATGGACAGAGGCAAGTGTGAAGTTATAATTACAAGGAAGGGTTGTTTGATTGATATATTTGAACAAAAGAAGCAGAATTCATATTCAATAATCAAAGATATTTATAATAAGGAGTTGCAGAAATGGAGACTAACAAAGATATATGTATACAAATATTACAAGAAATGGGAGAAGAAAAAGAAATTATTTCTTTGCTGGCTCTTCTTCGTTATCTGATTCTTCGGTTCCATCACTCTCGTCGCTAGATTCTTCTCCTTCATTAGCTTCACTATCAGAAACATCAGAGACAGGCAAATTCTCAGGAACTTCTTCAGCAAGAAAAGGATATGAATGAAGAGGGATGTTGTGATCATTACAAACTATTTCCATAGCTTGGTTGCGAAAACGAACAACATCATTATTAAAATTCGCCACTGTAGTTTGGAATTGCTGCTTCAATTTAGAATATCTATTCTCGCGAAGAGAGAGATCCTTTGCGAGTTGTTCTTTTTCGGTTTAAAGCTCCCCAATTCTTGTTTGAAATCTCTTCTCAGTTCAAAATATGAGGAAACGAATTAGTAATAATAATACAAAAAGAGAAGAGCGAGAAAAATAAAGAAGGATAATAAACAACCTTCTCTTTCAAAGATCATATCCTTGATCAAGGTAGTTTGCTCTGCGCGAAGACTAACATTGACACCTAAGTTATTTCTAGCATTATCTAGAACCTTCGCAGCCCAAGCAAACTCATCATCATTATTTATGACAAAAAGTGAACGAATTTGGTCTTCTCGTTCGCTAAGAATGGTATTCTGACGAAGGAGTTCATCTCGTTCAATTTGCACATCAAGAAGAGATTTTTTAAATTTTGCTAATGCCTGTGCACCTCTGTTAGTAATGCGATCTTTTTCATCAATGAGATCACTAATTTTCTTCCCTAAGGTTTTGGCCTTCTTCTTGGAATCAAGGTACATTTGTTTAAATTGGTTGGCTGCACTTAAACTAGACCTGTGCTCAATTTCTAAGAGGCGATATTTGGTTTGGAGTTCATTTAATGAAAGGGAATTAACTTTGTTCGATGAATTACTTAAAGAGTTGTTGAGATGAGTGAGAAGAACGTCATTATCCATAGGTTCGGGAAATGAATGGAGAAGAATGGCTTCATCAGAGAGATTATATATGTCTGCGAAAATAGTAAGTCAGGCAAAGAAAAGCAAATGATAAAATAAAAAGACTTGAGGAGTGAGAACTTTTTACCATAAAGCTGTTGATTTGCGCTTTGAAGAGTAGATACTCTATCCTTTTGAGAAGTAAGCTCAGTTTCCAACTGTTTGATTCTTTCATCCTTCTCGCGAGATGTCGCAACTTCAATCTCTAGTTCTCGGATTTTCTCTTTAAGTTGCGAATTCTTCTTTTCAAGACTGCCGCGCCTTTTCTCAAGATCAGAGGCAACAACAAAAGAAGCTCTCCCAGACTATAAAGAAAAATATAGGAAAGATTAAGATAGAGTTTATAATTAAAATCGCAAAGAAGTAAAAGGATACAAACATACCAAAGCATTAAGAGCGTTTAAGAAACTAGAAGTCACTGTTCGGGAAACTCCGCGAAAGGACTCGTTATCTTCCAGCAGTGGGGCATTGCAAATCTTAGCGAGAGCTTTGCAAGTATCAGTTAAATGGTCATCTCCTAATCCTTGCATGGAGTCTGAGAAGATGCTAGACAATTGTTTCATTGGAGACTCAGTTGGTTGGTTCTTCTTCACGAGAGAGATGCTCGAGTCATTATCATCATCTGATGGAAGTTCAGAATTTGAGTTAGAAGAAGGTCGGGTTTTTCGTCTTTTAGAAGAGGGACCAGAAGATTTGTCTTTGCGAGGAATGGCCTTATTCTTGCCTTTAACATTCGCAGCCTTCAAGCTCTTCAATTTCAACCTTCAAACACGAATAAAGATAAGAAACAGAGGCAACAATATTGTTTGAAATAATAAAAGAAAATGTTTCTTACTTCATCCGTGATTGATCGGAGTATTGCCCAGTACTCGACTTTGGATTTACTTCATAACTCTTCTTTAGTCTATCAATCTATAAATTTTGCAAGTTCGGTAAATATAAGAGGAAGGGAATAATGCAAAAGCAAAGCTTGAAAAGAGAAATACACCTCTCGTTGCCTTCTCGGGCTTAAATTCCCGGGGATGATAGTCTCGAGATGTGCGGCAAGGTATGCGAACCCGCAATATAAGGTCCTTCCAAAAGTAAAGGAATAACCCACCACCTCTCATCTTTTGATTGGCGAGGGTAGTATTATTACCGAATGCCAATCAATGTCTTGCATAAGCGGTTTGTCTTCGGAACATTTTCCACTTCTTCAACCGGACACCCAAATGAGTTTTATCGTTTCTCATATTTATTACTTTATAGTTGGCAAAAAAGTTCTCTACAGTATATTTTTCAGAGATTATTTCTAAGTTTGCGAACCTAGGGTCTCTGACATTATTAGGGTATAAAGATCCTTTACCGGCTCCACGGTTAGCAAATTCAAGTATGAGGCGGATGCAGTCGCCACTTAATTGATAAACAACGCGAGAATTTCTCATGAGCAAGAATTTCATAAAATAATGGAGTCTCGTGGATTATATAGAGGGATGGGAAGTCCTGCGAGGAGTTGACCTAGCGAGATTATAATTCTCTTATCATCGATGGATGATCGAAAAATAGTTTTGCGAGAAAGAATAGATGAATAATCATGATCGGAAGGGTTGATAAAGTGAAACCCTTTTCCTTTAACTTCTGTTGAACATCATTAAAATGCGGTGTGTAAGTACGACCTAATGAAACCATTATCAGAATATGGGAATGAAGAGAGAAATTTAAAATTGAAGAAGAAAGATTTACAGTAGCAAGAGCGTAAGTTACGGAGAAGGAAGTTGAAGGAAAATTGCAGAGAGAAATAAAAGAGAAGAAGTGAAAGATGAGAAAACTATATATAGAGAGAAAGATTTTTGGGAAAATATATGCATTTAATGCGAGATGGGACGTGGATGGTCAGAAATAAACGGTTGAATAAAACGTGTCAAGAAAGGAATGGAAGAAAAGACATCTGTAATAAATTATGTGTAAAAATTACGGAGTTGAAATAGATAAGAATGAGCTATCGCGATATTTCAAGATATCAATTCTCATGATACTCTCTACTTCGCAGAGAATATATGAGAAGAGGCAAGATGTAGGGCAAGAATATCGCGACAGCAATACTTCGCGAGATTAATAAACGACTGCGTCGTGAAGGAGTCGCGTGAAAGAAAATAAATGACGTAATAAATGACGACAGTCAGAACATGAGGAAAGTGTGAAGACTTGGCGAGATTTAGGAGTGTCGCGAGGACAAACAGTTGTACATTCGCGAGATGTTTCCGAAAATAAAGGACAGCTTAGCTGTCATCCACTATGTAATACCCTATATAAAGGGTCGAGTCAATCTGTTGTAGGGGAGATCTTTTTCGAATTGTTATGCAAGTCATTAGGAGAGAGAAAATTAAGAGTGATTGTGATTTCTTTAGCTCTGTTCTACATTTCTTTGTAAATCTTTGAAGAAAACAATTAATAAAACACATTATTATTCATCTTCAAATGGATTAAATAAGCGAATTCGAGTGAGGTGTGTAGTGTAGGATTTCCTGCAACTACAGTTAGTTTGTAGTAGGCTAGTGCCTGTTGCGGCTTAATACAATGTGTGTTCAATATGGACTAGGTCCCGGGGTTTTTCTGCATTTCCGGTTTCCTCGTTAACAAAACTTATGGTGTCTGTGTTATTTCTTTTCCGCATTATATTTTGTTATATAATTGAAATATCATAGGTTGTGCATTTGAATCGATCAATTGGGAAATCCAACCTTTGGTTGTTGATTGAACACTGGTCTTTGGTACCGTTCAAGTATTTTCTCTTATATTCAATTAGACTCGCAGATTTCTATTTACTTGAGTAAGTATTGAATCGAGAAAGTGAGATATAACTTATTGATATACTTTTATTAAGATTGAGTCTGACTGTCTTGTTGATTCTCTTAAAAGTATATTGGAGTTAGTCCATACAGATTGCTAAGCGAAATATTGGGTGTGGTTGTTGTACCCCCGCTTTTTCAATTGGTACCAGAGAAGGCAAACATGCTTAAAGACCTTACAAGTCTGTGTTTGTAGCGATCTGACTCTATGGACAGGAATTCTATCTCCATAAACGTACCACCAGTCTTCGATGGCTCAAACTACTTATGGTGAAAAATTGTTATGCGTGCTTTTCTTCAAACTCGTGATTTTCAAACATGGGTATGTGTTGTAAATATCTATGATCCTCCGGTTAATATAGAAGTCCATGTATCTATACCTAAGGATATTGGTAGATATAGTCCAGAAGAAATTCTTGCTGCAAAGCAAAATTCTGACGGCTTAAATGCTATCATACATGCCATTACCCCAGATCTTCAGCACCGTGTGACTACGTGCACTAAGTCTAAAGAAGCCTGGGACATCTTAGAAACCGTATTTGAAGGAAATACCAGTGAGAAAGAAGCTAGGCTTCAAAACCTAAATTCTGATTGGGAAAACCTTCGTAGATACGATTCTAAAAAGCATTCCATCGTTGAGGGAAATAACCTTGATACTCTTTCCAAAAACACTCTTCTTGGAAAGTTAAAAATTCTTGATCAAATTTCTGTTAGAACATCTGCATTCAATGTTGTTTGCAACATGAGTGAAGCCTCTAACTTGTCTTGGGCTGATGAATGATGTTCCAATGATGTTGGTTTTCATAAATCACTGATAACAGAAAGAATCAAAGAATTTGTAAAAAGGAGAAATAAATGTGATAAACGTCTTCTGTAAGTTTTTGCTTCAGATGATTCAATAGATGGAAAATCTCTCATAGGTGTCAACGTCGTGGATACGTCTGATAAATGTAATGGACCTTCATCTCTTTCAGCAGAAACATCCACCTGCTCAATTTCTGATACGGAAGTTGAGTCTGACACAGAGATTTTTGAATTCTTGAATAGAGAGGTTCTTCAAGAAAATCTTCAATTAAATGCTTCATTGAAGAAACTTGAATCATTAATCCGAGTGAAAAATCTTGAGATAAAGTGTCTTAATGACAAACTCACCAGAACCATGGCTCTGAAGGAAAAAGAGATTAATACTCTTAAGGATGATCTGCAGAGATTATCTGGAAGTTCTGACAAAATTTCAGCAATGCTATTCGGTCAGATTTCCTTTGGAAATACAAATGGTTTAGGATTTCAAAAGCAAAACTGCAAGCATAATCAACCCCATTGTTCCTGTTGATCATGGTAGAATGAAGGTTGATGTTTGTAATAAAGAGAAGGCAACTCAACAAGACAAAGAATCTTTATTGATTTGTTCGTTTTGTGGAAATGCAAATCATGTTCAAAGTACGTGTTGGAGATTCAAAAGGAACAACAAAAGAATTGCCAAACTTCAAGAGAACATACAAAAGATGAATCTGGATAGTCAATGTGGTTTTCCTAAAACCAGTGCTTCTAGAGTCAGAAGAGGTAAGAAATCTGTTTATACAAACCTTGGTAAACCACTATGTGGTGAAAGAGGGGAGCATTTGGGTCACGTCGTCACTGTCTAATACCAGTGACGTTCACATCCTCATATTTAACTTGATAAAATGAGGGTTGCGTCTATGTGTCTCAAGTGGTGTGTTTATACGTTGTTCTTATTTTTTTTAAGAAAATATTCTCCTAATGTTATAGATAATGTATCATTAAACCACGGAAGACTTGTTCTACATTCTTCTAGGGTTTGGGCATTCATAAGTCTATTTATAATCATTTGTAGTCTTCCGTTTCCTTAAAGGATACAGTTTCATGGCTCTTGTAACTAAAGGCACCACAAGTAGGGATGCAGTCGAAGCAGTTAATGTGTATCTGTGTAAAGGGATCTCTTCCTCAAGGGTGATGAAAGTGAAAGCTACAAATAATGGAGAAGGTTCTTCCTCTAAATATCTCTTGTCTGTTTATCATCTTGATAATAACTTCAGAGGCTTAGTGAAAGATTTCATCAACAAAAGAAATGATTTAAAATCTCAAATTATATCGTCTTTAGAAAAGATAACTCACTATGAACAAATCTTGTCTCTAACAAAGAACACCTTGCGTGAGCTAAAAACAGAACTTAGTGAGTTGACAGATGATTCTAAAGATTTAGAGGAATTGAACGACCCCATAATCAATGGGTTTTTCAATAATAAGAGGAATTCTCGGTAGTTGCTCTGAGAAAGCTCTACAACGCCTAGTAAATCTTCTGATGAGAGTTTTATTTTCTTGTTTGTTTAGAAGAATAACTAGAGTTTGGAATAGCCATTATTGTGATTACACATAGCTATGCCCAACGTTTTCATCTTCATGTTTTTAGGTTTATTGGTTTAAATTCTAAAATTGTTTGGAGGATGATTTTTGCAGTATTAATCTTTATGATTTTATATATTGCAATTTGTTATGGGATATGTGTGTTTGCGTCCGTGAACTATGATTGTCCCATACCTTGTCAAAAGTTAAGTATTTTATATGTCGATATACATGTATTGATAAAAGAAGGAATGAAATTTTGATATTACAAAAGTTTTAAGCCTATTGTATGTCATTATGCAAATATTGATGGAAGATAGGATGAACTTTTGTTTACGAGGATTATGTCTATTATATGTCATTGTGCAAATAGTGATGGAGAATAGAATGAATCCTTGTTTATTCCGCAGTGTTGATCTTCCCTGATCCATATTTTTATGTATATACTGTGCGGCTCCATAAGTTCTCTTATGTTGAGCATTTCCGATTAACTTAATCATGGGTTTTCTTGTGGTTAATTTGATTGAGTATTTTTGGATTCAAATTCATATTCGTATGTGATTTGTTATGTCCAAAGAAATCCTTCTTTTCTTGTGAAAGTAAGGTCGCTCTTGTTGTTCTTTCGGGAATGACATTTTATGGGGGAGAGTTCTTAATTGAACTTGTGCTTAATTGCCAAATCTTTGTGGGGAGTGTGGATGTGGAATATTATAGAGGTTATCTTGTATCTTTACTAGATTACTGCTGCAGCAGTGGGGGCGGCCGACCGACCGAAATTCCGAAGCAATTTGTTCCAAATAAATTTTAATTATCTTTCATTTTGCGGGAGGAAATAAAATTTAGACCCATATATCTCTTACTAACTATTTGTTGATAACAAAGATCATACTCTCAGCAGGAAAAAAATCCTAAGTACCACTGTCACCAAATAGCAACATTTATAAATGTTACAAACAATAGAAAAATGTTACTAAAGTTTCTAGCAACGGTCAGCACTGTCACCATATATCAACTTTTATAAGTGTTCCAAACAGATCCATGGACTCCTTCTTCTTCGCCCGCAATTTGACCCGACCGTGACCCGTTTTTCCGGGTTAAATTTCGCACTCAAAAATCTTCGACAATTGATCAAAATTTTCGAAATTTCTTCCAACCCATATAAATTATAACCATATTTAACCATAAAGTGGAAGAAATTTTAAGAACAACGATCAGAAATTGATCAAAATCGAGAAATTAAAATTTTAAGAAAACTTTTCTTTTAATCGAATTTTCGATCATGAAATTCTTCGATCATGGATGATATCTTTCGAAATCAATTTCAATTTACGAGAGATATAATTATTAATAGCGCTCCAATGCAAAAAATCCGAAGAAAAACGATCCGGAAACGATCAATTTTTTTTGTTTTTTTTTTGTTTTCCTTAAAATCCAATTTTGAGGACCATAAAGGTGTGACGGACAAAATCCAATGGAGTCACCCTATAGAAGGCCTCCTTAACAGTACTCCATGATTTTAAACGTGTTCAACTCAACATCATAGTTGTTGAAGATCCATATCCGTAAACCATATGTATTTGTAGTATGAAACTACACATTAATTCTCCCCCTTTTTGTCAATATAAATTGGCAAAGGTACGAAAACTAGTGGGATCCTCATGAAAATTTCATAGAGATACTTCATGACCAAAATAGAATAACATACCAATTTATTTAGATGCAATCATAAAGCCGAAGCTAAATGCATTCATCAAGGAGTTTATAAAGATACAAGATAACCCCTATAATATTCCACAGCCGCACTCCCCACAAAGATTTGGCAATTAAGCAAAAGTTCAATTATGAACTCTCCCCCATAAAATGTCATTCCCGAAAGAACAACAAAGGCGACCTTGCTTTTACAAGAAAAGAAGGATTTCTCTGGACATAACCAAATCACATGAAAACATGAATTTGTATCCAAAAATCTCAATTGAATCGACCACAAAAAAATGATCAACTCAAGTGGTCATGCTCAACATAAGAGAACTTACGGATCAACACAGTATATGCACAAAAATGTGGATCGGAGATCGACTAATACTGTGGAATACACAAGGATTCATTATATTTTTATCACTATTTGCAAAATGACATATAATAGACATAATCCTTGTAAACAAAAATTCATCCTTTCTTCCATCAAAATTTGCATAATGACATAAAAGGCTGTAACTTTTGTTTGTCAAAAGTTCATTCTATCTTTTATCAATACTTTCATACCGACATAATAGAGATAACTTTTGAGCAAGTATGGGACAGTCACAGGTTCACGGATGTAAACAATAAATACCACAACAATTTGCAATATATAAAATCATAAAGATTAAAATTGCAAAAATCATCTTCCAAAAAACTTAGAATTTAAATAAATCTAAAAACATGAACATGAAAACGTTGGACATAGCTATGTGTACTCACAATAATGGCTATTCCAAACCCTAGTTGTTCTTCTAAAAACACAAGAAATAAATTCTCATAAGAATATTTACCAGACATTGAGGCCTCTGAAGAATTCTTTATCGTCCCCAAACTCCTTGTCGTCAACAGCCATAGGTACATAAGGTTTGTGAAGAAAGGAGTCAATTCCAACAAACCTTCTAGGCTGATGATGTCGAACCAGGGCCTTTTGAATTTCAAGAGTTCTCATGACAAAAGCCTTTCTTTGCTGAATCTCCTTCCTTATTTCCTTCAACTCTTCAAGAACACCAGAAAACTTCTGAGAATTGGAAGGAATAACTCTTGGCTTCCTCACATTCCTTCTTTTTCTTTTCAAAATTTGGAGGTAACAGAGATTTCTCTTTTTCCTTCATGATTGATGGCTTAAAATCATATTAACATCTTTTCCATCAGAACATATGATGCTTGGAGTATCCATACGTGTATGGGTTTGTAAGAGGAAATCACAATTTAAACTCAACAGACAGTCTTAAGATGAAAAGAGTTTCAGAGAAGGAAAAGGAATGTAGGGTTATGGAACCTTAACCACACAGGTTCTTGCACGCACAATCACAACCATAAAGAGAGTAGAATTGTCGATAATAACCCTCTTTTATTGATTAAACAGGGAAGTACCTTCCAATATGAAAGAATTCCAATTTAGCAAAACACAAAAAATCTAAGAAAACAAAAACATATTTTTTTTTTCTTAAAGCCTGAGGTGTGCACAATCTTATCTCTTTTAATCAGGCACATGAGACAAGATGCACCAAAATAACACAATTAAGTTGTGATGCGATGAACAACAATTTGTCCACCATAACCTTTTTGAAAGGAATTCATAGAACCATGTCTATCAAGATGTTTAGACCATACCCTCTTTTCTAGTGGTCTTTTCTTCTCTTTGGAAACTAACTTCTTTGAAGAGGATAAAATATTACATACCTCAGCGGTTTTTTGAACAAGTATGAGCTTGTTTGCTAGCCGATTTGCTCTTCGTTGAAGTTTATTGACATATCTCATCTTGTGTTTGTACTTGAAACACTTTGACAGTTCATGACCTTTGATTTCATGACCTTTGAGTTCATGACGAGGATATGCCATAGACGCCCGAGATGTGCAAGCTTGTAAACACAGAGTGGAACCTGAAAAATCAGACAGAAGTTTCCAATAGAAAGGTCAATTTTCTCTTCCAGATTAATTGTGTCTCCTTCTGAAAGAATATCAAGAATGATGTATGTATTGCTACAATTATCAAAATCAATATCTTCACAAAGAAGCGCAACACTTGATTTTTCGTCTTCATTGGAATCATAGTGATCAGACATTTCATCAAGAGTTGCAGCAAGACCTTTGTTCCCAATGTATTTTCTACGATTTGGATACTCATTTGCAAAATGACCAAAACCTTTACACTTAAAGCACTGTGGCATATCCTCGTCATCAGCCTCGTCAGCATCCCTATTTTTAGGAGGAATGCGATTGTGAGGTTTAACTGATGACCTAGGTTTGTCTCTGGAAAACCGTTTACTTCTCTTCAATAAGAGATCTCTAAACTATCTTGTGATCAAAGAGACTGAATTATCAAGATCTTCATCTGATGAATCATCCTCAGAAAGATCATCCTCAAAGACATAAACACTTTTACTTTTGTCAAGTAATTTAGTGTTCTTTTGTGCTTTGAAGGCAACATCCTTTCCAATTTTGGATGTATTCTCATGATCAAAGATCTTTAGCTTTCCAACCAGCGTATTTCTGGAGAGAGCATCAAGGTTATCTCCTTCAACGATGGCATGCTTCTTAGAATCGTATCTAGATGGCAGCGATCTGACAATTTTCATCACAATGTCCTTTTCAAGAATAGTCTTATCCAATGCAAAGGATGTGTTTGTACCAAAAATTACTTTTGGGCACGAAACACGATGAATGGATAGTTTGGTGTGTATTTTGGGTTAGGAGACGAATTGAAGAACAAATAAAGAGACAAAGGTTTAACGTGGTTCGGCATGGTTTTCCCACATCCACGGACGAATCCCCTTGGGGGTGATATTTTATTGATATGTAGAATTACAGTGTATGTTTTATCTCTTATTCGCTACCCCCTTTTTCCATTTCTGCTCCTCACTATTTATACAATTGTATACACAATTTCAATATAACTTAAATGGCACTAACTGCTCATTTATGCCGCCCTCTTCAACTCCGCATGAAACTGCTGAAATTATTGTTGCATGTATGAAACTGCTGGAATAAATATTGCATGGCTCCATCTTAAATTCTGCATGACATGCCGGAATTAACTCGCATGCCTCCATCTTCAATTCTCGCATGAAACTGTTTGCATGCTTCTTTGAATAAATTCGCATGAATGATGGTCACAAGATTAGTGGACACTGGTGGCTAATAGCCGATCGCATGGGTAGAGACGGGTCGGCAAGACATCCGGCAAGATGGCTAGAAACCGGATGGCAAAGTGAGGCATAGAACTTGGCTGGGAATTGGTTGGCAGTGCGGATGAATATTTGGCTGGAGGTGCGACGAGCAACCTGACTTTGACAGTTGACCAACGGTTGACTTTGACTTTGACCGATTGTTGACTTTGACTTTGACCGAGTATTGACTTTGACCGTTGACCGGTCATTATAATATTGGGAAGGCTGGTGGGATGCTTCGGTTGACTGGTTAGAGGGCTTGGATGAGGGTCAAAAGATGATTCAAGCTTCAACTGGGCCCAATATGTGGCATTTTTGGTTATGGTACAAACATCGCCCCCTCTTAACCTCCAACTTGTTGGGGGTTAAGACATTTTAGTTTTCCTTAGTCAATGAAAAAACTCGCCCCCAAGTGTGGATTATTGATGTTGAGGCGATTGGAAACCTTCTCCTGCTGTTTGCGGAAGTCAAGACGCCCCCGAGAGTAAATTTCTGTTGCTGAAGTGTAAAGAAAACTGTCTTCGTTGATTATGGAAATCGTAATCGAGTCGCCCCCAAGTGAGGCTATTGTGTTCGGCGGGAAACAGTTGAGTATGAACCATTGTTATAGGCAAAATCGGGACCGGAGGCTGAACTGCTCTGTAACGGAAGTGTGATGCTTGAGTGGAGTGGTGTTGTGAGTGAGTGATAACTTCTGATGTAAAATTGAACTGTGGTAGTTGCGTTGGACTTGTTTGCGATGTCCACAAGAAAAAACTCATCTTCTACAAAAGAATGAGCAAAATCGGGTAGTAACAAGATTGAGCAAAAATGGTTTGTGCAGCTTCAATCACCTGGCCTACGCGAAACGAGTAAAATCAGATCGCAGTTAGCCTACGATCACCGGATCGGCAGATTTGCGAACATAGTCGAATCAACTAGAAGCCTTTGATCGTACCGGAATGCAAAGCAATGACGAGTTAGCAAGACTGCGATCGGGCAGCAGCCGCGTCACCGGATCACAGGAATTGCGAACATAGATGGACTGCAAGAACTTCGATCACCGACTACGCAACATCGAGCATTGCAAAGAGCACGCGATCACTGGATCGGGTAGAGCGACGAAAGCAAACCGCACTCAGAAAGAGCCATGCGATCAGCCGGATCAGAGGTTACGAGCATAGCCGTATCGCACGCCTATGATCACTGAATGCAACAACAACGAACAAAGTTAAACCGGGCAGCACTGCGATCACCGGATCATAGAGTCATGACATAGTCGATTGCAAAGAACCAAGCGATCACTGAATGCATCATTGACGAGCAAGATCGCATCAAGCCAGCCTCGGGTCACCGGGATCATAGAACTGCGAACATAGCTATATCGCAGCAACTTCGATCGGGTGACTGCAGCAAAGATCGAGCATTGCAAAGCAACCTGCGATCACCGGATCAAGGAGCGACGAGCAAACTACACTACAAGAAATAGCGACTCACTGGATCACAGGAGTTGCGTAACAGTAGCCGGATCAGAGTAGCTTCGATCACTGGACTGCAACGAAGAACGAGCAGTAACTCACTACAGTAGCAACTGCGATCACCGGACTACAGGAGTGACGTAGCAAAATCGCATCGCAGCAGACTGCGATCACCGGATCAAGGAGCGACGAGCAAATCAGCACTGCAAGCAACTGCGATCGACTGGATCGCAGGAGTTGCGTAATGTAGTTGGACCGCAAGCAGCCTTCGATCACTGGATCAGCAGGAAGAACGAGCGTAATCAGCACCGCAAGCAGCTCGCGATCACCGGACTCGTGAGTGATGTAGCAAATCGCATCGCAAGAACTGCGATCACCGATCAGCAGAGTCGCGACATAGCTGATCGCGCAGCAATGCGATCACCGGAATGCAAGCAATGACTGAGCAAAGTTGGAATCGCAGCAGCTAGCTGATCACTGGACTCGCAGAATCGCGAACATGGATGGACCGCAGTAGCTTCGATCACCGGTTCTGCAGCAAGAATGAGCAAAGCTACACCGCAGCTTCGCCGCGATCACCGACTGCAAGAGCCGCCAACATAGATGGACCGAGTAGTTTCAATCAGCTGGATCATGAAGCAGCTTGCCGAGGAATCACAAAACAGCTTCGATAAACAGCTTCGATAAAAATTAGACCGCATCGGGCCGCGTCCAACGAGTACAGACTTTATGAGCAAAATCGATCTGCATCGCTTGGGCCCAATCGAAAGTGCAAGCAGCTTGCTTTGAACGGGACTACGCTTCGATCAACTTAATCAGAGATTTAACATTCACTGATTGTAATAATTGGTCAAAATATTAGGGTGTATGCTCATTTTCCTCTTAACCACGTAACTCGTTGTAGGATTAAGAAGTTTGGAATTACTCAAGTTTTGATTTTCGGAAGCTTAATTCCGCATCGCATTTAGGTGCCATGTAACTTGCCCCCAAGCTTATGGAGTGTTACACAGCTTGCCCCAAAAGAGTTATTTTAGACCATGAGGTGTTACGCATCTCGCCCCAAGTGACAACAATACGTTGAAGTGATTTGTAATTCGCCCTAAGATAGTGATTGTCATGTCTGCTCAATGCTCGTACAAGGGTGCACCGCCTTGCTGCATTTTGCTCGCGCATGAAATTTTGATGATGTCTCATACCGAATTCGCTACGGGGCCAATCCCACTATTCCAGATGCGCGCAGATTGAAATGTGTGCATCTCCTCGTGAGAAATGCTCGCCATATTATAGGTGTCTCATTGAAAAAAGTATGCATGAATATATGAAAAGATGCGAAAATATGTAAATTGTATACGTGCACAGTATTGAAAGTGTTATTGCGACTTCGTTTATGAAGCGATTAGGATGCCCACTGGCTATGTTGATGTTTTCCAAATGACGATGACTAGTTTAGTTCCCTTAGCGTCCTCGTCTCGACTTAGTAACTATATTTGTCTCGTGGATCGAATGCACCAGCTAAATCAAAATCGATTGAAGACAAGCTGTTACATGAATCAGATTTCAAAGAATGCGATCACTCATCATCAGAATAATTATGCATAAAACTGGATCAAGTAAGATTGTGAGGGAAACCTTATCAAAACAGCTTTGGGAAAATCGACACAAGTAGCCTTCAACCAACCGATCAGAGGAATTAAAAAAGATCGCGGAAGTTCGATCAATCGCCAAAGAGTTTGCTGGTGGATTGCAGCTTGATCAACCGACTATAGTAGTTAAAAAGGATCTGGCGCTTGATCAATCAACCAACAATTGTTCTTTGGATTGCAGCAGTTCGATCAACTGACTGTAGTAGTTATGACTAGCACCGAATATGTGCGTATTGAGGTTTACGAATCGAATCAGCACTCACAACTTGCACACGGGCATTTTGTGGGTAGAAACTCGACGCAATAGCATTCCCGAACATTGAATATGATATGTAATTTTCACTTGATAGTGGTTGATGTGCCGCTCGGAACCCCAAAAATAATTTTTTCAAACTGAAGAGTTTTCTCCTACATATTGTAGAAAATTGAAAGGTGATTCCAACGAGCCAAAAATCACTCAATTCGGACTTAAAACGAAGAAGTTATTGACGAAACAAGATTCCAAAAAACATGCGTGCCGTGGCCGATTAATTTCCGATTAATTGCCGATTACGATTATTCGCCAATTAATTCCCGATTATGATTATTCGCCGATTAATTCCCGATTAATACCCGATTACCGCTCGCTGTGGGCCGCCGGCTTGGTCCGCTCGCTTGGGCCGCCGGCTTGGTCCGCTCGCTGTAGGCCGCCGGCTTGGTTCGCTCGCTGTTGGCCATCGGCTCGGGCCGCCGGCCACATAATCAACCGCTACTGACGTGGCACGCATTGCTGACGTGGCATGTTCCCTACTGACGTGGCAATAGATTTACTGACGTGCCGACTGCCACGTCATCACTTTGCTGACGTGGAACTATGAGAGACTGTGTTTTGCTGACATGTCACCTGCCACATAATCACCTGTGCTGACGTGGCACATGTTTTGCTAACGTGGCGTCCGACTTGGCAGCGGGCTGGACCGCACTTGCTTAAATTTGATGTAGCAGTGAGTATCGAAGTTTGATGTTCCATAGAGTATCAACGGTTGACATACGCAGGACATCGAAATTTGATGTAACAAGAAACATCGAACATTTTTCTAAGAGTTGATTTTTGATGTATCTCGGATCATCGAAATTGGATGTACCAAAGAGCATCAACGGTCTGTGTATCCGGCGCATCGAATATTGATGTACCATTGATGCTTCAAACTGTTCCTTAGCTCTGAAGGAAGTGGGTGAACAGAACCTTCGTTGAGTTGGGTCAACATCACTGCGGCTTGAAATGTCTCAACTCGGCGGCTCGGCATTGGCTTGCAGCCGCGGCTCAACTGGGCGGCTTGCATCCGCGGCTTGGCTTGATGGCTCGGCTCTGGCCGCCGCTGTTCTCTGTTTTTTTTTTTTTTTTTTTTTTTATGAGAACTTTTAGCAACAGTTTTTCTAAACCGTGGTCTTTAGTCTTGAATTTTCTGTCACGGTTTGCTGGACTGTTGCCATTGCTTTTGAACTTTTGTAACAGTTTTCTGTTTTCTTCTTTCCCTTTGGATTTTTAGCAACGGTTCTAGGGACTGTTGCTGTTTCTCACGGACCTTTCACCATGGTTTTGCTGCACTTTTGTGGCCCTTTCTGGAACTTTCTGAGATGCTTTTTCTGGAGGTTTTCCCTGGGGTATTCAAGCACCTTGAGATGTAGGCAACTTGACAACCTTGCGATCATGACAATAGTGATTTTGACGTTTTACAAACTCGAACATGTAGACACTACGTTATTTGGGAAGCAAATTTTTTCAACTTTGGACTTGAATATGTTGCGGATCGAACATCCCGCAACAATCTTAGCGATCTTTCCGATGAGTCACTCTTGGTGGCCTCTCGACTATATTGTTTGGACTCGCAGCAGTTGGGATCAACTGATCATGCAGAACTCGATTAATCGATCGGCAAGCACCGCGATCACCGATCGCAGATTGAAATCAAACTGGACCAATCCATGTTGCGGATCGAACATCCAGCAACAATTTGGATGATGTTTTTACGTGGTCTTTTACCGTGGATCGAACGTCTTGAGAGCGGTTTCATCGGTCTTTGTAGTGATGCAGTTTTAGTAGTTTCTGAAAGTAATAGTTTTTGCTGATCTCGAACAACGAATCTGGACTAAAGCAGTTGCGACCAACTGGACTGCAGTAGCTGCGCTTTTCTGGATTGCCGCAATTGTGATCAAAATCGGATCGGCAGATTCGATCAACTCGTCTCCTGTGCAATGCGATTTTTCAAGGCGTCAAACCGCTTCTCCACGCATTAACGATCTTGAAGCGTTTTGTACAACTTTTCTCAATAGGAAAACACGATTCCTTTTCTCGTACTCCCTTAGTTTTGGCGCTCAATGTTTGTACCCAAAATTACTTTTGGGCACGAAACACGATGAATGGATAGTTTGGTGTGTATTTTGGGTTAGGAGACGAATTGAAGAACAAATAAAGAGACAAAGGTTTAACGTGGTTCGGCATGGTTTGCCTACATCCACAGACGAATCCCCTAGGAGGTGATATTGATATGTAGAATTACAGTGTATGTTTTATCTCTTATTCGCTACCCCCCTTTTTCCATTTCTGCTCCTCACTATTTATACAATTGTATACACAATTTCAATATAACTTAAATGATACTAACTGCTCATTTATGCCGCCCTCTTCAATTCCGCATGAAACTGCTGAAATTATTGTTGCATGTATGAAACTCATTGGAATAAATATTGCATGGCTCCATCTTAAATTCTCGCATGACATGCTGGAATTAACTCGCATGCCTCCATCTTCACTGCAGATGAAACTGTTTGCATGCTTCTTTGAATAAATTCTCGCATGAATGATGGCCGGCAAGATTGGTGGACACTGATCGCGGAATAGCCGATCGCATGGGTAGAGACCGGCCGGGCAAAGACATATGGCAAAGATGGCTAGAAACTGATGGCGGTGAGACAGAGAACTTGGCCGGGAATTGGTTGGCAAGTGAGGATGAATATTTGGCTGGAGGTGCGACGAGCAACCTGACTTTGACAGCTGACCAACGGGTTGACTTTGACTTTGACCGATTGTTGACTTTGACATTGATCGAGTGTTGACTTTGACCGTTGACCGGTTATTATAATACTGGGCAGGCTGGTGGGCTTCTTCGGTTGACTGGTTAGAGGGCTTGGATGAGTGCCAAAAGATGATTCAAGCTTCAACTGGGCCCAATATGTGGCATTTTTGGTTATGGTACAAACAGGATGCATTAACAATTTCAGACACTTTGTGATTAATCTCATCAAATGAATCTTCATCTGCCATACGAAGGTTTTCCCAATCGGAATTTAGGTTTTGAAGCCTAGATTCCTTTTCACTGTTATTCCCTTCAAATACGATTTCTAAGAAATCCCAAGCATCTTTAGACCGAGTGAACGTAGTCACATGGTGCTGAAGATCTGGGGTAATGGCATGTATGATTGCATTCAAACCGTCAGAGTTTTGCTTTGCAACAAGTATCTCGGCAGCGTCATATGCACCAATATCCTTTGGAACTGTCGCATTTCCTATTGCCACAACGGGAGCATCATAGCCATTAACTACATAAACCTATGATTGAAAATCAGGCGCTTGAAGAAAGGCACGCATAGCAATTTTCCACCACAAGTAATTTGAGCCATCGAAGACTGCTGGTACGTTTATAGAGATAGCACTTCTGTCCATATCAGATCGCTACAAATGCAGACTTATGAGATATTTAATGTGTTTGCCTGCTCTGATACCAATTGAAAATGCGGGGGTCTAACAACCACACCCAACAATTCGTTTGGCAATCTGAGAGGACTTACTCTAATATACTTTCTAGAGAATCAACTAGACAATCAAACTAAATCTAGAGAAAAGTATATCAAAGATTTTAATATCTCTAACTCTTAATTCAATCCGCAATCAGCAAATAGAAATATGCGAGCCCGATTGAATATAAGAGGAGTAACTTGAACGGTACCAAAGACCAATGTTCAAGTGTCAATCAATTTAAATCAACAACCCAAGGTCGGATATTCTAATTGATTGAACTTAACGCACAACCTGTGATATTTCAATTATATAACAAAATATAATGCGGAAAAGAAATAACACAGACACCAGAATTTTGTTAACAAGGAAAACCGCAAATGCAGTCGGGACCTAGTCCAGTTTGAACACCATACTATATTAAGCCGCTTCAGACTCTAGCCTACTACCAATTAACTTCGGACTGAATTGTAGTTGAACCCTAATCAATCTCACATTGATTCAAGGTACGAAATATGCGTTCTCAGTAGCGCCCAAAAGTTAGCAAATGACTAATCCAAGAGATTAGCTAAATAATAAGGCACTAAGAATCTAAATCATAAACTTAAGCGTTCAATTAAGAAATCATATAAAACTTAACCCAAAAACTAGCCCCCGCTCGTAAATATAAATACAAGAACTCCTCTCAATTGATACATATACAATAGTCATTTGGTTTACAAATAGAATATACAACATAATAAACATAGCGAGTAGGTTAACCAACTAACGGTCAACGCTTGAGCTTTCGCTACGCAACCCTGATCTGTCTCTGAAGCTGAAAGTGGGAATGAGTGAGCACATCATCCCTAAAAGGGGTGCCCAGTAGGAATAACATTTAACTTTCAAATAATCACTGAAATGATCTAGAAAACATTACATGTTTTCCTAAATATGAAAAGGCAATCAATTCACAGATTTAAACAATCATGTATATGGAACTAACTCCTTCTTCAAACAATGTATATATTAAGTGTCGACCAATTCCTTACACACCCTATTAGTTTATATTAGTGTCGACCAATTCCTTACACACCTATTAGGCATAAAAGCTTAAATTCATGTAGATATAAATGAAGGAGTAGTATCCTATATACCACATATGGAAAAACTCTCATTTTCCAGATAGGTGTCGACCAATTCCTTACACACCTATCATTTTCCTAATAGGTGTCGACCAATTCCTTCCAAACCTATTAAGCATACAAATGGAAATTCTTATTTCCCAAACATTTAATAAAGACATACAAAGCATTACAATTCCTTTCCAAGCAATGGAAAGATTAAAAGAAACAACAATACTTTCGAATTCAAAATAAAACAAAGCAAGGAATACACAAGCAGATAATGCATGAATTTGTTAAACATAAACTTTTGTGAAAGAAAACAACAATAATCACAAGAGAGTTAATATAAATTCCCACCTCTTTTGATGACAAGCCACGCTTTACCTCGAAATCCACGATCCACTCGGTTCATCCTTTGAATCGATCGTGGTTAATATAGACTAACAAGAATCACACAAGAAATCTAAGAATCTAGCCAACATGGCTAACACAAGAATCTTACAAGTCTAACTAATGGTTCTAAGCCCATTTATGACTTTACACCTCTTCATTAGCCATCTCTTGCATAATTAAAGGTCTACTAACTCAATTGAGTTATTTCTCTAGTCTATTAGTTAAGTCTTGTGAACATCTACAACTTTGTAGAAGAAGTCAAAGGCTAATTCGGACCAAAAGGGTCCAATTCATCTAATTAAGAAAGACTAATCATAAGACCAAGCCCACGACCCGCGGGCTTACTATGGGTTCGCCCATCAAACCGACCCGTTAACAAAAGGTCCAGTCCATCTAAGTCAACTAACGGTCAACGTCTGGTTAAAGGTCAACCAACAATCAACGTCCAAGGTCAGGTCAATGTCTAGGGTCAATGGTCAACGAGTCAAGACTAGTGACTCAGTGGGTCAAACCCGATTCAACTCAGTCAGATGAACTAAGTCAGCTAGAGTCAGATCCTGACTAGGCTGAATGACCCAAGGCTAAAACTCTTGCACATGCCAGAGCCATATTCTCAGGCCAAAGAACACTAAAGCACAAACATTGTGCAACACAAAAACTCTAAACTCTACAACTCTAACTCAACTTTAATTTCATCATTCCATCAATTCATTCTTTTCAGTTTATAAATCTAAATTGATTTACAATAACAAAATCTGTTTACCTTAATCTGCAGTTGCAAGCTTTCACTGAGGTCATTGCCAAAACAACATTACAACCAACTTTAGCTGAAACACCACTGACATTACAATTTTTTCTCTTCACCGCAAATTCGGCAGTTGCAACATCACCAGCTCCTAATTTATTCCTCTATGCACCAATCCCAATCAATCCATAAACAAACATTATCTCCATTTCTAACTACCACTACTCTTCCTGAACTCAGAACCTATCAAACCATTACCACCACCAAATCTCAGTTCAATTCATCACTATAATTCCTTAAACATCATTAACAATTACAGAACCATCATAGTTCACTATGTATTTCATTGTCACTAACTTCTCAGACTTACGCCTTCCCTTTATGCAACTCTCAAACACACAAACAACACAACTATAAATGCAGATTCACTCTAACTTCAAACCAACTCCTGGCATTCAACTTCACTACCACCTTCAATCATGTTACAATCCTAGCTTCAGACTTGTTTCTCGGTTCAATGCTTCAATACTCAACATAAATCAACATCTCTTTCACAATGAACGCCAACAGTTCATTCATACTTTTCATCCGCAATATCTACAAACACCCATCCATTCTAACTATACTCATTTAACATACACAATTCCATTCTCATAACCTGCAATTTTATTCATTGTACAAAACTATCACCTGCATCTCCACCTCAACACCACTGACCATATATAATCAAACTGAATCTCAACATGTGTTCAATAATATCACAGCAGCCACTGAAACATCACTTCAACAATATCAATCTCTTGTTAACAACTACAACTACACAGATAACTCCACCACATCCTGCAATACTCACAACAGCAACAACACCACAGATCCAAATAACTCCGCATAAACACACACACAACCTGAATTTTGATTCTAAATCACAAACTTAATTCTCTTACCTTCATCACAACCCTAACCACCCCAACAGTTCTGTTCCATATTAAATTTCAAACTTTAACTTCAATTATAACTCACACATTGAACAATCAACAAGAACAACTTTACTAAATTGATATAGGAAGACAATTACCTTTGAATTCAATAATCCATTTCAAGAACACCAGAAATCCCTTTAGTTCGTCTCAGCTGATATCCATCAGAACTTGGAATTCATCTCCTGCTGCTAACAATTCAGCTTCAATCAATACTAAATATCCAACTACAATCATCTTCTTCTCCGTCTTAAATCACCAGAGCCCTAATTATCGATTTCATCTCAAAATCCCTAACTCAAATCTCAATACTCAAATCAACCAAAAACCCATCTCTAATCCTTATTTTAAAACCTCAATTTCATCTTCTAAGATTCAGTTAACTCAAGAACCCTAAATTCTTCAATTTCTTAATCAATCTTCATAACAACCCCGCAACTTCCATCAAACACCAATTAAGAACAAACCCATCTTCTAATCCTTCTCCTTATTCATCTTTAATCGAATTCTCGATCAATTACATAAACCCTAACTTCTGATTCTCATCAATCCATCGTTTCTTCTTCATTCAAAGTTAAACCAACTTCAACATCATCACCAACAATCAACCCTTAATGTTTCCCCTAAGTTTCCTTTTCGATTTCACTACTTAATCATCGCAGGAGAAGAACAAAGAAAAAGAAAAGAAAACGGGGAAGAAAGAAGAATGAGAAAGAAAAGAAGAAGATAACAGCTCTTCTCGATTTGGTGTAGATAAGGTCAACTAGGATTGCTAAAGGCACCCGACCAGAAGATAAGGGCAGTCAGGCGGTCTAAAACAAAATTACTATTTTGCCATTCATACTCATCCAAAGATATCTTCTTCATCCGGTATCTGATTGGCACGTTCAAGTAATCCATTCTGCACAACTTTTCGAAACCTATCCAACAATACTAGTTTCGTATCTAAATCGTTGTTAGATTAATTTCTATTAATTAACGTTCGTGTTAAACTAATCGAGTTATGATTGACTAATTCGTCTATTGACTAGTCTAATAGCGTTGACAAGCTTGAGGGTCTTTACATTCTCCCCACCTTATAAATTTATTCCATATCTTGTCTAAGCGCAAACAACAAAAAAAACAAAGTACCACCTATATGGCTTTCTACAAATATTTTTTTTTTTGTGGTTCTAGGTTCAACTACGCTGATTTTCTATCCAAGAGGGAAGTCTAAGTTTCTTAAACTAATTTCTATTCCAATGAAATAACCGTCACTAATTTCAAGGGAGAATCCTACGAATCTTTCTAAGGGAAATTATATCTATCGGTTTCCTAAGGAGTTATACCAACTTCTGTGATCGGTCATCTTTGAATGCAGTTGCCCTGTCAAGGTTAATCCTAACAATGCCTTCCTACAAACAGAGAAACACAACCTTCACTATTCCCCAGTGCTGGATTAACTAAATATTTATTTATTAAGATTAATTAGTCTTTATTTCTATCTTAATTGGTATTTGTGTAAGTCTAATAAATTTATTTCGTAAAATAAATAAATAGTTTACGACATTTTAAACAATTTAATCATCAAAATTTATTTTATTTTTATTATTATTATTATTTATTTCTTATTTCTTAGACAAATAATAGTTAATCGTAATCAATCATAACGCTAAGTTTAAGTTTATTATTAATACTCGATTTGATTACATCTAACTTTATTTCCTTAAATTTATTTTATTGCTAAGTAATCTGTAAGTTATACTATTAATAAAATTACAGTTTGCTATTACGGTCCAATAATAATTATCCAAATGATATTTACAATAACTCTAAATTTTATAGTAATTATCATTATATAGTATTATTATTTGCTTATCTTATCAAAAATAGTGTCTTAATTATATTATCATTTCCATTATTCTTTAGTTAATAATCCAGTTGATACACTAAGCCTTAATGTTCTAAATATAACTGTACATTTGCGTAAAGATTGATATAATTGATTTTATTTCTTCAGATCGAATCTGTAAACTAATTATTATTAAATATTGCCGTTAGTAATTTAATATGATTTAAATTTGAGTCTGCATAAAATTTTAGTATGTCTTCATAATCTTAAAATTTCTGTATTAATAATAAGTATCTTATTCATGGACAAATTTACTCTCCTTTAAGTCTACTTTTGTACGAAGCATTCAAGTATTATTAATATCACTTCATGTGTATAATTTAGTGATTTAGTGAATCATTTATTGAACTAATACAAATATCTAGGTATAAGATCGTTAACAAGTTTAGTCTTTTTGTTATGCATTATACGACCTCACGTTCTTAATTCTACCTAATAAGTACTATCTGGTTTAAACGCAAAACATATGATTCTAATTTATTATTAGTTAATTTCGCAGAACTTAACCGTAGATAAACATTATTACTTTTTCATAACTATTCAATCCTAATCATTATTTTATCGCTATATATTTGTTAATGAGATTTTAATTTAAGTTATGCTCAATGTAATATTAATTCAAATTCTAACAACTTAAGTTCATCAAACTAATTTTCTATTTCAAAAGATGATTAAATCTATTTACGAAGAAGGATCCTATTAATATACAAATTTGTTTTCTTTTAATTCTAATATTACACTAAGAATCCGAGTACTATCATTACTATTTCATGTATGTTTGTTTCATTTTAAAGATTTACTGGATCATTTATTAGATTTAAGATAATTTAGGTACAAGCTTACTAACAAGTTGAATCTTTTTATTTATATATATTATACCCTCGCTTTCTTAAGTCTAACGCCTAACAAGTACTATATTAATTATATCTAATTAAAACGAAAAACATATATCCCTAATTTGTAATTCATTTAATTCGTTAATAATAATTACTAATCATTTTTAGATCTTTAATAAATATTTAATAATAAAATTTTATTTAAATGAAGTTCGATATGATTTTAATTGAGAAATGTTAACATTACTTTATTAAATTATTATTACTTCAATTTCCATTTATAATTATTATTATAATATTTTATTATTAATATTGATGGTTGGATTATTATTCTAACTATTCTAACAAATATTATTAAGTCCCAACAATATTATTAACATTTATGTGATTATAAATTGTTGATCCTACGTATAAGTCAACATATTCAAATAAGTTTCTATGTGACTTTTAAGATTCACAAAAAATACTAATCTCACTATTTTTCTAGTATCAGATTGTGTACGTGTTCATACTTTTTAGACTAATTATTCTCTAATCTTTATTAGCAAAATTTCTATGGTGTACCCTACAAATTTTACTTAATTACACATACAAAAAATCAAACAAACAAATCAATCCATCAAATAAATCTTTTAATTATTAATAGCTTTTAGTGATTAAGATTTATCTCACAAACCCAACCCAGCTTCTACACTAATCTATTTCACTAACTAGCACCAAGCTAATTCTATCTTTTCCCATATAAGATCTAATAGTGAGCTCGATACCAACTTTGTAGCGCCCCAAAGTTAGCAACCGACTAATCCAAGAGATTAGCTAAATAATAAGGCACTAAGAATCTAAATCATAAACTTAAGCGTTCAATTAAGAAATCTGTTATAAAACTTAACCCAAAAACTAGCCCCGCTAGGAAATATAAATACAAGAACTCCTCTCAATTTATACATATACAATAGTCATTTGGTTTACAAATAGAATATACAACATAATAAACATAGCAGAAGTTAACCAACTAACGAAGTCAACGCTTGAAGCTTTCGCTACGCAACCTTGATCTGTCTCTGAAGCTGAAAGTGGGAATGAGTGAGCACATCATCCCTAAAAGGGGTGCCCAGTAGGAATATCATTTAACTTTCAAATAATCACTGAAATGATCTAGAAAACATTACATGTTTTTCCTAAATATAAAAAGGCAATCAATTCACAGATTTAAACAATCATGTATATGGAACTAACTCCTTCTTCAAACAATGTATATATTAAGTGTCGACCAATTCCTTACACACCCTATTAGTTTATATTAGTGTCGACCAATTCCTTACACACCTATTAGGCATAAAAGCTTAAATTCATGTAGATATAAATGAAGGAGTAGTATCCTATATACCACATATGGAAAAACTCTCGTTTTCCAGATAGGTGTCGACCAATTCCTTACACACCTATCATTTTCCTAATAGGTGTCGACCAATTCCTTCCACACCTATTAAGCATACAAATGGAAATTCTTATTTCCCAAACATTTAATAAAGACATACAAAGCATTACAATTCCTTTCCAAGCAATGGAAAGATTAAAAGAAACAACAATACTTTCTAATTCAAAATAAAACAAAGCAAGGAATACACAAGCGATAATGCATGAATTTGTTAAACATAAACTTTTGTGAAAGAAAACAACAATAATCACAAGAGAGTTAATATAAATTCCCACCTCTTTTGATGACAAGCCACGCCTACCTCGAAATCCACGATCCACTGGTTCATCCTTTGAATCGATCGTGGTTAATATAGACTAACAGTTAATCACACAAGAAATCTAAGAATCTAGCCAACATGGCTCACACAAGAATCTTACAAGTCTAACTAATGGTTCTAAGCCCATTTATGACTTTACACCTCTTCATTAGCCATCTCTTGCATAATTAAAGGTCTACTAATTCAATTGAGTTGTTTCTCTAGTCTATTAGTTAAGTCTTGTGAACATCTACAACTTTGTAGAAGAAGTCAAAGGCTAATTCGGACCAAAAGGGTCCAATTCATCTAATTAAGAAAGACTAATCATAAGACCAAGCCCACGACCCGCTGGCTTACTATGGCCCGCCCATCAAACTTGCCCGTTAACAAAAGGTCTAGTCCATCTAAGTCAACTAACGGTCAACGCCTCGGTTAAAGGTCAACCAACACCAACGTCCAAGGTCGTCAATGTCTAGGGTCAATGGTCAACGAGTCAAGACTAGTGACTCAAAGGTCAAACCCGATTCAACTCGGTCGATGAACTAAGTCACTAGAGTCGATCCTCGACTAGGTCGAATGACCCAAGGCTAAAACTCTGCACATGCCAGAGCCATTGCTCGTGCCAAAGAACACTAAAGCACAAACATTGTGCAACACAAAAAGTCTAAACTCTACAACTCTAACTCAACTTTAATTTCATCATTCCATCAATTCATTCTTTTCGGTTTTTATAAATCTAAATTGATTTACAATAACAAAATCGTTTTACCTTAATCAGCTTTTGGCTTTCCACCGAGGTCATTGCCAAAACAACATTACAACCAACTTTAGTCAAACACCACCGACATTACAATTTTTTTCTCTTCACCGCAAATTCGGCAGTTGCAACATCACCAGCTCCTAATTTATTCCTCTATGCACCAATCCCAATCAATCCATAAACAAACATTATCTCCATTTCTAACTACCACTGCTCTTCCTAAACTCAACCTATCAAACCATTACCACCACCAAATCTCGCCCGCTTCATCACTATAATTCCTTAAACATCATTAACAATTACGTAACCATCATAGTTCACTATGTATTTCATTGTCACTAACTTCTCGACTTACGCCTTCCCTTTATGCAACTCTCAAATACACAAACAACACAACTATAACTCGCAGTTCACTCTAACTTCAAACCAACTCCTGGCATTCAACTTCACTACCACCTTCAATCATTTTACAATCCTAGCTTCAGACTTGTTTCTCGGTTCAATGCTTCAATACTCAACATAAATCAACAACTCTTTCACAATGAACGCCAACAGTTCATTCATACTTTTCATCCGCAATATCTACAAACACCCATCCATTCTAACTATACTCATTTAACATACACAGAATTCCATTCTCATAACCTGCAATTTCATTCATTGTACAAAACTATCACCTGCATCTCCACCTCAACACCACTGACCATATACAATCAAACTGAATCTCAACATGTGTTCACTAATATCACAGCAGCCACTGAAACATCACCTCAACAATATCAATCTCTTGTTAACAACTACACCTACACAGATAACTCCACCACATCCTGCAATACTCACAACAAAGAACAACACCATGATCCAAATAACTCCGCATAAACACACACACAACCTGAATTTTGATTCTAAATCACAAACTCAATTCTCTTACATTCATCACAACCCTAACCACCCCAACAGTTCTGTTCCATATTAAATTTCAAACTTTAACTTCAATTATAACTCACACATTGAACAATCAACAAGAACAACTTTACTAAATTGATATAGGAAGACAATTACCTTTGAATTCAATAATCCATTTCAAGAACACCAGAAATCCCTTTAGTTCGTCTCAGCTGATATCCATCAGAACTTGGAATTCATCTCCTGCTGCTAACAATTCAGCTTTAATCAATACTAAATATCCAACTACAATCATCTTCTTCTCCGTCTTAAATCACCAGAGCCCTAATTATCGATTTCATCTCAAAATCCCTAACTCAAATCTCAATACTCAAATCAACCAAAAACCCACCTCTAATCCTTATTTTAAAACCTCAATTTCATCTTCTAAGATTCAGTTAACTCAAGAACCCTAAATTCTTCAATTTCTTAATCAATCTTCATAACAACCCCGCAACTTCCATCAAACACCAATTAAGAACAAACCCATCTTCTAATCCTTCTCCTTATTCATCTTTAATCGAATTCTCGATCAATCACATAAACCCTAACTTCTGATTCTCATCAATCCATCGTTTCTTCTTCATTCAAAGTTAAACCAACTTCAACATCATCACCAACAATCAACCCTTAATGTTTCCCCTAAGTTTCCTTTCGATTTCACGGCCTCAGAATCATCGCAGGAGAAGAACGGAGAAAAAGAAAAGAAAACGGGGAAGAAAGAAGAAATAGAAAGAAAAGAAGAAGATAACGGCTCTTCTCGATTTGGTGTAGATAAGGTCAACTAGGATTGCTAAAGGCACCCGACCAGAAGATAAGGGCATCCAGTCGGTCTAAAAAAAAATTACTATTTTGCCATTCATACTCATCCAAAGATATCTTCTTCATATGGTATCTGATTGGCACGTTCAAGTAATCCATTCTGCACAACTTTTCGAAACCTATCCAATAATACTAGTTTCGTATCTAAATCGTTTTTAGATTAATTTCTATTAATTAACGTTCGTGTTAAACTAATCGAGTTATGATTGACTAATTCGTCTATTAACTAGTCTAATAGCGTTGACAAGCTTGAGGGTCGTTACATTTCCTTACGCCTCGATCCCAAAGGATAATACGCACTTGATTCCCTTAGCTGATCTCACCCACAACCAAGAGTTTCTACGACCCAAAGTCGAAGACTTGATAAACAAATTTGTCTCACATTAAAACTCTATAGATTGAATAAATCTGTCTCCCACGAAATACCCAAGAGTTTTTGTTCCGTCTTTTGATAAATCAAGGTGAGCAGAACCAATTGATAAATGGGACTTATATTCCCGAAGAACAAATTTAGTATTATCAATCACCTTACAATAATCATAATCGACTAGCGAAACAAGATATTATGGAATCACAAACGATAAGACGAAGATGTTTGTGATTACTTTTATCTTGCCTATCTGAGAAATAAATCTCGAGTCAATTATTTCAATTGTACTTAATACGATAGAGTCGTGCAAGATCAAACACGCAACTACAAAGAAAATAGTTGGGTCCGCTTCACAATCCCAATGAAGTCTTTCAAGTCGTTAACCTACAGAATTCCTGGATGGAAACCTAAGGTTAAAGGAGAATCGACACTAGTTTATGCAACTAGTAACACACACAGGTGTGGGATTAGTTTTCCAAGTTGCTAGAGTTCTCCTTTATATAATTTTCAAATTAGGGTTTGCAATCCAAGTTACCTTGGTGAAAAAGCGGGGGGTGCAACAACCACACCCAATATTTCGATTAGCAATCTGTATGGACTAACTCCAATATATTTTTAAGAGAATCAACTAGACAGTCATGACTCAATCTTAATAAAAGTATATCAACGAGTTATATCTCTTTCTCGGTTCAATACTAACTCAAGCAAATAGAAATCATGAGTATAATTGAATACAAGAGAAATCACTTGAACGGTACCACGTGCATCAATGTTCAAGGATCAATCAATTTCAATCAACAACCAAAGGTTGGATTTCCCAATTGATCGATTCAACGCATAACTTGTGATATTTCAATTATATAACAAAATATAATGCGAAAAGAAATAAAAACAGACACACCGAAAGTTTTGTTAACGAGGAAACCGCAAATGCAGAAAACCCCGGACCTAGTCCAGATTGAACACACACCGTATTAAGCCGCTACGGACACTAGCCTACTTCAAACTAACTTCGGTTTGACCGTAGTTGAACCCCAATCAATCTTACACCGATCCAAGGTACAGTTACTCTCCTTACGTCTCTGATCCCAGTAGGAGACTACGAACTTGATTCCCATAGCTGATCTCACCCATAACTAAGAGTTGCTATGACCCAAAGTAGAAGACTTTAATAAACAAATATGTATCACATAGAAAAGTCTACTTTAATAGATAAACTGCCTCTCCTGTAAATACCTACGAGTTTTGTTCCGTCTTTTGATAAATCAAGGTAAACAGAACTAATTGATAACCCGGACTTATATTCCCGAAGAACAACCTAGTATTATCAATCACCTCACAATAATCTTAATCGGTCCGGCTTCACAATCCCAATGAAGTCGTTAACCTACAGGGTCTCGATATAAACCTAAGGTTAAAGGAGAATCGACTCTAGATTATACAACTAGTATCACACAGGAGGTGTGGGGATTAGGTTTCCCAGTTGCTAGAGTGCTCCCATGTATAGTTTTCAAATCAGGGTTTGCAATCTAAGTTACCTTAGTAACAAAGCATTCAATATTCACCGTTAGATGAAAACCTGATTAGATTCAAGCTAATATCTTTCAACCGTTAGATCGAAACTTAGCTTGTTACACAAATGAAATACACGTTTTTAGGTTTGTGTAACTGCCCAAACATGTACATTTAGTTGGTTCAACAAGTAGTTAACCAAATGGTTAGCCATATGAGCACTTTCATATCAACCATATTCTTCTTTACCATAACTAGTTCAAATGACTCAAATGAACTTGTTAGAGAATTGTTCAATTGCTAAGATCTTTATAATAGACACAATTGAAACAAAAACGATTTGATTCATTCGAATCGATTCATGAACGTTATAGCCACGGTTTGCAATTATGCATTCCTTAGTTTATATAAGTTTAAGTTCACAAATAATCGTTTTAGAAAATAACCAACTTAAGTACGCGGACCGGTATGGACTTAAGTACCCTAAATAAGTTTGTTTTTAGTTTACAAGCTCCAGCGGAATTTCTCGGGATGAGAACTTCCGACAGTACGCGGACTTGGTATGCGGACTCTAGTTGCCAAAACTATAAGTCTTGATTTCTAGTCTACTTATAGCTAAGTCTCGGACTAGGATAGAAATTGTAGTTGAGCTATAGACTCCAAGGCGTTCATCATACAAGACGAAGAACTGCTCAAGGAACTGGTGGAACTTCATCGACTAAAAGGTATGTGGAGACTTGAAATTATCTATCACTCAAAAGTCTATCTACTCTATCTCCTATCTTGAGACAAAATTCGTATTGCTATATAGACTTCGATTATACACATTTGCTATTTCGACTTTGTTTATCTCGCTTATCTATTTCTCGAAATATGTGTTGGTAATATTTCGCTTTGGCCAAGTTCAACTTTATAAGTGACGAAAGTCATGTTGATTATTTTAATATCTTGAAAATTGCTTTGATGAAAAATAGTGTGTGAATAACCTCTATTTAACATCCTCTAAGAATGTTTCAATGATTGAAATGAGAGTTTAGAATATATAACCATGAATGGATATAAATATTGTATGTGAACTCATACTTGTGTAAGTCCAAAATCCTTGAACCAAAGTATGCGTACTTTGCTTCTCATGATAACCGGAACTAAATTCCGCGTACCTATACACGTGCTGCCGGAAGTTCACATCCCGTGAATTTCTGCTGGAGTTTGTGAACTGAAAACAAATTCAATCCGGGTACTTAAGTATGCGTACAGGTATGCGTGCTTAAGTGGGTTATTTTCAAAAACGGTTATTCGTGAACTTAAACTTATATAAACTAAGGAATGCATATTTGCAAACCGTGGCTATAAAGTTCATGAATCGATTCGAGTGAATCAAATCGTTTTTGCTTCGATTGTGTCTTGTATACTTCTATAAGATCTAAGCAATTGAACAACTCTCTAACTAGTTCATTTGAGTCATTTGAACTAGTTATGGTAAAGAAGAATATGGTTAATATGAAAGTGCTCATATTTCTAACCATTTAGTTAATTATTGTTGAACCAACTAGGTGTACACGTTTAGGTACTAAGATTACACAAACCTAAATGAACGTGCATTTCATTTGTGTATAACAAGCTAAGTTCGATCTAATAGTTGAAAGATATTAACTTGAATCTAATCAGGTTTTCATCTAACGGTGAATATTGAATACTTTGTTACCAAGGTAACTTAGATTGCAAATCCTGATTTGGAGACTATATAAAGGAAAACTCTAGCAACTGGGAAACCTAATCCCCACACCTCCTGAGTGATACTAGTTGTATAAGCTAGAGTCGATTCTCCTTTAACCTTAGGTTTCTAACGAGACCCTGTAGGTTAACGACTTGAAGACTTTATTGGGATTGTGAAGTCAGACCCAAATATTTTCTCTGTAGTTGCATGATCTGATCTTGTTATTTCTATTGTATTGAGTACAATTGTAAAATTGGCTCGAGTTTAATTTCTCTAATAGGCAAGATAGAAAAGTAGTCACAAACATCTTCGCCTCATTGTTTGTGATTCCACAATATCTTGTTTCGCTAGTCGATTAAGATTATTGTGAGGTGATTGATATTTCAAGGCTGTTCTTCGGGAATATAAGTCCGGTATATCAATTACTTCATGTTCACCTTGATTTATCAAAAGAAGGAACAAAACTTGTAGGTATTTCTGTGGGAGACAGATTATCTATTCTTGTAGACTTTTTTGTGTGATACAGATTTGTTTATTAAAGTCTTCGACTTTGGGTCGTAGCAACTCTTAGTTACGGGTGAGATCAGCTAAGGGAATCAAGTACGTAGTATCCTGCTAGGATCAGAGACATAAGGAGTGCAACTGTATTTGGATCGGTGTGAGATTGATTGGGGTTCAACTACAGTCCAGCATGGGTTAGTTTGTAGTAGGCTAGTGTCTGTAGCGCTTAATACAAAGGTGTGTTCAACTGACTAGGTCCCGGGTTTTTCTGCATTTGCGGTTTCCCTGTTAACAAAACTTCTGGTGTCTGATTTATTTCTTTTCAGCATTATATTTTGTTATATAATTGAAATATCACATATTGTGCGTTGAATCGATCAATTGGTAAATCCGACCTTTGGTTGTTGATTGAAATTGATTGATCCTTGAACATTGGTCTTTGGTACAAATTTCAAGATAATTTCTCTTGTATTCAATTAGACTCGCAGATTGTTATTTGCTTGAGGTATTGAATCGATAAATTGAGATATAACTCTTTGATATACTTTTTGTAAGATTGAGTCTGACTGTCTAGTTGATTATCTTGAAAATATATTGGAGTTAGCCCATACAAATTGCTAAGCAAAATATTGGGTGAGGTTTTTGTACCCCCCTCCCCCCCAAATTTTTCAATTGGTATCAGAGTAGGCAAACACGTTTAAAGACCTTATAAGTCTGTGTTTGTAGCGATCTGACTCTATGGATAGAAATTCTATCTTCATAAACGTACCACCAGTCTTCGATGGCTCACACTACTTGTGGTGGAAAATTGCTATGTGTGCTTTTCTTCAAGCTCGTGATTTTCAAACATGGGTACGTGTTGTTAATGGCTATACTCCTCCAGTTGAGACAGAAGGCGATGTGTCTAGACCTAAGGATATTGGTGCATATACTCCAGAAGAAATCGTTGCTGCAAAGCAAAACTCTGACGGATTAAATGCTATCATGCATGCCATTACCCCAGATCTTCAGCATCATGTGACTACGTGCTTAAAGTCTAAAGATGCCCGGGATATCTTAGAAACCGTATTTGAAGGGAATACCTGTGAAATAGAAGCTAGGCTTCAAAACCTAAATTATGATTGGGAAAACCTTCGTATGGAAGATGAAGAAACATTTGATGAGTTTAATCACAAAGTGTCTGAAATTGTTAATGCATCTTTTGCATTGGGTAAGACTATTCCTGAAAAGGACATTGTCAGGAAGATTCTCAGATCTCTTTCATCGAAATACGATTCTAAGAAGCATGTCGTCGTTGAGGGAAATAACCTTAATACTCTTTCCAGGATTACTCTAGTTGGGAAATTAAAGATCTTTGATCATGAGCATACATCCAAATCTCGAAAGGATGTTGCTTTCAAAGCACAAAAGAACACTAAATTACTTGATAAAAGTAAAAGTGTTTGCATCTCTGAAGATGATCTTTCTGAGGCTGATTCATCAGATGAAGATATTTACAAGTCTGTCTCGTTGATCACAAGATAGTTTAGGGATCTTCTTTTGAAGAGAAGTAAACGGTTCTCCAGAGATAAATCCAGGTCATCAGATAAACCCCATAATCGTGTTCCTCCTAAATAGGGATAATGGTGAGACTGATGACGAGGATATGCCTCAGTGCTTTAAGTGTAAAGGTTTTGGTCATTTTGCAAATGAGTGTCCAAATCGAAAGAAATACACTGGGAACAAAGGTCTTGCTGCAACTCTTGATGAAATGTCTGACAACTATGATTATAATGAAGACGAAAAATCAAGTGTTGCACTTCTTTGTGAAAATATTAATTTTGATAATTGTAGCAATATATACATCTATCTTGATATTCTTTCAGAAGAAAACTCAACCATTCTTGAAGAAAAAATTGACCTTTCTGTTGGAAACTCTCTGTCGGATTTTTCAGGTCCTACATTGTGCCTAGCAGCTTGCACAGCTCGGATACCTGAATCATATTCCAGGTTGACATGCTCTTCATATTGTTCCCTCAAGGGTCATGAACTATCAAAGTGTTACAAGTACAAACACATATTGAGACATGTCAACAAACTTCAACGAAGAGCAAATCGATTAGAACACAAGCTTAAACTTGTTCAAAAGACCGCAGAGGTATGTATGATTTTATCTTCACAAAGAAGTTAGTTTCAAGGAAAAGAAAAGATCATTGGAAAAAAAGTTATGGTCTAAAAACTATGACAGACAGGGTTTTATGAATTCCGATCAAAAGGGATACGATGGAAAAATTTGTGTTCATCCCAGCACAATATGTTGGTTAGTGCATCTTGTCTCATGTGCCTGATTCAAAGAGACAATATCATGCACACCTCAGGCTTTAAGGAAAGAAAAATCTTTAGTTGTTTTTGTTTTTTCTTTCGGCTCTGAGAGCACTATAAAGTCTGGAATTCATGACACTTTTCATATCTAATTGATATTGAAAAGGACTTCCCCTGGTTAATCAATAAAAGAGGGTTAAAATAGACAATTCTGTATTTTATAGGGTTGAGAGTTGTGTGTACACGAACCTGCGTGTTTAAAGGTTTCGTAACCCTACATATCTTTTTCCTTCCCTGAAATTCTTTTTAACCAAAGACTGCTTGTTGAGTTTTTTTTTTTTTGTGACTTCCTCTCACAAACCCGTACGCATATGGATACTCCAAGCATTATGTCTTCTGATGGAAAAGATGTTAATATGATTGTTAAGCCATCAATCATGAAGGAAAAAGAAAAATCTCCGATACCTTCAACCTTGAAAAGAAAAAGAAGGAATATGAGGAAGCTAAGAGCTGTTCCTTCAAATTCTCAGAAGTTTTCTGATGTTCTTGAAGAGTTGAAGTAGGCAAGAAAAAGGAGATTTAAGAAATAAAGTCTTTTGTTATGAGAACTCTTGAAATTCAGAAGGCCCTGGTTCGACATCATTAGCCTAGAAGGTTTGTTGGAATTGACTCCTTTCTTCACGAACCATATGTTCCTATGGTTGTTGACGACAAGGAGTTCGGGGACGGTAGAGAATTTTTCAGAGGTCTCAATGTCTAGGAAAACTTCTTATGAGAATTTTAGTCTTGTGTTTTTAAGAAGAATAACTAGGGTTTGGAATAGCCATTATTGTGATTACACATAGCTATGTCCAACGATTTTCATCTTCAATGTTTTCAGATTTATTTTTTTAAATTCTAAAGTTTATTTGGAAGATGATTTTGCAGTATTAATCTTTATGGTTTTATATATTGTAATTTGTTATGGGATATGTGTGTTTGCATCCGATAACTATGATTGTCCCATACGTGGTCAAAAGTTAAGTCTTTCATATGTCGATATGCAAGTATTGATAAAAGATTGAATGAACTTTTGACAAACAAAAGTTAAGCCTTTCATGTCATTATGCAAATATTGATGGGAGAAAGGATAAACTTTCGTTTACAAAGATTAAGTCTATTGTATGTCATTATGCAAATAGTGATGAAAGATATAATGAATCTTTATTTATTCCGCGGTATTGATCTTCCCTGATCCATATTTTTATGTATATATTGTGCGGCTCCATAAGTTTTCTTATGTTGAGCATTTCCGATTAAATTAATCATGAGTTCTCTTGTGGTTGATTTAATTGAGTTTTTTTGATGCAAATTCATGTTTCGTGTGATTTGTGATGTCCAAAGAAATCCTTCTTTTCTTGTAAAAGTAAGGTCGCTCTTGTTGTTCTTTCGGGAATGACATTTTATGGGGGAGAGTTCTAAATTGAACTTGTGCTTAATTGCCAAATCTTTGTGGGGAGTGCGGCTGTGGAATATTATAGGGGTTATCTTGTATCTTTATAAACTCCTTGATGAATGCATTTAGTTTCTGTATATGATCGCATCTAAAAAGTTGTTCCTTCTTTTGGTCATGAAGTGTCTCTATGAAAATTTCATTAGGATCCCACTAGTTTTCGTACCTTTGCCAATTTTATTGACAAAAAGGGGGAGAATTAATGTGTAGTTCACCCTACAAATACATATGGTTTTCGGATCATTATGTAAGGGGGAGTGGTTTTCATGTGATATGAAGTATTGACTAAGGGGGAGTGATACATATCACCATAGTATTGTTGTCAAAGTTGTGATACAATTGAACTTTGATGTTGTGTAATAATACTATGACATTGTGTAACAATGATTGAGAGATTTTGTTTTCTCATTGTTATGGCTATGGATCTTCAACAACGATGATGCTGCATTGAATATCTTTGGAATCATTGGAGTACTTGGAAGTGATGAAGATTTCGAGTAATGTTGAAGAACCAAGGATATCATGCATGTGGAAGAGAAGCTGCAAAGTTCATTTATTTTGTATTCCATATGTATTGATAGTTTTGTCACTAAAATTGACAAAGGGGGAGATTGTTAGAGCATTGATCGGTCGAACTCGCAAGCGTTGCTATCTCAAGCTTGTTTGTCAAGTTTAGTTGCCAAAACTATAAGTCTTGATTTCTAGTCTACTTATAGCTAAGTCTCGGACTAGGATAGAAAGTGTAGTTGAGCTCTAGACTCCACGGCGTTCATCATACAAGACGAAGAACTACTCAAGGAACTGGTGGAACTTCATCGACTAAAAGGTATGTGGAGACTTGAACTTATTTATAGGTGTCTAAAACACCTAATTTACTATCTAGTAGTTACGCTTTCTTTGCTATTTTTCTTGTGAATTATGTACTTTACGCGTGTTTTTTGAGTTATTAGGTATTCTGAGTCACACGGAGGAAAAGAAGCGGAAAATCACCCAAATTAAGGCGAAAAGGGCAAAGTGTCATTTCACATGCTATTGGGAACCAAACCAAAGGTTAAGGGGGCAACTCTATTGGGAGGAGTACTAAATAGAGCCAAATGTGGTTAAGGGGTTGCCGGATGGGTGGCCCTTATCCGGAAGATGGGTGTCTGTTAGCACCCTAATCCTCTTTTACCCTAAATCGAGAGGTGTTTCTTTCATTCACCTCATTTTTGTTCTACCCGAAGATAAGAGAGAAAAGAAAGCAGCTTCTTTGCCATTAAATCGAGAGACCGGACGAGCTACCGATTAAAAATTGAGAGATTAAGATCGAGAAAGTATGGCAGTGAAGATGTGATTAAAGTAAACGATGGTCTTGGTCACTATATGGAATCGAGAAAAGCAGATGGGTTGATTCTCCCGTGAAATCGAGAAGATAAGATGAAATTGTAGATGGGTTCGATTGCGGCTTGTGATTTAAGTGTCAAACTTGGGTGAAACAAATTAGGGTTTATAATGAGAAGAAATGAAATTGGGTTTAATTTGACGAGACGATTCATAAGAATGGATTAATGGGTTCGTTGGTTGTGATGAATTAAAGGGTTTGAATGAGTCGGGATCGATGGGGGTTTCGATCGAATCTGGTTGTTACAATGGATTTGGGCGAGATGATGGTGGTGCTGTTGAATCTATGGGTTTTGAACAGCTTTTGATGAGAAATTGAGAAGGAATAGAGTCTCGAGACTAATTGGGGTTTCGTTTGTGAACTCGCTTTGATGTGATTGAAGACCCGATGTTGAAATGGCTCATGGTGTTGGTGATGACAGAGATTGAGGAGAATGGGTCAAGTTTTGAGCTCAATTGCAGCTGAAATATGATGTTGCTTTGATTGAATTTGTTGGTTGTTTAAAGGGTTCATGAGGAATTCAATTGCAAGGAATTTTGGTTGAGTTCCAAGCTTGATTTGTCAGTTTAAATCGAAGAAGACGCCCGAGATTAATGGTTGTTTACGAGAGCCGAATGTAAATCGGGTATGAACACGAATGTGAAGATATTGACATAAGAATGGTATTTCGCTGAGTTTGAAGAAGGCAAAGGAGGAGGTATGGGTGGTCGAGCTGAACTAGAAACCGGAAATGGTTTCGGTGGTGGGCCGGGAAGGAACCGGACTTCGATTCTCGGGGTATTGCTCGACGTAGAAGGTGGTATTCTCACCGCGGGTCGAGGCAATGAAGCACCGGTGGTATTGAAGCCGAGAAGAACAAGGAGAGGTTGCGAGATATGAATTGATGGATGTTGAATGACATGAGAGCTTGGCTATGTAATGAGCTAAATCCAGGTAGGACAAGAAGATTGTAATGCTGGTTCAATTTTGAGTTTGTGCTGCGATTGGGTTGTCACTGCAGGGTGAAGCAATATGATGGTGTTGTTCCAATATGGACCGAATTGTGCGGGGACTATGTGACACCCGAGGTTGCGCTTGAGCCGAGATGCTTCCAACGAGAAATGAAGATGAACAACGGAGATTTGCGGGCTCGAGACATGAAAGAACCCGGTGGTATGAGTTGGTTCTCGAAATCAGCTGGTACAGATGGTGCTGCAGTTTGGAGTTTTTGGTGCCGACATCAATTTTGAGCAGTGCCGGTGGTGTTTGGATAAGTCAGAATGTTGGTGATGGTTTGTGGTGCAGTTCTAGTGTTGCTGCTGTTGTTGGCATTGGTGATGAGAATGGTAATTGATCGGTTGTCACCCGGTCAAAAATAATTTCACTTTCTTGCTTCACTAAAATAAAGTAGTATGCAATAAGAAAGAGTTCGTATCCACAGAGAGGCTTATGTTGTTATGCAAATTTTCGCTTTCTTAGTAACCAAGGGGGATGTTGATGTTTCAAAGCAATAAAAATAAATTGAAAGCAAAGTAATAATAAAATTTATCAATAAGGAGAAAGTATTGGTCACGGGATAGTTTCATTCACAAACTCGAATTATCAACAATGACTAGAATTGAAATTTTAATCTCTCATTTACTAAAAGTCCTAGGATACCTTGATCGCAAGAGTATCCCGCTAATTCCCGATTTCATCACAACCACGTTAAAAGATGCATATGTGAATTCTTTTCTAAAAGCAACCTAAAGTGTAAAAGCACAATTAAGTTTAACTCTAAAAGCAATAAGTTTTCCGAATAAGACTAATCAAGGCAACCAAAATGTGTAAAAGCACTAATTGATTTAACCCAAGTTACGATTCATATGTGACTAGTAGGATATATCACTACAAGCACTACCCACATTTATGCTACTCAAAATCAGATAGACAACGTTTCGTATTGAAAGCCCTAATATAGCTCTAGATATGAAAGTAGATCGAATTGATTCCGGACTCAACCAAACAAACTATCAAATCATAAACATTATAAACCATGAATCATAATCAATAAATTACTTGAGACAAAACTAATACATTGAATCAAATCTTATTTGTGAAATCCACTTATTATCCCATAACCAATAATAGGTATTTAGTTACTCATAGTATTTTGATTCAACATAATTATTATCAAAAATAAGATGAAGAACATGTAAAATAAAATGGAAGCAAACCCTAGTAGAATCGCTCTCCTCCAAAACTCCAAAGAGAAAATACGTGATAATCCCAAAAGAATAAAACTTTTCTTTTTATAGCCTTCACACTTTCCAAAATTAGGTCTTCAAAGTCCATCACCAAAAGTCCACTAAGCCCATGAACCATGTGTGAGAAACCCATGTGAAAATATATGCCCCAAAATTCGGTCGCCTTTGAAGTCTCGATTGTGGGTTTTGAATCGGCTTCGTGATCGGGCAAAGTCCGCCGTCGGCCACCGGCCAACGAGCGGATCTGACCGGTCGGTCAAACCGGGTTGGTTCACTGGATCGGGTCACCGAGTTGGTGGGCTGACCAGTCTTGGCTCAACCATTGCGGTAAGCCAGACAAAGCCGACTACGTGGTGCAGATCCTTTAGCTTCAAGACTTCTTTTGGCCAGCCATAATGGCCCCGCTCCCTTGCATAATCCAAACTATATTGCTCCTAAGGCATCCGTAGCTTCCATCTCCATTCTCATGATTTCACTTTGAATCCTGGTTTGCACCGATTCACGATCATGGAGCCTCCAGAATTCTCTTCTCATAGTTTTTGCTCCAACTCGAGCCAACTCCAATGCAAACACAATAATCGCAGCTTATTCATGTCATCATACTGCCAACACATTGCAAAGCACAAGTTCAGGTGCAACATTTCCATTCACCTTAACCGGCCATCGCACGCTCTCCCCGCACCGCAATTTCCCTTTTACCTCACTTGCATCTCAAACAACTCCTCTGCACCGCTACTCGGTTAACTCAACCATTTCTCCTGACTCCATTCCTAACTCTGCAATTCCATTATCTTCTCTACCACTTCCATTTCAACACAAAGATCCTTATCGGATGCCACAATATCAATCCTCGGTTCAGCTCGCACTCCATCTGTCATAAATTAACCACCATATCAACCCGACACTTGCATCTCTCCGCAGACTGGGTTCCCCGGCCTTGGCCAGTCTTAACTGTAAGCCCCGCCCTCACCGGCCTTAAGGCAAGAACTCGGCTTCCAAACTGGGCCACCACTCACTCAAATCTTGCAATGCCACACTGCTCTTCTAATTCTGAATCTGCCGGACTAAAGAACGATTCACTAACATAGCTATGACAATAGCTCACTTGCCAAAGATTCAATGTGACCATTTATCCCCGACTCGTAATTTTAACAACACCAGACAAACCACCCTTTTACCCTCCGTATTGCCGTCCCTGCCCGCTTCAACTTTGAAATCTCGGTATCTTCTCGGATATTGCATGACCCATTCTGCAACAACACCGGAAATTCGGTGCAAACCAATTTATTTCAAGCAAAGACTAAAGATCTCAAAATCACTCAACCTCTCCCAGCCATGATGGCTATCACCCCCGCAATCGGATCACAAGCCCCAGCTTGCAAGCCATTGCCCGGATGCCTTGGCTTCACCACCTTCATCTCGTGCCACTCAGACCACCACTCCGACACTTCACTATAGCTCCACATCGCACTGAGATCCGAGATTCAACCATTGATACCACCACGGTTCAACTCGGCTAACCCATCCACAAGGCCAACAAGCATCGGTTCCATCTCGGTGCAACAACTCACAATCTCATTTCCCAATCGATCTTGAGCAAACCACAACAAACCCATACCGATGTCATCTTCTCATCTTCACCGCCTTTCCCCAACGCCTTTAACACCACCCTCGATCACTGAATCTCACCCCAAAACCATCATCGATTCTCACAGTAAAGGCATGGTCGCTTTTCTTTTCTCACGGGTCAAACAGGATCCTCTTCAACCGATTTCCCCATCGATCTCCTCCATTTCTAGCCGCAACGTTCTTAATTCATCACCCATTTGCATCAATTTCAAAAGCATCGAACCCTTACCTCTCTTTACCAATTTATCGAGATCGATATCGACATTTCCTTGCTTATCGCCATGTAAACAAACCCTCATCTCGATTTCTCTCATCCTCGTCGATTTTGACAAAGCAGCCATGGCTGCTTCCTCCTCGGTTTCTTCAGAAAAAGTAATCAATGAAAAAATGATCGGGAAGAAAAGAATCGGTCTTAGGGTTGTAATAACAATGTTAGATAACGCCACCCCTACGGCCGAGATAAGGGGTACCCTAATGACGCCCATAACACGTTGCAGCTGTCATTTAAAACCTCTCCAACAGAAAAGTTGTCCCTTAACCTCGGGTCGGCTCCGATAACAATTGCACTCAAGATGACTATTTCACCCTTTTGCTCAAATTGGGTAATTTCTCCTTCTTTCCTCCGCGCGACCCATTGCATCTA